>PVJX010000164.1:17490-352856 GCA_004027295.1 Dolichotis patagonum | reverse complement strand
ATCACTCCAAAAATTCATCTGGAACCAGAAGAGACCTAGAATAGCAAAGGCAATTCTAAGCAACAAAGGCAAGGCAGGAGGCATCACAATCCCCGACTTAAAATTATACTACAAAGCTACAGTGATAAAGTCAGTATGGTACTGGAATAGAAACAGACCCGAGGATCAGTGGAATAGATTGGAAGATACAACCACAACTAAAAACACATTCAGCCACCTTATCTTTGATAAAGGGGCCAAACACATTCACTAGAAGAAAGATAGTCTCTTCAATAAATGGTGATGGAAAAATTGGCTGTCCATATGCAGAAGACTAAAACTAGACCCATGTCTATCACCATACACTAAACTAAAACCTAAATGTATCAAAGATCTAAATATTAAAACAGAAACACTAAATCTGTTGGAAGACAAAGTAGGTAAAAATCTTGAAGACATAGGGGTAGGTAGAGAATTCATGAACAAGAATCAAACCACATGGGAAATGCTTCCCAGAACCAATAACTGGGACCACATCTTATTAAAGAGTTTCTGCATGTCAAAAGAGGTTTCCAGCAGAGTGAAAAGAAAACCCACAAATTGGGAAAAAATCTTCATGGAGAGCTCCTCAGACAAAGGACTTTTGTCTAAAACTTATAAAGAATTAAAAAAAATCAGACCCTCGGAATTCAAAGACCCAATCCAAAAATGGGCATCTGAAATGAATACACAGTTCTCAGATGAAGAAATATGAATGGCAAATAAATACATGAAAAAATGTTCATCATCATTAGTCATGAGAGAAATGCAAATTAAAACCACACTGAGATTCCATCTCACTCAGAAAGAATGGCCAAGATAAGGAAAACTACCAACAACAAATGCTGGAGAGGCTGTGTTCGGGAAATAGGAACTCTTCTGAACTGTTGGTGGGAGTGTAGACTGGTGAAGCCACTGTGGAGGTCAATCTGGAGGCTCCTCAAAAAGCTGGGATTGGAAGTCCCATTTGACCCAGATATTCCATTTCTGGGCCTATTCCCAGAAGAACTGAAAACATCATACCACAATGATACATGTGCAGCCATGTTTAGCAGCACAATTTGTAATAGCCAGATCTTGGAAACAACCTAAATGCCCATCAGCTGGAGAATGGATTAAAAAAAAAGATGTGGTATTTTTATACAATGGAGTACTACTCGGCTATAAAGAATGATCGCATTGAGATATTTATAGGTAAATGGATGCTTCTTGACAGTATACTCATAAGTCAAATAAATGAAACTCGCATGTGTAAATACCATATTGTCTCCCTAGTGTAAGAAATGGCAAGAGTACATAAGATACAAAATACTCAATAAATATAATGAAAGGATACAAATCTGCTTAAAGAAGAAAAATAATATCTGAGGGAAAATGAGGAAAAAGAAAAAGGAATGGAAAAGAAAAAATGTCTAAATTTATATAAATACACTCAGGATAGCTAAGATGATTGTGCTACAGATTCTGTAAGTTCTTGGAACAAAAAGTTAACATTCATAGGATTAGAACAATTGTGCATATTAGTGTATGGTGATCTGAGGAACTCTTGAAGATCATTACATAAAATAACAACCCTAGTTATGCTCCTACCACCTTGTTTGGAAGGCCTATATTGTCAGTGTTCTGGGCTCTTTGCTATTGTTGTTTGTCTTTTTGTTTCATGTTTTTCTAGGAATTTGCTTTGTTTTGTTTTGTTTTTCTCTCCAATACAGAAAGGAGAGGTATACATGTAGAGACTCATACATGTGTAGAACTTCTCCTAAACAGTTTACGAGAATAGATTATATAATGCATGGTGAATTCAACAGCTAGTTTGAAGAAAAAAAGACACTATCCTATCCCATGCTGATTCCATGGCATCATTCTGTGAAATCCAGCTATAGTGTTATTCTTTGTTTAGAGTTATTTTAGTCTGTTTTGTATTGTTTAATTTCAGCATACATGAAGGTAGGGACAGCTATTTTGAAGAGAATGAGAGACATTATGACAGCCATTCTTGATTTACCTATTATCTGGTTTTGAAAGCCTATAATGCCTTCATCATTCTGTTCTGATCAGTTTTGTTCTGACTATTTTGTTTTGTATGAATTCATTGTTTGTGAAAACATGGACAACTATTTAAAAGAAAACAAGAGACAATATGATAGCCAGGGATGATCTCCTTTTGCCTTGCTTTGAAATCTTTGTTACTTACATTGTTTTCTTGTGATCTTTGTTCTGTTTTATTATGTTTAGTTTTACTCTCTTTAAAATAAAACTTTAAAAAAGATGTTATATTTTTATACAATGGAGTATGACTCAGCTATAAAAAAGATAAAACTAGAGGCTTTTATAGGTAAATAGATGAAACAAGATCATATTCAGAAGTGAAATGTCAGACTTACATGTGTAAACATTGAATTATTTCCTTAGTGTAAAAAACTGAAAGAGTTAAATAACATCTAACATGTCCAGTAAATATTGTCAAAGTGAAAGAGAAAGAAATTTCTCAAAAGGAAAGAACAACTGAGATGGGAGGAAGGAGAAAAGAAAGGGAAAAGATTATATATATTATATATTTAAGTATGTGATAGATAATTATATTACTAATCTCTTAACTCATCAGAAAAACACTTTGTACTTTCATTGTTTGATCATTTTTCATGCATGTAACTTTAATCTGAGCAGCTACTTTTGAAGATAACAATGAAAAATATATTAACCATTTTAAATCTCCTATTATTATGCCTTGAAATTCTGTATCATTGCTTTTGTTCTTTTTCATTTTAAAATTTAAAGAATAAATATATTCTGTAAATTTTAACAGGGCTAACAAGACATACTTATTCACAAGCCCCATGTGAACTACTAAAACAGCTAAAGCATTGTTGTGGTTTGAATTTTGATGTCCTGCCAAAGCCTCATGTAGTCATGTAAGCAGCTGAATCTAGCATTTGTAATTAGTTCATTATCAAGTGCTGTGATTGGTGGTGTGAGTGTTGCACCTTCCCAGGAGTGGGCAGTTGGCATACAATGTAAGGGAAGGAAGGAAGCATGCATTTCCTTTTTTGCTTTTTTTGCTCTTATTGCCTTTTGGTACCTGCCCCCACCATGAATGGCTACCTCTGTGCCATGACACCTGGTTTTAGGCCCTGCAAATTATGGACTAAAACCTCCACAAACTGTAAGATAAATAAACCTTTCCTTTCTTAATTTGGCGTGTTGGGTATTTTGTCCCCTCAATAAGAGAGATGTAACCAAGACACAGATTATATTCCTGCATTTAGTATTATAGCTACTGTACCATTATTAAAAATACTATTGCTTCAAATGAAATAATTATCTGTAATTTGTTATTTTTTCTTCAGATGTTATTAAATTAATTTCTATTGTTATTTTTTCTTCAGATTTCATTGAATTAATTTCTATATGTTTACTGCAGATTTCACTTCTTCCCTAGTAAAAGAAATCTCTATTTGTAGAAATGTTTTAACCAATTTCTTTAATTTTGTGACTCCATAAATAAAGCTATTTGTATCATTCAAGTTTGTCATTGATGCTCAAACTATCTGATACCCACAATTTAAAGGGGATAGATTTGTTTCATTGATGGTTTGGAAGATTTCAACCAATTGTTGGCTGGTGGCAAGGCAGGGCCATTATGACAGAAAGACACAGCAGAATGAAGCTACTTGATTCTTCATGGCCAGGACAACAGTGCCAGAGACAAAGGGGCCATGAACCACAGTACCCACCTCCATGACTCACTCAGACACATTCATCAGTTTTACTAATCTCTTGGGTGGTGCTTGTATCAAACAAGATGACAATCCAGCTTGTGTTACTGTATCCCCTTTATCAACAGGACACACAATATTTCTTAAGATAGAATTTAATTTCCAAATAAATATGAGGTGATAATTCCATCTAAGGATAGAGCTATCCCACACGTTAAAAAGTACATTAATCTCTTTCCTGAAAGTCTCAACAGTTCCAACATTTCTCAAAAGTACAAATCAAAGTGTCCTCTACCTCCTAAGGCAAACTGTTTTCTGTGAACACACATACAAATAAAAATTTCAAATATACAATGGTGCTGTAGTCTAAGGTTGACAAGGAAAATAATTATATACAGGACACGAGGGTAAACTTTACCATTCTAAAAAGAAGAAATGAGGAGACAGAAAGCAGTAAAACTGAAATAAGATCAGAACTCAGAAAGGCAAACTTATGTCTTGTAGCTTCCTGTCCAGCATCCAATTTTGAGATGTGAGTTCCAGAAGACTTGAGCAGCCCCACTACTAGGGGCTGTTTGCAAGGACATGACCTTTGTCTTGGGTTGATTGCATTAACTGCCTGAAGCTCTTCATGCAAACATCACATTCCTGACATCTTGTGTTTTCTAAGGTGTCCTCTACTTGATCAGTTTCATTCCCACAGCTTCTTGCACTTCCTGTCGAGGACCCGTTGATTGGCTTGCCTGATCAATAGTCATAATTATTTGGGAGCTACTTGAGAGACAGATAAAAGGATAGTTTGAGTACAGCAATTTGAGGTCAGCCTGAGTAAAATATCAAGTTCTTTCTTCAAAATATATAAGTATATAAATAAACAAAGCAAACAAAACTAATTGAGAAATTATCTATATGACTTTATTCATATTTTTCAAAATTGCTTTATACTCTTGCTTTTCCATATAAAGGTAAGAAATTTTCTAGTACCTACAAAATATGTTCTTTTTTATTCTGAAATATATTCATAAAACCTGTAGGTTAATTTGAAATGTATTCAGTTTTGCAAGTCATGAATTAACTTGTTTCTTCATTTATTTACATCTTTGTTTATTTCATCAGTGTTTTATAATATTCAGCATGTAAATATGTTACACAGTTTGTTAGATTTATATTTAAGCATTTCATTTTTGAATATTTGTGTATTACTTTAAAATCTAGCTGTCATGTATTTATTGCAAATATGTGGAGGTGCAATTAAGTTTTTATATAAAACACAGATCATGTGACTGTGCTAACCTCTTTCATAGCTGTAGGAGCTTTCACTTGCTTTAGCTTTTGTAGATTCCTTGGAATTTTCTAAGTAGACTGTGATGTCATTTGCAAATGTGGACTATTTTATAAATTCCTTTCCAATTTGCATGGTCTGAAACTTACAGACTTATGTTTAATAGCTAAGGAGAACTTACATTCTTCCCCTATTCCTGATTTTAGAGGACAAAGAACTTACATTCTCCCTCTATTTTTGATTTTAGGGGATATATTCAGTTTTTCACTATCAAGCATGGGGTTAATGATAGTTTATTATTTTTTATTTTCTAATTTAGTCTTGAATTATTGACTATTACATTGCTGCTGGGACTTGTTTTAAAACAAATCAAATAGTGACAATTCTTGCACTTATACTTCTTGCTCTTTGCAGAGAAGAGCAGTTGCCTCATGGCAAAATTAGTGATTTCATTCACTTCTTAATCATTGGTCACCAGGTTCAAAGGAGATACGATACAGTCAAGCAGTTGAGAGGTTTGCTACAGAGTCAGCCTGTCTGTATTTATCCCTCAACTCCTATCACTCAGTTTTATCTCTCAAGAAGAATTAAGAAAAGTCTCTTATCCTGGGAAAGTTCATGACAATTGACCTTGGCAGCCTATTTTGGTGTTGCATTATATTTGATGTGACATGTCAGCCATCCAAACCTGAAGGATAGAACATTGGAAATGTAACTCTGAAGAAGAAAATTTGTCTTGAATTTTCTTTAATAACACAAGTGAAAATCATAGTTTCTTTAAAATGTGTGAATGTTTCTGTATGTGCATGTGCATATGTATAGTTTTTCTTTTTATATCATATAATTTATCGGATTTATAATTTTATTTAGCATCACCAGGTATTTGTAGTATTTTTAAACTTATGGATATTCATTTATGTTTACATACAAACTTATATTTTAGATGTATAGTACATAAACCTTCTCATTTAGGTAAGTAAATTAGGCAGTTATTTAGGTAGGTAACCAAATAAGATTATGGTTGTAGAATCTTTTCCATACTAAGAATCTATGTTATTCATTGGCTTTAAATTTAAAAATGCTTTAAAAATATATATTGATTCTCTGTCTCATAATTCTAGTAATTATTTCTGAGTCTAAACATTATATTCAATGAAGAAACTTCTTAAATTACAACTGGAATATATTTGATATGATGCAGAGCTCTACTCAAATACTTTCTTAGTATTAGTGATTATTTTGTGGATTATGAGTTATTATTCTACCTAGAGGTCAATATGAGTGCATTCTGTCTGTAGTACTTTCTGGTAATATATTACAACACTTTGTTCCAGGTAAGTGTTCAGTGCATAAAACAGAATTAAATGGTGTTTGCTTCACTCATCAACATTTTTAAATACAGCCATAAATACTTGCATATTATAAGAACTATAATATGATGTGTAGCATTTATGTTGAACAACTTAGCATGAAACATAAAAAATCAGATAATTTTAGTAGTTATTACATCTTTCATGAATAGCAGAGTGAAAGCACAGAGAAGAGGACATTCTTACCTCTACTGGGAATTGAATTTTCTAGATCTAGTTTCTCAAAAGGTTCTAAATAGCTGAACCATAAAATTTATTGTTTGAAATTTGAACCATTAATGAAAACATTACTGTCTAAAGATTTTTCCCCTATTAGATTTAATAAATCTAGAAAAGGCTAAAATCTAGAAATTCATAATGTGTTTAACATTCTTATTACATTTCGAGATTTCACATCAATTAATAAGTTAATTAATTATAAGTTGTTATAGTGCCATTTTAAGTGTTTCAAATCATAAAGAACATCTTTTCTTCACCTTAGAAATATATTCACCATAAAAAACTTAAGAAGTTGGACTGTAATATAAGTATAAGCAAAATCTTCTCACACACAATGTCTTTTCATCCTTGATGGTTAATACCAGTACTGTACGCTGGATGAGGACACTTAATAAAGAATGTTTCCCAACGTCTGCCATATGTCAGAAACAGTAGAACTCAGGCAGCCTAGTACTAAATTCTCCACAACATTACGGCAATCTTTCATGTTGTGTCTAGGGTTTCTGGATCTTTGCTTTCCACTAACATCCAAGGAATCTTATTTTAGTTTCCTCCTGGTTGGGTGGAGCCATATGATCAGTGTTCGCAATGTATTGTGAATGGAAGTGACATGTGGTACTTCTGGAGTATATTTGTGGTAGTTCTTACTCTCTGCTTTAGCTAATCACAACTTTTAATGTAACAGTTTCTTTATCTGGCTATGGCACAGTGAGGACATACATTGGCAAGCTCTAGGCAACTCATAACAGTCATGTACCCCAAGAAAGAATAATTTTTTTTTTTACAAATCATCACAGTCTGAAGGTTATTGGTTACTGTAACTTAACCTAGACTACTATTAATAGTTCAAGTTTAAAAATGAAAAATTACATAGCTCATAAGAGGCATGGAGACAGATATACAGATCTATTTCCAAACTGTATTTTCCTTACAAACCTGTGTCAATTTTACTACATATCCTTTTGCTCTAACTTTTGGACATTCAGATAATAAATTTTTAAGAGCTTGGAAATTCCTAAGGTGCTTGCTAATATAGAACACTAAAGTCATTTGTCATGAACTGCATTAAAATATATTATTTATTTAAGTCTTAAATTCATAACTTTGCTGCCATTAAGATTTTTGCATAAGGAGGGCATTGGAAATTATGTAGAACCTCATTTTATGGACTTGATGTTGCATAACTCCCAGCTGTTAATCATATGAAGGATCCATATAAACAACTGAAAACACACAATAAAAGATTTTACTAAAATATGTGAGCACTACCAGTATACACATTCTTATGCCATTTTATACCTTATGATACATAATACACTTTGATAGTGAGAGGTTATTTACAATGTAGGACACATCTTATTTTTATAAAAATTATATGTTCATTATTTGAAACATTTTATTGCTCTTTTTAATTCATGTTCTATTAAAATCAGATAGAGGAAAAAGTGGGCAGTCTTTATGTTACATTAGTCAACTGAGCTTTTACATTTTTCATTCATTTTGCACTAAAATACTACTCTAAAAATGGATTTCTAGACGATGTTACTTTAAATAAATGAAGAACCAGTTTTCATGACATTTTACAAAATAAAAGATAAAATTATAGTTTATTTTCACAATGCTGACAAAAATCCAGAGTTGATTAAAAGTATGCATTATTTTAGTTTTGTATTACACCTATAACCACAACTTTTATCTAAAATGTGTTTTGACTGCCAGAAAAAATACTGATTTTGCTTGCTTTGTGTTAATTAAAAGTCACTAAGGATACATGCTTTCAAATTTTGAGTCAAAAGACTAAGTTAACATGTTAAATATTCCAACAGGCACATCAGTTGGCCCCAGTCTTCATGCAACAAAATATCCTTATTCAAATAGAAAATGTTCCAAAAGTGATGACTTTACACCATAACCAAAATATATGTGGCATAGGAGAAAATTTGGCTTTCAAAAACAATCTCACAGACTTTGGAAGTACATTTTACTCTGTTAGTGCTTGTTAGTCTTTCTTTAAAAGTGTCATGGAATGTTAAGTGTCCTCCCTTCATCATTATTGTGAGCATCAACAATAAATATCCCTGGGGGAACTGAAATGGACTGAAATTATGTCATTTGTTAAATAAATTTTAAAATAATAAGGGAAAATGACATTATGTCCCCTAGCAGGAGACAAGTATGAAGCATGAAGTCAATAAAACACTAATACAACATATACAAATGTGTACAAATCAATATGATCAAATATAGGAAACTCCTCAAAATGAAATGAAAAAACTGTAAACAGTACTTAAACAGAAGACAAAAACTATGATGAACATAATGATGGAATGTAAATTTAAGCCACAATAGTTATCATTTTATATTTAGAAGCATAGAAGCAAATTGAAAAAATGTTTACTATTATATATTAACAGGAGCTCATGCACATTGTTGGTAGCATATAACTAATAATTCCTATGAGAAATGAATGTAACATGATGTTGTCATGTTGAATATATACACATATTACATTCAGATGACTTCAGTTCCAGACAGTACTGTAGAAATTTTAGCAATAGATTCCAAAATATACATACAAGAAGATTAGTGGAACTGTTTATGGTATAAAAACATAGAGAAAAGACACAAAATTTTTATCAACCAGAGAATGAATAAATTCTATGCAGAATTGTACAATGTGATACAAAACAGCAGTCAAAGTAAATGAGCTTCACCTACTTTTATCAACAGGCCTAAATCTTAGTAAGATACAATATGGTGTAAAACATGTTGGTGCAGAACACCTATGTGGTAGTTAGGTGAAGAGCCAACTTGAGTGGCTTTGTGATCCACAAAGGAATTAGTGAGGCACATTTCTGAGTCTGACTGTGTGGATCATGGGATCATGAGTGTATGCTCATGGGTGTACTTATGGGTCCTAGTTCCTTGCTCTCTAGCACTGTTCCCCTGCTCTGCTTCTGCATCATGATAAACTGCACATCTCTGTTCTACCATGTCCTTTGAACATGATGCTTCTTCATTGGAGCAATCTAACCATGAACTGAAGCTTCTGAGATTCTGAGCCAAATTGTAGATGTGAGGTATCATATCTCAGCAACTCAGAAAGCTGACTAATAGTAAATTAGTAACATGCTGTGCCGTGACTATACCAATCATGTGGTTCAGAAGCCTTTGGAACTGGCTTATAAGAGGTGTTTCAAAAGGTTAGGAGCTATGCAGTACAGGAGCTCAGTAATGATGCAAGCAGAGCCTGATGGGTGATTCCAGTTGAAGTTCAAAAGAACAGAATGCTGACAAGAATGTGAACAGTAAAGGTAGGTTCAAGAGGTTTCTGTTGGGAATAAAGGCTCTTAAACTTGAGGACATACATACTATAGCAATTTGTGGGATACTGAGGTTAAGAATGGTGGACTATTTTATCTGGTGGAGGAAATTTAAAGACAGCCCAATGTTCAGGTTGTGTTATGAGTTCAGATTTATAGTGAGAATTAGGAACAACAACTAAAACATAAAAATTGAAAAATTTAAACTTTGGCCCAGAAGAAATCATGTGTAAAATTCAGATCAAAGCAAATATGGCTGCTGAAGAGATTAGTGTCATTAAAAAGAAATGAAGTACTTTGTAAAGAAACAAGAAAAATGCCTTTTTGGCATTTCCCAAATCAGCAAGATTCCACCTATCCCATTTCAAAGGTGCAAATGTGTAAACATTTCATTTGAGAAGAAAGTCCCTGGGACACCTGCTTCAGAAAAGCCTTCTAGAGAATTAGAACTGTGGGATTCATTCCACTGCACAGTCATCCGTGTACTCAGAGCCACAGGAGCCACAGTCCAAAGGGACTCAGATACTGCTTGAACTTCAAGCTAACCTTGAAGTTATCCAGGAAGTTCTGGTTTTATCAGCATGCAGAATGCAAGAGGTGTGTACTCAGGAAGGTTTCTGCACATATTTCAAAGGAAGACTCATAGCCCAAGCAATGAGCCCTTAAGATGTCAGTGTGTAAAGATGTGGAGAGTGCAGGGAATACTCTAGGAAGCTGCAGATGCCAGGAATGTGGAATGCTTACCTTGAGAAATCTGAAACCTTAATGGAGCCAACTCAAGATAGAGACCTTATGGGCTACAACCAGCAAGTTCACAGAACAAGGATCACCTATTCCCTCTAGAACTCGTATCTCATTGCCATGTGCCTGGATGATGAACATGGAAATACAAAACATAATGTTAGCTCTGCTGAGTTTCAGTTGTATTTCTATTTTTTTCTACCATCCTATTCCTTTCTTTTTTGCATATATTTTAATTAATTTTGTTGGTACAATTTAGATATACATAATGATCATATTCACCATAAGTAATTTATACATAGTATATCTTGATTCTTATTTGTCTCCGAGCCTCTGCCCTCTCTTCAACCCTTCTTCCACTCCTTATTATAAAAGCTTTGTTTCCATTTTTCCTTCTGATGAACAAAAAGAAAACTTTTTGTTTTCTTTTCCCTTCCATTCCCCTTTGTCACCCTTGTTCCCCTTCCTATTTCTTAATTTTCTTCCTATTTCTTAATATCTATTATATGTTTAGTCCTCACCCTTTTAGTTTCTCATACCAGATAAACAATGAAATAATTAAACATTTGTGTCTGATTTATTGCACTTATTGTCTCAATGTGCATACATTAACCTAGAAATATCTCAAGTTTATCCTTCTTTATTGCAGTGTAGTACTCCAGGATGCGGATCTAACTATTCCCCTTCTTTGTATTGTATCAAAAGAGTTAAAAGCATCATATCACAATGATATATGCACACCCATGTTTACAGTAACATAGTTTGTAATAACTAAATCTTATAAACAGCTCAAGTGCCTATCAATAAATGAACGGATAAAGAAATTTTTTTTCTTGAATGGGAATGTTTACCCTATGCTGTTGTATCTTGTGATTATGTAATTTGCTTCCAATTTTTACAGAGATTCACAGTAATGAGTTTGTATTTGGTGTCAGAAGAGAATGTAGCTTCAACTTTTGAAGAAGTGCTTGAATTGTTAAGGTTTTGTGGAAAGTATTATTGTGTTTTTGGTTTTATGCATATCATGTTTGACAGATTATGAACTAGTATTTATTTGGGGTTTTAGCATGATTTGAGAAGATGTATTTAACATCAGTAATACTGTGGAAAGTTCTGCCTTAATGACTTTTGAACTTTATCACATTAACAAAGATATTATTTCAAAATAAGTTTACATTCATAGGTGATTGAGATTTGGAATTCAGCATAGTTTGAGGGAAAGCAATTCAAACAACGAAAGGCCCTATTAATATTCTCGCAATGCAAATATCACAAATAGCAGCAACGTCATATAATTTTATCTCTTACTACTAAATATCATTATGCCAAGTACAAAAACTAGCTACTTTAGGGGTTGTTCTTTTTACTCAAAACTCCAATAATATTTGAGTTTCAAAGATTATTTTCTGACTTACAATTGTGTATACTTTTACCCGATGCTTCATAGATAAACATTATATAATTGTTTCCACTCATTTTTTCCTGATAGTTCTGACATGCTTTATAGTAACAATTGAAGAAGGCTACCCCATTATGTCATTAGGTTTTTTAAAATCATTAATTCCATTTTTAGATATTAGTATTATCCACACCCCATCTGCATCTCTTCTCCATTACCTTTTTGCTATGAACTATTTCATCTTTAGCTCCCTTGCACCATGGATGGACAGGCAACACAGTTCTGATTGATGAAACATGAAATGAATCCCGCTGAAAGTTTCTTGAGAAGTATTTTACTTTGTTGATCAATCAAGTACTGCCTTTTTATTTCTTCTTTTATCTGTTGATGCTTAGAATTTCAATGCCATCTTTTAACTCTGAAGGAAATTTCAAGGGAATGTTCACTCTGTGCATGTCAGGAACCTCCCAACACCAATACCTGGCTTGATGAGAGAAACAAATATTTGTATGACTAAACCAAGTAAAAATACAAAGAAATTAAATAAATTATAGAAATATTTCTTTGAAATTTCACATTAAAATACTGACATGACCAATGATAGCCACATATGTAACAATCTAAATGACTTCCCTCAAGCACATAATTTGTGAGACCTAAAGCAGCTGTAAAGAAAGTGTCATGTTAGTTGAGTCTGTATAAAGAGTAGCAGAAGTGTAGCTTGATAACAATGATTATTTCTTTCACATCTTACACTGAAAATTATGAGTTATGATGCCTTCTTGGACCAACAAGTCTTCTCCTCTCACCTCACTTATTCAGATCCTTATACTGATGTTTCTGTTTCTGCTAGCTATGATTTGAACACATCCTCCAAAATTAAGTGCTAGCAACTTAATTTGTATGTGAACGTATTAAAAAGTGGATTCTTTAAGAGATGATTAGGTGATGAAGGAGCGGCCCTCAGAATAGATTCATGACATTGTTAGGGAAGAAAGATAGTTTTTGTGGAAGTAGATTCCTCATCAAAATGATGAAATGAACAGGTCTTCCTTTCTTGGTCTCACATGTGCTTGCCTTTCTTTCACATTATGTTGTAGCAGGTGCCAGTAACATGCTCTTAGACTTCTTAATCTCCAAAACTATGATTTGAGTTAACTTTCTTTACTTATAATTGTTTTTTGTTTGTGGTATTCTGTTAGAGGTCCAGAAAGTGGCCTAAGATACTGCTTTTGCTTCCTTTGTTACACAAAGTCAAATTATACTCTGTTTTAAATCTTCTAGTAGCTTCTGGTTCTAGCCAAAACCCTTCAGTGGTCTTCAAGACTCAACATTTTTTTTTTTCTGAGTCACCTTCTCTTTTAGTTACTCATGTTTTGAATTTTTAATGTCTTTTTTCTGGGCTTCTAGACATACTCCAACCTTAGGGACTTTGCGCATGTTGTTTCCCTCACTCAAAATTCTCTTCTCATTAACAAGCTTCACCATCTTTGGACATTTACTTAACAATCACTTTCTCAGTCAGACCTTCGTTTCTTTATTAATTAACTATCTTAAATCATTAGTTATATGTGTGTGTATGTGTATGAGGTAAATTTCATAAATTACTTATTCCATTTATTTTTTTCTTTCCCACTGATTTCTAGAATGTAAGCGGTAGGAGGGCAAAGTTTCTCTTTATTTTTCTTGCTTACCCCTGTGTCACCAATGCTTGTGCCAGTGCAGCACACAAGGCAGCAGGTTTTTTTTAATGAACTAGTCCTAAAATATATGTTAGGAATAGAGCCATTAAAGAAAAAGAGAAAGAAGAAAGAAAGAAAGAAAGAAAGAAAGAAAGAAAGAAAGAAAGAAAGATATATTCAGAAAATGAAAAATGTGAAACACTTAAACCCTCTTATACTTGTGATTCCAAGAGGATAAAGGGTCTATGAACATACAATAAGTATAAGATTAATGAATCAATTTGGTAATATGGAAAGTTTCCGAGTTGGGTTTAAACTACCTTACACACTATGAAAACACATTGCACAAGACATTATAAAAACTCTCCATTCAACTTATGGATTTTCAAATGTCCCACTTCCAAATAAAACCTCTTTTTGTCTTCATACAATATATTATTTTCTTTACTGCAAAAAATTATTTAATGATGACATTGCTTGCTTTTGGATCAGCTCAAAGCAACCAAAAATATAACTTTGTTGATTTTAATCATTTATTACTTTTGTTTCCATTAATATTGAAAAAGACTGAATAGGAAGATTTTTTTCTTTTAAAACACAAACTCAAAATAATTATGAGCATTTAACTTTTATTGTTTGAATATCCTTAATCTGAATGTTCAGGAAGTGTTTCAGATTTCATACTTTCAGATTTTGGAATATTTGCATATAATGCATACAAAATACCTCAATATTTTGAGAATGGAGTCCAAATATAGATACACTAGTTATATTTCATATTTAATTTATAGACGTATTCTGAATGTAAATTTACATAATATTTTTAGTGTGTTTTAACTGACCTGTCACCTGATGTCAAGTCTGGAATTTTCCACATGCCATTATGTTGGCCTTAAAACATTTTTGGATATAGGAGCATTTCAGATTTTGGGTTTTTAGATTATAGAAGGTCAAAATGTACTATATTATATATATATAATATATATTATAATATATAAAATATATATATAATGTAACCTACCTGGGAGTAGAAATGTGATTTATTTTCTATATCTGTCTCATTGCAAAGTTTCTGCTGCAGTAAAACTATGTATTTAATAAATGTCATGAACTGTAACAACAAATGTGTATTTCTTATTCAGGTTACTTGAGAGCTATAGGTCATCTGAAGGTCTGCTGGACTGTTCTAGGTTCTGCTGATCTCTATGTGTCCCCTCAGGCCAAGTTTAAGATTCAGGCAAGAAGTAGCCATCTTTGAGATGCACTTGTTATGAAAACAGAACACATGTCAATTTATTTAGTGAATCTTGTAAAACTTCTGCTTGGATAAGGCCCATAATCAGCCACTGTCTTTTGTCTAGATAAGTCACGTGGACCAGACAGGCAATGGAGGGAAGAATTATATTTCACTCACAGAGATGAATGGCCAGTCTGAACTGAAACAATTCTCTTAAACAGAAGGACTAAACATGCATAAACAGCAACACAGTCCACCACACTAGTCCCAAAGCAACTGGAACAATATACTCACGTGAATGTATGTAAAATGAATATTATTAAAATTGACCAAACTAGGAAAAATGAATTTTATATGCATATAAGTATATAAATATAAGTATATATTTTGTGAATTAAAAATATCCGATTGTTGGCCGGGGATTTAGCTGAGTGATGTAAGCGCCTGCCTGGCAAGCATGAGGTCATGAGTTCGATCCCTGGTACAACAAAAATAAATAAGTAAATAAATAAATGAATAAATAAATATCCGATAGTTGATTTACTAGAGTGGTCTACAAACTTCTATGTGCATACACCTTAGGATAAATAAAAACATTTCACTAAGTATGGTGTGAATCAATAGCATTCAAAGAATCAATATTCAAATATTATTTTTCTATATTACTGTTTCTTAATATTATACTTCCTAGAAAACCATTTCTAGTCTGCCAGTCTATCTTTCTCAATTCCCTTTTTAGAATTTCCCTTCTCCCATGTTAGAAAAGAAGGCATACTCCCCTTCCAGGAAGAATCATTTACATCCAGTCTCCAAAAATCTTCAGGGCATCAAACAGAGAAATGTTTCTCAAAAGAGCAATGTAAGCTTAACTTCATAAACTGTTTGGAATTATTCCTGTGACTCACTGTGGGAAAGGTTCTGTGTTATTGTCTCTTTCTGTCTCATTATCTTTCTTAACCTTCTATTTTAGAAGTATAATTCAAAGTGAGAAGCTTTTCATATGAATGTATGTGTTTGTGTACATATTCAGACAAAATAATATATATATATCTACAGACAAAATTATATATATATATATATATATATATATATATATAGCAAATTTGAATTTAAAATATACCTGGATATTTCTGACAAAAAAATCAAGTTAGCTAATTGATTTGACAATGAAGTCTCACTTTGCCAATTGAATTGTGTGATAAACATTTTCTATAAATTGAATGGAGTTAAATCTGTTACTCCAATATTATAATAAAATCCAATTAAGGCACTAAGTGTTCAATGCATACTATATAGGGAAATGTATCTTTCTGTACTATTTAAATATTTTATAGAACCTTTGTATAAAATTTAAAATGAACAAGAAGGCACATAGTTTTTAAAAATTATTATATGTGGTATGCAAGCAAAACCTTTTACGTGCAGAGTGGTGGTAGAGGAGCAATGAGCTGCATGTGTTGTGTGAAAATGCTGAAGACATCTTTTGTTTAATTTATGATCATGTAAAAAGCTGGCCTTGTATGTTACTTGAACAAAGCCAAGGATTTCTAACAAACCTCTAAAATCTCCACACACAAAACCAAACATGTAGGTTTTGCAATTGACATCTTTCAGGGTTTTATTTTGATGAGCTGTTATAAGATCAGGCTACCAGCTACTGCAAAATAAGCACAGGAAATGCAATGTAATGATAAGGATCTCAATGCCATAATAGTTATTCTCTGCACCAAAATTATGTAGTCACAAGTCGTTCATAAAGTCTGTATTCACACATGGTAAACCACAATTGAGGAACTGGAAAGGTTTGTTTTAAGGGTGTAAAATAAGTTATTTCAGGGCTGTAATGATTAAATTGCTGGGCTCAGCATCACCTTCTTCAGTTATCAGAGCAGCCAAGGTGGAGGTGCAATCAACCAAAATCTACCCTATGAAAATTAAGTATATAGGAAAGAATTAATGGCTGTGAAACAGAAGTGGTTGACTTGGACTGGGGGAACTACTTTCAGCCACCCAATAGTTCTCTTGTGATAAAACTTGTATTACGTAGCAAACATTTTGAAACGAGACCTAACTTCTATCTTAAATTTTAAATCGCATTCTTAGAAATTGTGTTATTAATTCTCTAGGCACTAGGTAGAAATCCAATGTTTAATCACATGTTAATAACATAATTACTATATTTATGTGACCTAAATATCCAGAAATAAATGAATTCCTAACGAACAATGCATGCTGATGAATCCTCAGCTATTCTCGAGTGTTTGTTGTAAAAAAGGGAAGATAAGTGATATTTCATTTCATTTTAGTTGTCCTTTGATACAGCATGGAAAAATTCAAGCCATATCACAAAAAGTCACCATATAGTTTTACCTGCTTGATAAGAAATGTTGCTAGTAAAAGCCAGGAGGCCCTCTTTCAGTGTTGCCACAGGTTACTCTCTTGTGTTTAGAAATCTAACTTCGTTTGTCTGCATTTATTTTTTCCTTTTATGTTATTTAAAGGAGAGATATCAGGTGCCAATTAATATTAGTGTGAAACTTAATTCAACAATTAAAGATATTAAATATATTCACAAAATTGAAACAATTTTATAAGCTATTGACAAATCTACTAAGGAAACAAGTATTGTTTATGATGTTTTCCTTTTGATTCTTTGACTATTTAATCAAGAATATGAATTAATTTTCCTTTCAAAACAACATAAGATATCACAACAAATAGTACTTTTTTGTTTAACAAGAATTTCCCTAATGCATCACAATCTTATCAAATGATTCTCAAGTTAGCTAAGGAAGTTGTAAAAGTCAACTATATTTCTTGTTAATCTCTATTTAAATATCGCTAGATCATTCTGCCCTTTTGTATGTTACTCTGTTTTAAGAGGCTGATACTTGTTTTTGTTTTTGTTTTGAGACCAAGTTTCACATGTAGCCCAGGCTGGCCTTGAACTTGTAGTGATCATTCTGCTTCAGTATCCCAAGTGCTGAGATTATAGGTATGTACCACCATGCTTGACAAGAGACTGATACTAATGAAGTGTATCCCTCCCAGTTTTTTTTCAATTAACTTTATTGGTGTACATTTGATATACATAATGATCACATTCATTATAGGGAATCTGTAGCTGCACATAAAATAGCTTGATTCTTCTTTTCTGCCCATTACCTTCCCCTGACTTCAAGTTTCTTCCCTTCTTTATTCAGAAAGTTTCGTTTCCATTTTTCCTTCTATTTTCTATTAATTTTTTTTTTTTGCTTTTGTCTTCCTAATTCTTTCTAATTTTGACTTCTGGTTAGACTGGGCTAATTAAACAGGCACAGATTCTCAACCTGGGCCCCATTGCTATTTTGGGCAGCATTAATTTTTGTTTGTGAATGCCAAAAGCATTCCCCACACCTTCCTCCTGAGTTTGGCAGTCAGAATATCTCTAGATATTTTAAATGTGTCCAGGAGGGAAACACAAAGTTAACGAGAAGCAGTAAGAAGAAAAGAAAGACGGTCAAGAAAAGTAGTTTGTGTATTTAAACTACCCTAGTTCTTGCCAGGTAAAAGCTTTGCCAGTAGGTTTTAGCCAGAGACTTTTTTCCAAAGGCCACCTTTCCCTTGGGACTCCCATTCACAGCTTTCTCTCCTTTCACACATGAGGCTGCTTCTAGTCCCTGAGTAATTCTCTGCCCCTTTTGAATTACTTAATCTTCACACTCCTGTAAATAAGCCCTATCATCAAAATCTTCAACTAAACACTGCAAAATGATCCATTTTTTTCCTAACATCTTGAGTAATAGTAACTAATGTGCCCAGAAAGCACAGTGTGTGCTAATCACTAATTTTTTTATCTCTCTGTTAAAATGCAAATTCAGTAGAGACAATGTTGACTTAACACTATTTGTACTGCACTGTGATTTGTACCAAGAGACCTTTAGAGCTTTGTGACTTTTCTCCAAAGAAATACTGGTCTTTCTGTTCCTTGTATATGTGCTACAGTTCTTGAATTCTAAGACTAACATCTCCAATGTATTCACATTCATCTCAAAATGCCCAGGGTTATTCCCCTTGTCCATAGGAAGAATTTTTATAAACTATAGTTTACACTGACCTCTCATTTAACTGTATCTCTGATTGAGGTAGAAATAACTTTTATTTCAAAGACACATATGCCTTACAGGTTGCCTAAACTCCATTTATACATAAATTTTATTATTTAGACTCATTTATTCTCATCAGAGGAACTAACACTGTGGAAAGCATTTCAAAAATACATAATAAGCATTTATTGGGTTGTCTCTAAAATAATAATCTTGAAAATTTTATAGATTCAGAAAAGTATTTTTCAAATTTCAATTTAAAGTTTTTTTCTAAGCACATTGGTCATATTAGATTACTTTATTCAAACTTTTATTAAGAAAGTGTATGCATATTCAGAATTTAGCTTCTATGGAAAGATGTAGAGTTAGTTAGAAGATAGAGTTAACACATTGAGTTAGAGATAGAGTTAGATGAGAGTTAGAATTAAAAAATAGAATAGATATGCAGTAGGGGTTACAATATAAATATTCTGCTTAGACAGATCATGGGAGCTTAAAAGTAAATCATGGGCCCATGAAGCATTTAGACAAGGTCATGAAATATTTGAGATGATACTACCCAGTCTCTGTGGAGTTTCTTATATATTTTCAGGTATAACTTGTGTTCATACACAAACTGTGGCAAGAATGGGTAGGATATACTGAAGATGAAAGTGAACACAAAAAATAGTTTAATCGGCTGGGGATATAGCACAACTGGCACAGCCCCTGCCTGACAAGCACAAGGTGGTAAGTTTGTGCCCTGGTACAAAAAAAAGTTTAATCATTCATCTTTTACATATATTTGCTATATAATCCTCACTGTTTCAGGTATAAGGCTACACCTGTTCCAGGTATGAGGTTGTTCAGTAACCTCAAAGTAACATGCTTTGATCTCAAGTATGCAAGCTAGTGAACAAGGGTGAGCATAAGTCTTACATTCATGTGTACAGTGTTTTCTGTGAGAAAAAAAATAATTGACTTTAGCTAAGCCAATCATAGTGAAGCTCTTGATTTGATCCTAATTTGCTCTTAAGTAATCTATAATTTATATTCCCTTTTATTATTTTTGAAATCTTTAAGACTACATGAACTGCTTTGGAAAACTGCAAAGCAAGGAAAGCTTACCCCTTTAGTACTTTCGATGTTATCTCTCATTATTTTCTAGTGAGATTTCCATATTGTTCAAAAAAGAAGGCCACCCACTGAGAACCCTTCTTGGAAATCTAGGAGCTATTCTCTTTCTTATGATTTCCAGTAAAACTCTCCTAACCTCAAAAAAAATTGAAATAGAAACTTTATATAAATTAACAAATTATTTGAGTGAAGAATGATTCATCAGTCTGGCAGCGTTCAGAACCAGAAGTTCAGAGTTTTATCCAGTAAGGTGAGCAGAGAACATTACAGCCAAATACACAAGCAAAGTACAGAAAACACCAGATTGGCTACAGCCAAGCGTTTGCCTTATTTGGATATGCTGTGATGAGGCATTTGTACTATTCAGGCATGATTATGATCTGTTGGCTGCCTGTCTCTTAATGTTTCTTACTGACTGAAGCTTCACTGTTTGTGATTGGCTATAACCCAACAATTTAGTACATACCTAAATGTATAGAGAAACAGAGTTGGGAGTTGAGATTGTTACAGCATAAGATTACTTTGGGCTTTTTTAAGAACTTGAAAGAAAAAAGAAACAATATTGGGTAGAAAGTTTGTCTGGATTTTCTAGGCAAATTATTCCATTATGTCTTATTTGTATTACACTTTCACTTTACTGAATTCTAGTTAGGAGGTATTTCACTAAAAAATGACCATGCATTAACAAAAAGTGAAAGTCTCTTACTAAAAGTGAGGTTTTCCAGACCAGCTCATTTATTTCATTGCAAAGATCACAATCACACATCCAGGATTTTGTTTGCCTGCAGTCAATTCCTGTGGTTTCTGTAGTTGGAAGGTGATCAGCAAAGCGGGAAAGACAGATGTTGGTCAGGGCTAAGCATTATTCAGCAGCAGGAGCCTCACATGCTTGAAATCACACTGTGGTTTTTGCAGCTTGCTTTTTATTGTCTGCTTGAACTGAACACTTGACACTCTCGTGCAGCTAAGGATAGTAGAGAAGAGCGTTCCTTAACGTCACATTGCTTTAATATCTCACAATAATATTTAATGCCATACAGAAGATTTTCAAAGAAGGAGCACATTGTAAATGATCATGAGGAAAAGTTAACAGTTCCAGGGTGCATTTTTTAATTTTAAAGATAATCATCCTGAGAGTTTCACTTGCTTTAAAGGAAACCAAATCTTACCCTTCTGAAGGATATACAGATAATTCTTATTAGCTATGCCAATGAAAGCCTGATATATCCCACATGAATAGGACTCACATATAAACCCATGTCCCTATGTCCTTTTTACAAAAGGGTTCCCATCTGAAAAACATTGAATTGAATAGAACAACCATTCCTAAGCTTTAATAAAGAGGTTTGTAGTGAATCTTTACTCTCTATTACTTGTATGAGCTTGGAATATACCACTAAACCATTAACCTCATTGAACCTCTTTTCCAATCGATAGGTATGTGATGGCCAAGAATTGTGAAGATGCTGATTTTTTATTTTTACCTAAACACAACCTAACATGCTAATATAATGGTTGCTGGCATAACACATAATACTTACAGGTAAAAGAAACTTGATTTATTAGGCACAACAGTAGGAACAGTAGTTAGAAATCAGCACTGTCTTCTGTCAGTTTCCCAAGTCTCAACTTGCAGGTTTTTGATTATCTAGAGGAAAAGGGATTTCATACTGACATTTAATTAACTTTCTAGCTTTACTTTTAAGAACAGTATTTCATTTCCACTCTCACTTTTTGCTTTTTTCTGTGTAGAGATGATTTCATTCAGTCTTTCCATATTCATTAACCAGGAATAATGGCAAATTTTGTCTGTTTTTTTTTTTTAAAGGGATAAGGTTCAGAGGGTCTAAGTATTTCTTATAAACTTCAAATTTGTCCATATCACTTGTCCAAAGATACCTGGTACCTTTGATTTATAAAATGAATGGGTTATTTGGCAAAAAAGCTTTACTTACTGCCTTCTATTCTGCAGAGCTATTTTATTTTCCCAGACTCCTGCATCAACCACCATTTTCCATCCATTCTCTGACTTCTAGAATTTTATTGGCATGTTGTGGGGGTTATGTTTTGTTTTGTTGTTTTTTGGTTTTTGGTTTTTTTGTACCAGGGATCGAACTCACGACTACGTGCTTGCATGGCAGGCGCTTATGCCACTGAGCTAAATTCCCAGCCCCTATGTTGTGTTTTTATTATATCTACTTTCTTTCTCTTTGTCTTTGTAAGTTTATGTCTAGTTTCTGTCTCACTCTTATTCAAATTAATTTTCAGGAGAAGGTACAGCTTAATAAAATATTCCTACAAGCAAACTTTTTGAAATTTTATCTTTTTAGATATTACATATTTTTTAATGTTTTCAAACCTAAAGTCAGTAATTTGTAAACATGACCCTAAAATAAATTGTTCTACAATACTTAATTATACAATGTTTGTTTGGTTTTTTCCCCTAGCAAGTGGAGCGGGGAGAGGGACTTGTTTATTTTGCAATACAGAACTTATGACACAAACTTAAAAAGTCTTTAAAAGAGCTACAGTTATTTAATCTTCAGGGTAAATTTAATGTCATGAGATCTTGTCTAAGTTTCTTATCAGGAGGCTTCCACTAAGTGGTTCCATTGTTTGTTTTTATTTTCTTCATAAGTTGGACATTCCAATGTCCCAAGTTTTGTGAAGATTCAGTAAGATAATACATTTATTAAAATTATTTGATTACAGCAAAAGCTATTATATCATTTTAATAGGCTATTTTAAAAATATCTAATTTTAAAAATTTTGTATCATGATATTTTTATCCAAGTAGTCAATTTGGGTTTGTTCAGTAGACTATTCAATTCCTTGATATTTTTATTATCATTTAAAATATACTATATTGAGTTATAGTCTAAGTACCTTTAAAAATATTTTATCAGTGCCAAGTAGCTTGTTCTTTGTTTTCATTTATTCCATTAGCATATTGTATTCCAGGATTCTGTCAGCTTTAAAACGTGTAGAATTTCATTTTAACAAATAGCACTGCAATGTCCAGTTATCCAAACAAGCATATTTCCATTTTCCAAAACACAGAATAAAAAGTATTGGCAGTTGAAAAATTAATTTGCTGAGTTGAGTAAAGCAATATGAAATGAAACAAAATGAATAATTTTCTACATCAAATATATTCAACAATCCCTACATAGTGATATAGTAAGTGTAACCATTGATCTTTAAATAAAATATTGGGTATAGCAGATGATTGAAAAGAATAAATTCTGCTACTTAATGTCATCTGCTTTGAATTTCTACTTTATATTACAATAAGTTCTTGCACGTACCTTTAAGATTATGACTGCAGTGCAGTTTAAAGCGACGTTTTTCACAACATAAGAACCATTGGCTGAAAAAATAAAACCATTGGCTGTTTGGTCATAAATCTGGAATTTAAAATAGGTGAAACTTAGTAAAGGGGTAAATCAGAATCTAAAGCAGAGTACACTGAAAATTTTCATAAAAGCTTTGTGGATATGTTCAAATATATTTTATTTGTTAAAAGTTTTTAATTCAAAAAATTTACATTTTAAGTTAAGGTATATGTATATATTTACAGTATCTAAAGTAAATGTATATATTCACAATGGTATTTATTCACAAAATATATTCAAGGTAGACAAAATAATTTTATGTATATATACACTGTGTAGCAGTAGCCACAATCAATCCGTAACAGCTGTAATCAGCCATGCTGTCCACTACATCTCTAGAACTTGTTCATCTTACATGAGAGTTTAAATCCTTTGATGAATACATTCTCATTACTTCCATAGCCTATGCTCTGGAAACTGCTAAGCACCATTCTACTTTCTGCTTGTATAAATTTGATTTTTTTAGGTTCCACGTGTAACTGAGATCATTCAGTGGTTCCCTGCATGTGTCCACTTTCTTTGACTTAATGTAATTTTCTTCCATTTGATTGATGTCTATATGTGTGGAAGGATTAATATTCAAATACACAAATATACATACCCACACAACTTGCTTAATTCATTTATAATTTAAATATTTCTCATACCATGGTTATTATGAATGCTCCAATGAATGCAAAGTTCACCTATCTATTCTAGTGACTGACATTGTTTCTTTTAGAAGGATAAGAAGAAATGACACAGCTAGATCATATGGTATTTTTCAATTGCTTAAGACGTCCCATACTATTTTCAATAATGGCTATAGTAATGTTATCATCAATAGAGTCAAAGTTTTTCCCCTTTTATCACACTTTTGCAATGTTTATTAATTCTTATTTTTAAATAATAGCCTTCAAGGCAGTTGTGAGATGATGGTCAGTGGAATTTTGATTTGCATTTTCCAGCAGTTTGCATGTCTTATCTGAAATAAAGTTTACTCAAATCATTTTTTACTATTTTAAGTCATAGACAGAGGCAAAGACTTTCTGAACAGAAGCCTGATTGCACAGAAGAAAACACTACCATTCGTCAAGAAAGGGGATCATATCAAATTAAAAACTTCTGCATGGAAAACAACCAAAAAAGTGGAAAGACAAAAAAAGGAAAAAATGCCAGCTATTCCTTAAATAGAAGATTAATGTCTAGAATATATAAGATGAAAAAGAGTCATTCAAAAACTGAATAGACATTTCTCAGAAGAAGTGACTAATAAATAAACACATGAATAAATTTACCCTAGCCATTAGGGAAATGCAAATTAAAACAATACTAAGATTCTCTTTTACCTTAGAAAGAATGCTTCCATAAAGATATAAAATAACAACAAATACTGGTGAGACTGCTGGGAAAAAGGAACCCTTCTACATCGTTAGTGGGGATGTAAAGTAATATAATCAATATGGAAATCAGTATGGAATTTCTTCAAAAAATTAAAACTGGCAAGTCCACAGAATACAGCTATTCCCTTTCTAGCTATCTTTCCAAAAGTATTAAAGGCATCATATTTCATGATACCATATTCATGTTTATAGCAGCACAATTCATTATTTCTAAATAATGAAAGCAGACTATGCTTGTTTCAATAAATGAACAAATAAAAAAAATGTGGTCCTTACACACAATGGAGTGCTGCTCTGTCACAAAGAACAGTCATATGAGTCAGTTGCAGGTAAATGGATGTACCTTGAGACCATAACGTTAAGTGAAACAAGACACACAAATTTAATATTGCATGTTTCCCTTATATGAGAAACCCAAAATATAAATAAAAAGCAAAGTAAAAGATAATAGAAAACAAAGAGATCTTTTGCAAAAAGGAAGAGGATATAGGGATGAAGAGAGAGGGGAGGAAGAAAAGTAGGAAAGGATGCGAAGAAAGAAACAAAAAAAAACCATGCATTATGTACATGTACCAACTTCCCATAAGGCATATACACTGTTTACTGCAAATATTAACCAATAAAATAGATAGAGACACTATAAAAGAACAGAATTTTAAGGTAATACCTTTGAAACAAAAATGTTCAGCAATAGAATATTAACAGAATCAGATACCGTGATCAAGTGGGATTTACACATAAGGCACAAAGATAAACGCACATAGTTATGTGTGATATGGATAACTTTTGGGTGCAAGCATATTAGAATTTAAAAGCAGTGAAAACAGTCACTCACTGCTGTTTGTGGTTGTGGCAGTATTAAAACATGGTGAAATTATTTTTCTGCTTGTCTTATGTAAAAGTAAATCCTGTGTCACCTCATTTTGAATTTTGAAAAATTTTGACTCCTTCAATCAACAGAGTATATAGTAGAAATTATAGTTACGAGGCTGGTACAAGTAGAAATTATAGTTACAGAGTATATAGTAGAAATTAAGCTACGAGGCTGGTTCACAAAAAGCTCTAAGGTTTTCACTTTGTTGAGCAGAGCACTCCTTGGATACCTGAAGCACTATGTAAGAAAGGCTCACTACCCCGAGGTTATGAGTGTTATGAGAAACGCTATGCAATAGGTAATGGCCACACAAAGGCATTCTGGCTGATAGTTTCAGCTAAACCCCACCTATAGCCAGAGAAATCCAATAATAAAATAAATGAGTGACTCTGAATGACTCTGAATGATTCCAATCCCCAACCAGTTACGTCCAAAAATTCTAATCTTCCCATCTAAGACCCATCTAGGACCCCAGACTTGATGGAGCATAAATGAACTACACCATCTTTTTACAATCTGAGTTCTTCACTCACAAATCTGTAAGCATAATAATATGATTATTGTTTTATATCACTACATTTTGAAGGATTTTTTGACAATTATAGAAATTCAACTGACCATGAGTCAGCAATGAAAGTGTTTTTGTTCTTCACTAAAATAAAAAAATAGAATGGAATGATGTTTAAAGTAATCACTCTGCAAGATCTATGAAAAACATAACAAATCACCTATTGAAATCTGAGATTAAAATGTAAGGTTGTTAATATTAATGATATATGCACTGGGCATTTTTTTTCCTTTGCAAGCATACTCTGTATTTTCAAAAATTTAAAATGTCTTATAAATATAAGTACAGTTTTGATGTGTGAAATAAACTGTATACACAGATAGTAAAATAAAAATACATCAGATTTTGTAATGTAGATAATCATGTGTCTTAAAAAATCACTTAAAAAATCAACTTAAAAAATTATGTAAAGTCATGAGTAAAGGTGGAGAGTTAGGTTTAAGAGCTCTTTCCAAGTTTACATTAACTATTGGCATATTATCTCTTATGTACCATTTTAACAGAAGTTATTCCATTTCCAAAAGTCTTTTTCTTTTCATATTTTCTCTTCTCCAGTTAACTATTTTCATATTTATAGGCCACCTTATTCTTTTACTCAGGAAACATACCAGAAATTAGCCATATTTTTCACATATTTTTAAGAATTTTAATATTTTTGTCAAATATGGTGAAACAACTTAAATTTATTTCTTTAGCAGAGGGTAATGGAAGATAAAGGTACAGCTTCAGTATTTAACAGAAATAAATATTAGATGGCCTTGAGTTATGCTTATTTAAAAGTAAAAAAAGATAATTAAATTGAGATTATTCAGTCATCTTTGGAGTGAAACCAAGATAACAAGTAAATTCCCAAGTAAACTTTCATACACTCAGAATGAATAAATAATTATTTGTTGAGACTCCTGAATGAAAGTAAATGAATAATTTGTATAGGATCAGGCTTCACAGCAAGTTGAAGGTTAGCCATTACTAATAATATCTTCAGGAAGTCTTATTAACTAGTAAGCACATGGCAGGTCACCTGTTTATATATTGTAGCCTTGGCTATCATCACCAACTCTCTTTTTAAAAACATGCATTTCAAAAATGCCTATTTCAGAGAATATAAATCTGTATACAGGCCAAGGAATTCCTAGCTCTGTGGTGAATTTAAAATAAGTAAATTTAACCACTATTACAGTAGCTAAATTTTATCTATTTTTATCAGCAAGGAAAGTAGGACTGGTTAATAGTGTGTATTGATACTTATATATACAAGGACACTTTTTAAAAATGTTTTATATAGATGATAATTTGTTTATGTGTATAACTTGCTTATATTAGATTAATAGATTAATTAGAAAAAAGTTTTGTATTGTTATCTGGGTTTTTTTAGTAGTAATCATTTTAGTTTTATGTCTTATACTCTGAGTAGCTACTTTGAAGATAATAATACAATGTGTTAACAACTATTTTTAATGAAATCTCATTTAATTTTCTCATAAAACAAAGTGTTTTATATATACTAGCTCTCTCAGTTCTTACAACTCTAAGGAGTAGCATTATTTTATTAATTGATAGAGGAGGCAACTAAACTCAAGAGGGTTTATACATCTTCTTCTAAAGAATGTTCTGTGTAATAGTCTACCTGCTATTAATTTGGGGACAAAAGCTTTGAACCCAGATTCACTGATCCAGATTCAAACTGTTCAGAGTTTCTGCCTAATAATTCTTCTGCGTTAAGACCTATGTGTTAGGTAACCTGTACAAGACTTCTGAGTCAGAGCATTGTAACAGAGAGGAATTGATTATGAGTTCCTGGAATTTAAATCTCCTGGTTCTTTATATTATTTAAAAAAATATATCACAAAATCTTCTTTCATAATCCCATGAGTCTCTTTCCACAGTTCTTGTAGTATATCTCCCATACTACATATTAATCTTATCTGGGATATACTTCAGATTTGTTCCAGATTCCAGACTGAAAAAATTCTACTCCTTATCTTTCTCAGAAATAGTTCTCCCCCACAAAGATGTACTTCATAAAGTATGTTTATCACTCTTCTATCAACAGTTCCACTGACATACGCTAAAGGAGTGTCAGTTTTGTCTTCAAAGCACCTCTTCATTATCATCATTTATTTCTATTGTCACCAGCACCCATCTTCAAGCTCCCAGTATCCTGACAAGAATGCTTCAATTGCCCTGTAAATGGCCTCCAAACTCCTACTCTTGGCTTTTACAACCTGTTCTCCATGAGACAACCATGGCAATGTTTTTAATAAATGCAAGTATAATTTTACACACTGTTTATATTATTATTGTTTCCATTTTTCTTATTTCACTTGTCCAAGAAATATTCACATAAGTCATTCTTCAGGTATCACCAAAGCCTTATTGCATCCATATGTCTTTCTCTCTCTCAATTGAGATATACCAGTGTTCTAGCTATCATATATATCTCTATATCTATATCTATATCTATATCTATATTTATATCTATATCTATAATTATATTCTCTCCTTCAGCTATGTTTTGCTTTGTTTTCAAGAATTCTGGTCCTTGGTGAGTGTGGTGGCACATGTCTGTGTCTTGGTCACTTTTTTCTCATTGAGAGAAAATACCTCATGCCTAAAATTAGGGAAAGGAAAGTTTATTTAGCTTACAGTTTTTTGGATTTTTCAGCCCATATTCAGCTGGCTCCAAGGAAGGATGGTGTGGCTGAGGGGCAACCATTCATGGCAGCTGCAAACAGTAAGAGCAAAAAGGGCAAAAGAAGAAAACACATACCTTTTGTCCTCCCTTATATTGTATGTGGACTCTGCCCCTGGGTGGGTGCAGCACTCACACTGCCAATCCCAATGCTAGACAATGAACCAATCACAAAAACTAGATTCAGCTGCCTCCATAACTGCATGAGGTTTGAGGGGCCAACTAGACACAAACCATAACAGTCTGTAATCCAAGCCATTGAAATATTGACACAAAAGGTTTGCTGGGGAGTTCAAGGCCATCCTGACCTATATAGAGTTCACAACCAGTGTAAAATAAATAGTGAGAACCAGTGTCAAAAATAAATAAATAAATAATAGAATTTTTTTCCTTACTCTGCTTGGCTAGGTAACTCTTATGCTGACAGGGAGTTAGAAGAGGGCTGACACCAATATCTCATTTAAGGGGAAGCTGTCAAATATATCTTCCTACCACTGGGCTTTACTTTAAAATTCCAACCACCCTCAATGGTACCACAGGCTGGGCATCAAGCTTTTGACAGACGTTCTGTATCTGAGCTATGACAGCACTTGAGGTTTCAACAGACATTCTGATCTCAGCTATGATATCCTCTCCTTGACCCCCAAAGACTCACAACAATCTCACAATATAATACACATGTAGTATATCTCTAAGAATCACCAATGGCTTAGCAGATTGAGCTTTGCTATAAGTTCAATTCCAAAATCTCCTCTGAGATTAAGGGCAAAATTGGCTATGAACCTCTGTAAAAATATTTTTCAAAAGTCATGTATTTTCAAGATACAGTTGAACAGTGTGCTGGTTAAATTAATTGTCACCTTGACTATATTAAGACTGGTGGAGATGAGATTGGATCATGAGCTTGTTACTTCATCAACAGATTAATAGCTGAATGTGCTAGTAAAAGTTATGCTCCTCTTGGAGCTGGTGGGTCACTGGGGATGTATCTTTATTGGGTGTAACTGTTGCTCTAGCTGCTTCTTATCCACTATGAAGTAAGCCGTTTTGCTCCACCACACCTCACACATTCCTACCATGTGTCTGCCTTGGAGTCAGACAACTATTGACTAAAATTTCTGAAACTGTGAACCAAATTAAATCCCTGTTGGAAAGCTGACCGATATCCAGGGTAATCATTCCAGATCAAAAAAGGGAGCCCTTCATGTGGGCAACCAGCACAGGCAGAAAGAACCAGCAGATCCACCTCGGCCTACCAGGTGCCACACTGGAAGGCCCCTTCCTGCAGGCAGTGAGTGTGGCCAGAGAGAGCCAGAAAAATCCACCAACACCTGTTGGGCACTGCCACCAGAAAGTTCCTTCCTCCAGGCAACCTGCAGGAGCAGGGACACACAGCCAGGTAAGGCCTGTGCACCTGTAGGCCACAATTGGAGGCCCTTGGCTCCTTCAGACAGCCATCACCCATAAAAAGAATCAGACAAACATATCCTTGTGAGTCTGTCACCACTGCAGGAGTTCCAATGTAGACACACAGGCTGAGGGAAACAGCCCCACCTCCACACACCCTTGATCATCTGGGAAGCCTCAGTGTAGCGGCACAGGTTTGGAGAAGCCAGCCCCATGCCCTGCTACCTCCGTGTAAATCTGGGGTCAGAGAAACCCAGGTGTCTGCCCCATTCCCCTACACCATGGAAGGGAAGCCAATGTGAGAAGTGCCTGGGGGCCCACAACTAGCTTGTTTCAAGGAAACCAGGAGAATGTCAAGACGAAGGAGCAAAAGGCAATCTCAGACCTCCAGCCCATACAGAACAAGTTTGAGAGATACGGTCATGGAAGAATATGGAAGTCACACAGTTGATATCTGTGAGAGGATAGCAACTGAAGTAAAGAAACAACTTCACAAGATTGTAAAAGTAATCAAATCAGAAATAATGTCTCAGGTGAAAAAGAAGAAATGTACTGAAAGAATTCCTCAGCATGTTTAAAGAAGACATAGATTTAAAAAAAAAGAGGAGCATAAGAAAATGATGGAAACCTTGAATAAATATAGAAAGGAATTGCAATGCATGAAGCAGATTCAAAGAGAGATCCAGGAAATTAAAAAGTCATTTGAAAGCTGGAAAAAATGCTTGAAAGAGACTGAGGATAGACTTTCAAACCTTGAAGATAAGATTGCAGCTAGTGACGGTGAAAAGAAAGATCTCTTAGAAATAAGGAATCAGGGAATAACAATGCAACAGGTGCAAGATGACACAAGCATAGTTTAAGAGCGATAGAGATCAGTGAAGAAGTGAAGGTCAACACAAAGGAAATTAAAGGCTATTTACAGATGTAATAGCAGAAAACTTCCCCAAAAGGGAAATGGATCTGACATACACATAAGTCAAGCATATATAACTCTAACTAGCCATAACCAAAGTAAATCTACACGCAGGCATAAAATAATCAAGATCCCAGAAATTCAGCACAAGAAGAGAATATTAAAAGCTGTTAGCGAAAAGGAGCAGAACACCTATAAAGTAAAACCAATCAGAATCAAGGAAATCTTATCAACACAAACCATCAAGTCAAGAAGAGTTTGGAGTGAAGTGTTTCAAATCCTGAAAGAAAACAACTTCCAACCCAGATTGATCTACCATGCAAAACTATCTTTCAAAATTGATGGAAAAATAAGATACTTCCATGATAAAGAACAACTGAAGGAATTCTTGACTACCAAACCAATCCTACAGAGAGTGCTAAAGGATAGTCTAGAGGGAGACAAAGATGACCATGTTTCCAGGAAGAGCAGCAGAGGAGGATCACGAATGAGACTGACAATTGAAAGAATGGGGAAAGTGGAGGACCAGCAACAGGAGGATAGGATGGCAGAGACAAATCAATGTATGCTGGTTGTAACCGTTACTGTCAATTTCTTATTGTCTTGTCTTGAACTCTTATATTGTTTTCACAGTTTTTTTAGGTTTGGCTTTGTTCTGTCTTGTTTTGTTAGATTTTACTCTGATGATATGGGCAGCTATTTTTAACATAATGGGTTATAGTATAGTAAACATGATTGGTTTCCTATTATGTTGCTTTGAAGTATTACAATGCTTTCATTTATTTGTTTAATTGGTTTTATTCTGGTTTTTTTGTTTGTTTTTGCTTATGTTATGTGTGATGGTATGAGCAGCTATTTTGGAGAAAACAAGACATTTTGGTAGCCATTGCTGATTTCCTGTCATCTTGTTTTGAAATCCTATCATGCTTTTATTTGGTTCTATTTGATTGGTTCTATCCTGTTATGGTTTGGTTTGTTTGGTTATATTTTGATTGGTTCTATTCTGTTGTGTTTTATTTGATTTTATTATGTGTGAAGGTATGGACAACTTTTTTGAGGAAAATGAGATATTATAGTAGCCACTGTTTATTTCCTGTTATCTGTTTCTTGAAGTCCTGTAATGCTTTCATTCTTTTGACTGGTTTTATACTATTTTGTTATGTTTGATATTATTGAGTGAAGGTACACTCAACTATTGAGTGTGATATTGAGTGTGAAGGTACACTCAACTATTTTGAAGAAAATAAGAGACTTTATTGTAGCTACTCTTGACGTCCTGTTGTCTTCTTATGAAGTCCTGTGTTGCTTACATTGTTTTGTTTTATTCTAAGATAAAAAATAAATTTTTAAAAAAGGGAAACAAGAGCAAAGAAAGCAAAGATCATAGCAAAGTTACAAAACATCCATCAGGACAGACATTAAATCTTATAGGCCCATGTCCAGCAACTAGGAGCACGATATGCATGCCAAAGGGCTCAAGCAGCCTTGTTCCTAAGAACTTGCTGGATGCAGCTCATGTGAGCCACTCTCTTGGGCTGACTCTGGTCATTGCTTGTAGTTTCTCTTGACAGACTCTCCACCTTGGCATATCTTCCTAGAGTCTTCATTGCTGGTTTGGCTTCACTCCCATCTTTATGGCTCACTCTCAGTGTGGCTTTCAGGGAACCTAATAGTGCCACACACTTCCTTGCTTCTTAGCCTTGCCTTGAAAACTTTGTGGAAGTTTTCATGAGTTCAAAACTCATAATCTCCATGCCTCCAAAACCAGCATTATTTGGATGATACCAAGGTCTGTTGTTGGTGCAAGGTGTATTCAACTCACATCTGTACTGACATCTTAGTGTATGGATAGATAAACATGGAAATAGAAATGCTAGACAAACAAATCCAGAGATATCTTTAGGCAGCCAGGATATACTTGAGCTCTCTTCTGAAAATCTTTAAAAGAAGCTTGCACTTTTATATCTTTGAGTAGAAAGAGTTAATGGTTGATGCATTTACCTGATATTGAGGTGAAGGCATCATTAAGTTTTTCATTCTATCCCATTCCTTTGCCTAAATCTAGTTTTAATACATACTGATAACATCTAGTGATAGTTTTAAAGTTTATGAAAGCTATCCCATAGAATGAGTACAAAGAGAAATATTTTCATTTGATATGTATTTGTAATTATTATTTTTCTTTTTCTTTAGGTTTCAATTAGCATATAAAATTTGTACTTATATGTGTGGTATTACATGATGTCTTAATAGATACATATTTTGTAAGTATATTTATATCCTCCTATATTGTCATTTGTTTATAGCAAAAACATTCACAACTCTTTGAAGAGAGTTTCTTAGTATGCTTGATAGAAAATTCCAATGTGAACAAAATCATATTAAAAGCCAATAGGGTGATTCCTGCTTTCCATCAAAATAGAGTAACAGAGATTCATTCAACTTGCTTTGCAATCTGAAACAATTAAATAAGTCAAAAGTTATGAAGGCCATTAGAAAATAAAGTATAGTGAGCCTTGAAATATAGAAAACAATTGAAGCTAAGGTTACTTTTGCCTTACAATTGTTTTGAAAGCACTTACCAACAGCGCAATGGAAGAGGAAAACCAAATAGAAGCATGAAAGATCTGCTAAACTGAGAAAAAAACCTGAGAGTCTCAGAGATAGTGATACTTCTGCTCACAGAAGAGAATACTAGAGATGAGAAAGATTCCAAGAGAAAGAACCTGCTCCTATCATCCAGGGTGGAAGCCTATGTCAAAAAGATTTTTTCTTTCTTTTTTTTTTCAGTGCCAGGCAACAGACCAAGTGCTAAATAGAGCACCCAAGAATGCTTTATTTCAGTAGTGGAACAGCCCAACCAATCTTGGGTTGTGAATGAAAGGATTTTAGGAACATAAGATGTTTAATGACAAAACCAGAGAAACCCCAAGCAAACCTGAATATTTCATCACTTCTCATGTACAGGAGTAACTAGACTAAATTTTCATTTCATACTACTACATTTTAAACAAAAGACTCAAAATTAAAAATTTCAAAATAACTGTCACAAATCACAGCTCAAGAATATATATATATATATATATATATATATATATATATATATATACTCACATATGTTCTCTTGTATGAAAACTCCCATATCCACCAATATAGAATTAATAGTGTCTTACATCTAATTGAAGATTATCAGGCATGCAAGAAAGCATAAAACATATAAATCATAATGAGAAAAAACTCAAAGCTGATAAAAATGTTAATACTGGCATATGAGGTCTATTACCTGGCACTATATTTGAAGTACTGAAAAAGTAGCTAGAGATATGAAATAAATGAATAAGATCCAGGTCAAACTTTAAGGTACAAAAACTAGAATGTCTGCATCTAGTTTCTGCTGCATCTCTAGTTTCAGTTCCAACATGTAAAATGCTTAGGCATTGCCATTCCTTCACTGACAACAAATCACTGGTCCAACTGAAAATTAAAGACTGTTCTTGAGCCAACTTCTGCAAAATGTGAAAAGATAGACACACTTAGAGAGATACATAAACTGACATCTGTTACTTGAAGTAGAAGCTACCATTGAAACTATAAGCTTGTAAAAATCCACCAGTGTTAGTGTTTTCATATGACTGGGGACAAATTGTGGAAAATTTGAATGTAAGAAGCTTATTTTCATCATACTGTTAAGAAGTCCAAATCACTCTTTTGGGCTTTCCTTCTAGGAACTTGAACAGTTTCTCACAGTGAGTATTTGAGGAAGATATACCAGTGTCTCTGGAAGGATGAGGCAGAGACTAAGTATTGTCTTATATATCCACTGTCCTCTCCAAAACAAAGGACTGTTTTCTAGAGAAAAAAGACTTCACTGCAACACAGATCTGATTCTTTACATCAGCTAAGGAAGTTCTTCCCTCCAGCTTTCTAGTCTTTCTTAAGTGAAAAATATGTATAATTTACAGTAAACAAGGCTTCAAGGAAATAGACTGAGAGTACCACAGAAGTGGAAAAGAACAGCATCAAGATAAAAGTAAAATCTATACTCTTGGAAACAGGACACAAAGACATGCAAAGACCACGAGAAAAGAACCTACCAAAAGACTGAAGCTGGAGATTGTAGAACACATTGTGTCTCTCCCAATTTATAAATGCTTCTCACTTGAATTTTTCACTGTTCATTTCCAGTTATATGTCAAAATTACCACTTAATTGCTTATAACTTAATCAGAGACTAATATTTGGGTAGATGATTGAAGCTATCTATAAGATAAAGACTATTCAATGTTCTGTCCACGGAAAGCTCTGGCATACCCTCTGGTATCTAAAATGACAGTAAACACATCAACTCAACTCCAGCAACATAAACATAAATATTCACATTCAAAGCTAAATTATCTCAGTTATTTTGACATAAACATCTCTTTCAATGACAATGCATAAGTCATGGAAAAAGGCAAGTGCAAATAAATAAATAAAGCCTAAAGGTAAACCATCAGAACTAGACTTAAATATGATTTAGATATTAGAATTACTACACAAGGCAAAATGCTCTCAGAGTTTGTATGAGTCAGGATTCTTTAGAAAGTCAGAAGTAGTCTAAATTATAGATGTAGATAGAAACATACCTGTAGATATGGATATATGAGATTTATTAAGGAAATTGGCATAAGTAATTATAGAAATGAGCTGTTCTATGATAGGCCATCTATAAACTGGAGATCATGGGATTTGAACAGTGTGGCTCAATCAAAAGTCTCTGGAGAATTATGATTTCCACAAACAAAAGAAGGCACTTGCTCTGAGACAGAGAAGAGAGAGAAACAAGGTAGTGAGAAACTAGGGAAGGCAGTGAGTAAGAAGAGGGGAGAGAAACAGAAAGATTTTAAATTTTTTCCTTTTTTCTTTCCTTTTGCTTTTTTGTTCTATCTGGATGCACAGTGCATTGGAAGGTACCCACATGTACTGCAAGTGAGCATTCCTCCCTCAGTCTACCAACTCACATGCTGATCTCATTAGAAACACTCTCACAGGCACAGCCAGAAATAGAGCTTTTCCAGAACTGTAGATATAACCCATCTATTAGAGCTCTATTTAACTAGAGCTCTAGTTAAAACAAAGACAACATGGAAGAATAGATGAGCAATGTAATAAGAGTGATGGAAACTTTAAGAAAAATGACAAAGAAATGGTAGAAGTAAAGACAATAACAAAACTGAAGAGCACCTCAGGAGATTAGACATAGTGGGAAAAAAATCAATGAATTTGAAGAAAAAAGGTAACAGAAACTTTCCAAATCGAGATTCACACAGAAAAGAATGAAAAAATAGAAATGAAAAGGAAACAAAAAGAAAAAATTCTCCAGCACACAAGAACTGTCAAACATATAAAAAGCTGTAACATACACCTAATTTGAATAAGAGACTATAAAATCTGAAGCATTTGCAGAAATATTTCAAGAACTCATAAGCAGGATAAATTTTATGTGTTTCTAGAAGCTCAAAGAATACTGTGGGAGACACATATTAAAAATCTCCATCATAAAGCATATCTTATTTGTTGTGAATTAATTTATGTCTCTAAAAAGTCTGGTGCATAATCACTAAGATGATGTTTGTGTGTGGTCTAATTTGGAACTAGACCAAAGGAAGTACCTTTAGATTAGGGTAAACCACAGCCAAATAGCGTTATCTTAAAAAGGAGGAAATTTGGGTGCCTGCACACACATACATACACACAGAGGAAAGATTGTGATAGGAATAGATAAAAGAATGTCATGTGATGACAGAAGTGGAGATTAAAAGTTGAGGCGGCAAGCAGAAGGCCAGTGTTGCCAGAAACTGTTAGAAGCTGGAGGAAGTAAAGAATTGTGTAGTGCCTCAGAGACAGAAAAACCCTGCTGACACTTTGATTTCAGCACTGTAAGTGCTTAGATTACTGAAAATAAAGTTATCATTTTAAGCCAATATTGGGGTGGTACTTTGTTAGGACTAATAACTTACACAACATTCAAACTGCAGGAAATACAGAACGGGGAAAATCTTCAGGAAGGCAGGGAAGTGGAGCATGCCTTACCTTTAGAGGAACAAGAACAGGAGTTTCAAGAGGCACTTATGAGAAACCATGTGAATAAAAAGAATGAAAAAGAAAAAGAAAAGATTTACAATATTAAAAAAAGAAAGAACAGCCCACTAGTCTAGAATATTATGACTGCCCTTTTGTTTTCTTTTTGTACCAGGAATCAAACTCAGGACCTTGTTCTTGCTAGGCAGGCACAGAGCCCTATCGCCTGTTCTTAGAATATTGTATATAGTGGATTATTTCAGAAATTAATAAGAATAAACAGTGAGAGAAATAAGTTATATCTCAGTTAAAGAATCAACATTTTTATGCAATTCTTCCCAGTTTGATCTATTAGTTTAACATGGCTTTAGTAAAATTAACTATTTTGTAGATATTTGCAACTTGCTGAATAAGAACAAATTTTGAGAACCCAAACTATTCATTTTCATGACTTATAACAATAATAATCAAGAACATGTGGTGTTGATAAGAGAACAGATTTATAACTCAATGGTACTGGATTTAAAGTCCAGAAATAGGGCACAATGGTCAGACGATTTTGACAAAGTTCTAAGGTCATCTATTGGAAAAGGGACAACTTTTCCTAACAAACAGATCTGAAAAGTTTCTTCATCCATGTTTAAAACATAGTCCTAAGAACTGAACTTAGATCCTACACAAAAATTAATGCAAAGTACATAAGAATTCTAAATACAAAATACAATATTACTAACTTCTTTGAAAAAATTAGAAGACATTCTTAGATATAATATTAAAAGCATGATCTTTGGAAGAAAAAATTTCTCATTTAGACTTTATTAAAATTGAAAATTTCCAATACTTAAGATATACAGTTAAGGAAAAGCAAGTGAGAGAGAATGGTAAACATTTGCAAAGCTTTTGAAAAATACTTGAATACAAAACTCTGGAGTTGCTGAAGCTCAATAGTGAGTAAAAATTACACTTGATATGGACAAAATAACTACCAGACTTCTCACAGTGTAAGGCATACAGATGGAAAAAAATCAAATAATCAAATAGGAATGAAAAGATTGTCAATATTATTTGTCATTGGAAAATTACAGGTTAAAATAATAATAGCATACCATTACATACTTATTAGAAATATGAATATAAAATAAAACGATATTATTGATGACAAGGATTCAGAACACCAAAAACTCTTATTTGTTATTGGCAAAATGAAATGATACATGCATTTTGAAAGAGAGTTTGCCAATTTCTTTCAAAGCAAACATAGCCTTATGACATTTTCCAGCACTCACATTCTCAGTCAGTTACTAAAATGTTTTGAAAATATAACAATACAACATCTTGCACAAGAAATTCCATGGAAACTTTGTTCATATTTGTAAGTTTCAAGTACAGTCTTTCATTGTTAGTGGTTAAATAAAGTGTGGTATACCCATACTGTGGAATGATACTCAGCAGTGGAATATTCCATCAAATTACACCAAAAAATAGAGAAGAGTCTTAAATACATATTAATAAATGAGAGAAGCCAGTCTGAAAAGGATACACACTGAAAAGACATTCAATATGCATTTTAGAATTTTGATATTCTGAAATTCAAAAAGTAGAGGAGTTAAACAGATAAGTTATTAAGGAATTGGACATGAAAGAGCTTTGTTTGGTGAAATATGAACTATTTTAGAATGATGAAACTATTCTATATGACACTGCAATATTGTAAAGACAGTGTTGTACAGATATCAAAACACATATACTCATACAATAGAGTCAAACTCAAATTACAGAAGTAAAGCAGAGAAACATTTGTGAGACTGGAGGAATTCCAGTTTAGAATGCAACATCTGACAAATTTAATATATATGATGGAGGTTAACAATTCTGAAACCACTATACATATATATATATATATATATATATATATATATATGCTGGAAAAACAATTCAGCAACTGTACGGTGAATATGAGAGCTATATTTCTTGCTATTGGAGTAGGACGTCAAGGACATAAAAGGATACATAGACTAAAATACTACATGTATTACTGATTTGGCATTGGAAAATAGTAATTTGAATTCATGTTGGACATTATGTGGACACAAATGGGTGTACATGTTTTTGTAAGTTTACAGACATGTATATATATACAAGTTACTGTATGAACACATATTTCTTTGCTTGTTTCAGTAAACTCAGCTTACAAGGACTTACACTGTAGTAGCAATAATGTCTTGTGTTTGCCCCTTTCAAGAGTAGAATCAATTATTTATACAAAATTTGATTTGAATGTTGAGACTGATGATTCTAATCATGCTCCAAGAAGATACAAAAAAGTTTGTTAGTTGCATAGAGAAATTTTTAGGGACAGCAAGGCAGACTCTCAAGTAGGTCAGAAAAGATTGAGTTTCCAAAGAGGTTTTGGTTTTATTGTGGTTGGAGTCTGGTGCTGGGTGATCGATCCCAGCTGCACACAGAGGGGATAGATGAACCTTGCTTGGTTTGACCTTTCTAAGACTACTTTTCTTATGTGGGAACTTTCTAAGTGTTCCAGATGTGGGACAAAAGGGAAAGGAGGAGGGGTGGTTTGTTTAAACTGTCAGTAACAAACATCAAAACTTGAATCAGAATTTATTACACATGAGCATGCAAAGCACACTGCTCTCAATTAACAACCATTCTCAATAAAAAGGAAACAGGGACTATTGCAGAAACAAGTGGGTTTAGACCAGAAAGTATACAACAAGAGTTTGGAGCAAGAAGATAGGGGAGCATTCAAAAAATAATGGTGGGACTTTGACAAAAAGAAATAGGAGCCAAGAAAACATGCCCAAATGGTCAATGTAGAAAAATTTCAGCCACAAAATAAAGGCAATATTCACTTATAACTCAAAATGCAAAATAAATATCCATGAACTGTAATGATATACTTAATGACTGAATTTGAATAACCATTAAAGAATAGACAATTCTGTGAGGCAGATTAATTTTCTGATTTACATAGGTATTTCTTTCTCAAAAAGAAGAACATATCCCTTATCTTCAAATAACTACAAACAGTGACTTACTTCCAAAAAGTACAGTATGAAAAAGAAAAGAAAGGGAGAATGGCTTTCAAATGGATAAATTGGCAAACACTTTATTAGCCATAGTCAAGATGTCATGGTTTATGTCAGTGGCCCCCAGGCCTCATGTATTTGCATTGTGCATTTGTGATTGGTTCATTGTCTAGCACATGGATTGGGGTGTCAGTGCTACATGTGCCTAGGAGTGGAGCCAGGATGTGATGTAATGGCAAGAAGAAGGTGTGTCTCTCTCTCTTGCCAGTTTACAGCTTGCTGTTTGCAGCCCCCATGAACTGTGGCCCCGCCATACCACTCTGCCTTGGAGCCAACTGAGTATGGACTGAAACCTCCAAAAAACTGTAAGAAATAAACTTTTCCTTTCCCAACTTTGGGCATCAGGTATTTTATCTCAGTGACTAGTGAAAAGTAACTAAGACAGAATTTGGTATGAAGGAGTGGGGTCATTGCTGTGACTATACCTGACTGTGTTTTTTGAGAGGCTTTGGAAATGGCTTGTGCACAGAGTTTGGAAAGGTTCAGACATGTCACCTGGATGCACAAAGCTGGAGCAACTTAGGTTGTTCTATAGAGAAGATTATGGTCAGAGCTCAGGAGACCAGAAGGCTGATAGAAAGCCTGATGGTAAAGACCAGGCTTGGGAGGTTTCTGCTGGGAAGAAGGACTGCATTGGTTGTTGGACTCCTTATGATATGTGTTATGGCTTGGCAGAAAGTTTGTCTGCATTTTGCTCATGCCCAGAGACTTTGCCTGAGACTGAGATTAATGGTAATGGACTGATTAATCTGGTAAAGGAAATTTCAAGGCAGTCAAATGTTGAGGCTGTGGCATGGCTATTGTTGGGGGCTTTTAGCCAGATCTATGTTGCAAATCAAGAGCAAAGAGCCCAGCAGGATAATTTAAAACACTGTGAGTTTGGCCAGAAGAAAAACTCCAGTAAAGCTGTGGATTTTAAAGATAGAGATGAGACTTTGATTGCTGAGAAGAAACAGAGAGATAAGAAAGATGGCCACCAGGCATCCCAGGAAGCAGCAGGTCTCCACCCTTTGCGCCCAAAACTGCAAAAGTGAAAGAATTTTCTCAGATGAGAAAGCTTCAGAGTAACATGCTCCAGAATGGCACAGGAGGCCACATGAGGTTCCAGAATGGCGGCAGCCACATAAGGTTCCAGAATGGCAGCAACATAGAAAAGCTTTTCTTCACAATCAGGTAAATAGAGCTCAGCAATCCAGGCACTGGACCCCTATAGCCAAGAGAAAGAAAAGCCTGGCTACTGCTCCAGCTGGCAGCAGACCTTGGCAGCATCCACATGGTGCTGATTTTAGGAGCAAGGGAAATGCACAAATTCTGAGGGTAAGACAGCTTCCACCTCGATTGCAAAAGGTCTGGGAGGCCAAGCAGTGTGCCCCTGAGAGGGCAATATGTAAAGATGTAAGTGTGAAGCCAAAGGTGCAGTGCAGACCCCAGAAGTTTACAAAGAATGTGGACCATCCAAGGAAAGCTGCAAAAACCAAGCAAAGAAGGTTTAAGAGAGAAACTGCAGGAGATGAAATCCCTAGAAGTGCAGTGGGGGTGGAATCACCCAAGCCTTTTGGAGCTTTCAATCAGATTGCTTCAAATGCTGAGCATGTAACTCTAGGACTTAATGTTCGCCCTGCTGGATGTTGGATTTGCTTTGTTTCCAATGCTTTGTATTCCCATTTGTAACTTTTGGAATGGTAATGTTTGTTTTGTACCTTTGCATTTCAGAAATGTTTAACCTTGTTTTGCTTGTACAGGGCGTTACAGTTAAGAGTTTGCCATAGATATTGGAGGAGACTTGGGACTTGGACTTCTCAGCAACCCTGAAAATGTTAGGACTTTGGCAACTCTTGGAGATGGACTAAATGTCTTTTGTATAAACGTTGTACATGAATCTTTGGGGGCCAGGGTTGGAATGTCATGGTTTATGTCAGTGGCCCCCAGGCCTCATGTATTTGCATTGTGCATTTGTGATTGGTTCATTGTCTAGCACATGGATTGGAGGTGTCAGTGCTACACCTGCCTAGGAGTGGAGCCAGGATGTGATGTAGTGGCAGGAAGAAGGTGTGTCTCTCTCTCTTGCCAGTTTACAGCTTGCTGTTTGCAGCCCCCATGAACTGCAGCCCACCGTGCCACTCTGCCTTGGAGCCAACTGAGTATGGACTAAAACCTCCAAAAAACTGTAAGAAATAAACCTTTCCTTTCCCAAATTTGGGAATCAGGTATTTTGTCTTAGTGACTAGTGAAAAGTAACTAAGACACAAGGTTAACATCAACAAATACAAGTCACATTGACAGTCTATAATCTGGACATAAATTACTAAGAACTATACTTTATCTCCATGCTTTCCTTCCCTGAGTACATAATCTTTGTACAATTGTTCATTAAAAAATCAGAGTTGAGGGTTGTTCTACAATATATGACTAGTTATTTTTCAAAATCCTAAAGATCCACAATATCAAGAAAAGATAAGAAACTAAAGAAAAATAATGAGACATGATGGCTAAATGTAAGGAGCCATCCTAGGTAAGATCCTGAACAAAAAATGAACATTACGTTAAAAAATTTAATAAAATATGAGCTTTATGTGGTAGTAATATATATTGATTTATTTTTCTGATTTATTATTTTGACACATTTCAAACTAATGCAAATGTTAAAAATAGATGAATTTTATTGCATTATAAATGAAAACTATACTATTTTTATTATTTTTGGGTAATTCCACAGCTTTATGAAAATTAAATAAAAGTTTAAAGATTTATTAAGTAGGATTAATGGCCAGATTATGCACTGTCACAGAAGTAATCATTGAAATTTGAAGTAATAGCAATAAATCTTTCCAAAATGAAACATGGAAAAAAAAACTTTAAAAATGAGCTGATCATTAATCAGATGTGGATCAATTTCAAACAGTATAATATGTGATTACAGTTTTTGCAGAAGATGGTGGGGGGGTATAAAATATTTGAGCATAAAATAGTTCAACTTTTTTCATAATCAAGTTATACTGGAAATAGAAATAGAAAACTCCATCATCTACAAGTACATACAAAAATACAAAAGTGAAAAAAATCTATACTGATGCCAATGATAATAAAATTACTCAAAAGAGCTAATAAAGAGTAAGACATTAAAAGCTCTTAGAGATAAAGAAATTATATTCAGAGAAACATATATAAAGTCACTATTAGCAATAAACATTGCAAGTTGTATAAAATTGTGGTAAAATATTTAAAGTACTGATAAAGTAAAGGCATGCTCAAAAAAACACCAAGATATTTTACCTCATAAGCACATTTTATAAGTTTTCTATTTCTGTATAGCAAATCTCCACAAACTTAACAGATCAAAACAATATACTTTTTATTATTTTATAGGTAGTTGAATTTTCTACTTCAGGATCATATCCAACTATAAATTTCAGCTGGATTGCATATCTTTAGGGTCAAATGAAGAACACAAGATGATAGAATTAATGTTCTTCCGTTTATAGGATTGGAAATTTTAGGTCTTGCAGGCATGACCGTTCTTAGCTCCTATAAGATGCCAACAGTTTCTTATTACATCATCTTCTTTATAAGCAGCTCACATTATGATACCATGCTCCTAAAGGCAGGAGGAAAGCAAGATTGAGTCTGTTATGAAAAAAAAAATGCAGTCTTATATAGCATAACATAATGACAGGGCTGGAATCTCATCAGCTTTGTCAGAAAATGGAACATAATAATGGAAATGACATCCATCGCATTAGCTATACTATCAGTAAGAAGAATGTCACAGTTCCCTTCCTGAGTTAGGCAGCTTTCTTTTGTCATGAATACTGTACTTGAGATAATCAACTTATACATTAAAATGTGTAGTTTGCTTCACAATACTGGAAGATTTAATCATTATTAATTGGCCCTGATGCAGTTAGATCTATGCCAGCACAGTACATCATGGAGGTGGTATTTCACAGATGAAAGTCTATTCCCTTCATAGCTGGCAATTAAGAGAAAGAGAACAGGCTCTCAAGATGCTCTTTGAGAGCACATTCCCAGTGATCTAAGGTCTCTCATTAGGATCCATCCCTTTCTCCTGCACCATCCCAGGGAATATGCCTTCACACTACAGGGTTTCAACATTCCAGATGCACACTGTACCACTCCTAAGCTCACAGAGAAAAGATGGAACAACTCAGAAGGTAGGATCATGATCGCTATAGTCTGTGCAGGAAATGCTAAGGAAGGCATTCATATAGGTGAAATAAATATCAATATAGATATATGCTCCCACTAAAACTGGAAATTAAATATATATGACTTTTTCTTATGTAAATATTTAAAAACTATGATTGCTTTACTAAAAATAATAATATATTATAGGAGTTATAACTTATGCAAACGTAAAAGTTTTAACTTGTATACATATATTTACCTCATTTTATAAAAAATCAAAGCCATGAGAAAAATATGAGTATAGATTATATATTTGCAAATTTAAATGAATCTTTTAAAGTGGATATGTTGAGGTAAACTATAAACTAAAGAAAATGTAATATAATAAAACAGACCTATCAAATCAATGAATGATCCAAAGTAGAATCAACAAAAGAGATTAAAAAATAATTCAATCCCAAAGAAAGGAGAAAAAGGAAGAAAAAGAATAAACAGGACATAAAACAAAACATAAATAGCAGGATGATAGCTTCAAAACTAAATATGTACATATTAAATTTAACCACCAAAAACACCTCAGCAAATGACAAAATCTGTCAAATTACAGTAAAAAATCAAAGTAGAAGTATGTTTCCAAGAAACCCACTTTACACAAAGAAAAAGGCTTGAAGTAAGATAATAGAGACAGATATTTTATATTAACACTATGTTAAGTATATTTCAACTCTAGAAGACTAACTGGAATTAAGTTTATTTTACAAAGAAACTGGAGTAAACTCATAAAGTGGATGTAAAATTCCGTATGTCTATGTACCAAATAATGAAGCTTCAAAACACAATGGAAAAATCCGACACAATTACAGGGAGAAGCATGCAATTCTAAAATTATAGTCCTTATTTTAGCATTTCTCTTAGAAATTGAAAAAACAATTAGACTTTAAGAACTAGCTTGATCTAACCAATACTGTTTTATTTTATAGATTATTCTACCTACACACAAATGAGCAGTATTTCAAGGGTACACTGAACTGGTACTAAGAGAGACAATATTCTAATCTATGAAACAAACTCCAGCAAAATTTTAAAAATGAAATTCATACAAAGTATTTTATTGACCCTGCCAGAATTAAATTAAAAATCAAAATGTAAAAATCTCTAGAATATCTCCAAGTACTTGGAAACTAGAACTAAAAAATAAGTTTAGTAAGGTTGCATAATAGACCAATGTATAAAATAAATTTCTATATACAAGAAAAAAATAACTGAAATCTAAAAGATAGCACTGTTTATGTTAGCAAGAACACAGTTGAAATACATAAGGGTATGTGGCTGACAAAATGAGCAAAATTTGTAAAAATAAAACTAAATGACATCAACACGGAAAAAGAGATCTAAACAAATAAGACAAATATGCCCTATTAACTGGTCAGGTGATCAATATTGTTGATTTTCAAATTGATCAATGAATTCAACATAATCCCAGTTAAAACACCAGCAATTGTTTTCTTAGAAATAGAGAAGCTGATTATAATGCTTATAGAGAAAGGATAAAGTTCTAAAGTATACTTTAAAAAAACTTGAAATAAAGTTAGATTATATGATATCTGATTTGTAGTGGCATGCAAAATAATGATAATAAAATAACGCCATTCTGTTAGTATAACCATCAATGAAACAGAATACAGAAACCAGAAATAAATATCAGGTGTGATCCAAATATAAAGTGAATATTTAAATTAAAATTTTATTACACTCAAAATTATGTTACCATCAATGAAATTTCTTTCCCATCTTGAAATTTCTAAAACCTTGAAATTTCTCTCCATTGTTTTAAACACATTTATCTGATGATTCTTGTCACATTCTGAAGCAGCTCTGGAAGTCCTCTTTTGTGAGTGTCTTTATGTGGTGTGATAAAAATGTGATGACTGCTTCTGTGCAGTACCATTGAACTGTGCATCCTTCTCTGCCTTAGTAAGTGTATCTGGTACTATGGGATTTCTGGCTCCTCCACAAAGGAAAAATGGTCATAAAAATCATAATGTTTTGAATAGATTCAGGACATGGAAGACAGGACAACCAAAGACACCAACAAAAGAGAATTCCCAGAAGGGCTAGAGAGAGGCAAGAATGAGGGATAAGAATGTTTAAAGTAATGAGTAACTTAAAATAGATTAATAGAAATGCATCTTTAACTACAATAAATTTTCTGAACACATATGTCCAACATATTTTTCAATCACACTATATATGAACAGTTGAATTTTACAAAGATGCATAAAAGTCTCAATGGAAAAATGATCTTCAACAAGTTGGGATCATTATATCAAATGCACATACAACTCTCTCTCCAAGAAGCTAAATAACACATCACACCAAATAGAAACATAGATAGATAGATAGATAGATAGATAGGGCTAATAAATCCTATCACTGTTAAGGTCTCTGTGACCTTAGTTTAAAAAACATTTCTTAGATTTAAAAATTTAAAGAAAATTCCATGGAATAAAATTGATTTTATCAAAACCTTAAAAGGTCTGCTTTATGAAAGGCAGTTTAAAAAATGAAGTGTCATAAACTATGTAAAGGTATTTGTCAACCATATCTTATAAAAGACTTGTATTCAGAAAAGCCAAATATAAGAACACAAAAATGAAAACATAACAGGCAGTATATTTAAATAGATATTTTATCAAACTATGTATGATTGTCAAGTAATTTCATGTTGAAATTCTCAAAATCAAATATTAAGGATCTGAAAATCAAAGCTACATTGAGACAATACAATTCTAGTAAAATGAGCAAAATTAACAAGGTTGACTATACTTAGTATTGACAAGGATGGAGAGCAATTGAAATTCTCTGAACTGCTGGTGATAGGAATATATGGGGGGGAGATATTTGGTAGTTTCTTAAAAATTAGATAGACTTGTACAAAATTACTGCTCTAGGTAATTTTCCAATAACATTGAACCAGTAACTTTCCATAAAAAGTCATGTATAAATGATATCAGATTTATTTATTTATTTATTTATTTATTTGGTCTTTTTGAGACAGGGTCTCACTGTACAGTTCAGGCTGGCCTTGGGCTCCCTTTGTAGCCCAGGCTGGTCTCAAACTTGCAATGATCCTCCTGCCTCAGCCTCCTGAGTACTGGAATTACAACAGTGCACCACCATGCCCAACTATCAGCTTCATTTATAATAACCCCAAACTGGAAACAATCTGTAGAAAAACAAGTGTAGTATATCCATGTAATAAAATTTTACTCGGTAATAAAAGGAATGAAACATCGACTAATGCAACAACATGAGTAAATCTCAAAAATACATGAAAGAAACCAATAAACAAAATGACAAAAGTGTGCATATTATATGATTCCATAACATCGAATTGTAAACTACAAATGCAAGCTAATACTGACAGAAACCAGATCAGTGATTGCATAGGAACATGGTATAAGATGAGAATGTTAAGAGAGAGCAATAATAAAGTTGCATAAGAAAATCTTTTGGATTTCATAGACATGTTAATGGTGATTTGCAATGGATTATTAATATGCATGTATAGTTTATGAAATTGTATACTAAAATAGATGTTGTTTTTGCATATAAATTAGTGTTTAAATTTTGTATTTTATAAAATTGCATCTATGCTATAAAAACTATGTCATCAACCACATTCACAATGGGTTCCCATCCTAAACTAAATTTGAAAGATGCTTAGTCTCTAAAAGTTTGAATGGAAATCCTCTGGAGCACAGCACAAAAGTTGTCGAGCATGAGTTAAATTTTTCAGAAAGAAAATTTTTCATTAAAAGAATCAATGGTTATATGGTATTGTTTGATGACATAAAATTACATATGAAGTATTTATATATTGATCATATACCATAAGTACACTTCTGTTTGTTTCTATATTTTCAAAAACTTTATATCAAACTTCCTCATACAGTAAAATTTAAGGTCTCTTTACTAGAAATAAATAAGACTGTTATAGTAAGGACAAACACACTGCCATCAATAATACTGTCCTATAGTGATCTTTTTGACAGAAATGGTCTTACATATGTATCCATCTTAGAAAAAATAAAGTCTAGAGGAAGTAACTTTGATCTTTGATCCAAATTTTAACCTCAAATTTATGTTCTTATGGTGCCCTAATATAATATTCTACAGTGAATTTTGAAGAATCATTGGTAGTAAAAATGTAGAATATATATATATATATATATATATATATATATATATATATATATATATATATTACCTTGAATGAAAATGAAATGAAATGAAAATGAATCAAAATGCTACATCATTACTTGAGTTGCCTGATTTTGCTTTGTCTCCTTCCTTTTCAGAATCTGGGTCATGTTGAGATTAAACCTGGCATTACCCTTTTATCTTTCTTTCCTTTAGCTTTACCACTACAGCTACACTAGTGCCATCCACGACTAGCAAAGGTGCTTTCCAACTTGGGAAAAATTGTGAAGAGTTACTGTTTTCAAGTCTCTCAGTCCACATTGGAGTGGACTCATTTTGTAGCTGTATGTGGATTGATTCTAAAGGAATCTTTAGGTTGACTCAAAACAATTCCATCCACCTCCTAGCAAAGTCTTTCACTGCTGACTCTGAATCTAGGCTAGTTAGGAGCCTCATGTGTGTGTGTGTGTGTGTGTGTGTGTGTGTGTGTGTGTGTGTGTGTGTTTTATTTCTTGTAAATAACCATGAAGCATTTTAAACTATTATCATACTTTGAAAGACAGTTGGATTTTTAGGATGTAGTCTGTGAGATGTGTGAGGTCATCCAAAATGCATGCTCCAAACAAGATTTTCCAGAAATGATGAAAGTTATGCTTAAGAAAAATTTGCCCTTTAGGCAGCTTCTCATCTACTAGAGACTGCTAAACTTACAGATGGAAACATTTGCCACAGGAAAATTAGCATTGTTGCTGTGCTAAGCATTCTTTACATTTCCTGAAGCTAGTTTTAACTCCTAGCAGAAAAAGAAAGCTCAGATGTTTAATCCTGTGTTTTAATTAATAAAGTAATCATAGACACTACCTCATTACAGAACCCCCTCTAAAAGGAAAAAGATGGAGAAAGTAATGGCTCCGTTTCCTTATACTTTGTTAATCAGTGTAAGTGGGTTTTCTCACAAGTGGTTGCTTCTTTGGGCTAGTGCCTAGCACAGAGCAAGGTACATGTATCCTTATGCAAACACATAAAACATAAGAAAGGAAAATTGAAACTTTGTGTATATAGAAAACCCTAGATTAAATAGTAGAAGTAAAAAGGATAAAGATGAAATATGCAAATGCACTAATTCACCACAATGAATGTATTTATTATGTACATCAAACATATATTAATATTCTTTTACAAAAGAAAAGAAAAGAAACAACTAGGATAAAAGTTACAGTCAATGAAATTAATTCAACCTTACCTACTGATATCCAGTTGAGCCACATCATAACCAATCAAAATAATAATATATGGAAATTCATGATTCTGAATTAAATAAATATGCATTTAAAATAACAATACTATTGTAATTTTCAACATTAATAGTGGAATAAAAATGAACCATATATTTTTATTCTTAAGTTATCTATACTACAGTACTTTCTCTTTTTTTCTTTTTTTTATTTTAAAGAGAATAAAACAGAAGAGGGAAGAACAAAGCAGATCAGAACAGAACATAAGCAACACAATACTTTACAATAAGACAACTGGACATTAACAATAGCTATAAAAATATCTCTTTCTCTGCTATAGTTGAGTATAATTTCAAATACAATAATATCAAACATCATAAAATAGTATAAACCCATTCGAAAGAATGAAAGAATTACAGGGCATTCGGAGCCGAGTAATAGAGAATGATCAATGGCTACTGTAAAATCTCATTTTCAACAAAAAATTTTGTTTATACTATCACATATATTAAAATGCCAATAAGACACAACATGATAGAACCAATGGTAATAGCAGAGTAGAAGCATGGTAGGACTTCTAAGCAAGACGATATTAAATCAGCAATGGCTGCCATAATGTTTTGTTTTCTTCAAAACAGCTGTTCCTACCATCACACATAATAAAGTCAAACAAAACAGAATAAAACCATTCCAACTGATGAATGAAAACTCGAAAGGCTTCAAAGCAACGAAATGGGGAATCATGATTACCAGACAATCTTATATACTCTTACCAACTCTCATACTAGGGAGACTATACGGTATTTACACATTATACTACAGTAGTTTCAAACATGATCACCAAAAGATATGAACATGTGCATGATATCTAAAAATGAAAACAAAAGAAATCACTGTTGATGGTAGCATAGAGAAATAAATTTTGATAGGTTCATAATGGAATACTCTACAATGAGGATAAGAACATTTATATATAATAGTACAGATGAATGTTGCAAAGATATTATTGAATAAAACATGGCATAAATTAATATTTATTGTATATTTTCATTTCAATAAACTTGAAAAGTAGGTGAAACTAATTTATTCTATTAGAAAACTGGCATAGTTGAGATTTCCACCCCCCCAATCAGCATAGTGATTATTCTTGAAGAATGGGTACTTATTACAAGAGACATGCAGGGACATCTCACCGAGTCAATCTAGATTTTACTAACTCTCTTTCAGATCTTGGTTACATGTATGTTTCCCTTGTAAAAATCATTGAAACTGTAAACTTTTGGTTTGTATTGTATATATGCAATACATAAAAGTTTTTGAATTATAACAAATTGCTGCTGCTCTTAAATTTACCAGTGTCATTTGGTAAATGTAAAAAGTATAAAATATATAAATGTCTTTTTTGACATTTTATCACTAGGAAAAGCAAGATAATCATTACATTGTCCATATTTATTTAGAACACTAAATTTGTCTATTAATATTAAAAATTTGGAAAAGAGGAAACAGCCTGAATTTGTTCTATCTAACTTCAGTTTGGGGAGATTTTCAATTTGTATTTTGTGAAAACACAAACATCAAAATTTCCCCTAAGAACTGAACTCATTTGTTTAAAACTCAAATGGATATTCATTCCTCAAACCTCATAGAAATCAATGCATCTGTTAAACTTAGCAATACAATTATCAAATACAGATATACTGAAATGTTTTAGTATCTATACCTCTGAGTTTTCAAATAAGTTACTTCAAAACACACTAATTAAATAAGTCATAATGTATTAAATTAATATCCCCAGCATCATATAATAGTTATATCTTCTTTTTCTTTTTCCAATGTTTCTGCAGCATATTTATTTCTACCATTCCACTGTCAGAGCTTAACCCAAGATCCTATAATTTTTCACAAGGATTTTCACACTAGCCCCATGGTAGTCTTCCATGTTTTTTTGTCCTGAGACCTCTGGCAGTATTTCCCAATAAAATAGCCAAAAGAATTTCATTAAATGTTAACAAAAATATGAATTTTTCACCAAAGATCTTTATCAAATTCTCACTGTGAAGGCCCAGAAAAAAATATGTCCTTATAATTCCTCAGGTCAAGGGAATGTACACTGGAGAATTCAATTTCCTTTTAAAAAGGCCTGCCTCCAAGACAAACTATTTGCTATGGTTTGGATATGATGTGTTCTCCAAATATTCATGTGCTGAACACTTGATCCTCAGGATAGTGGTTTTGAGTTGATGAGACCCCTCAGAGGCGGGGTCCAGTGTAACATAATTAAGTGATGAGCTCTACCCTTGGAAAATCAACTAATGCTGGTGTTTTAGAATTAGTTGCCTCTTATAAGAATGGATTATTATAAAATGTGGCCACTCTAAATGCTTGACTCCTTCTCATTAGGGTTAGTTTTCTTTTTACTTATCTCCACAATGTAACACAGTCAGGAGGTCGTTGCCATGCTGTTTGAATAGTCACCAGCATTGAACCGAATAAACTTGTTTTCTTTATAAGGTAGGTGCCATCAGGAATTTTGTTATAGCAACAGAAAATGGACTAATATGCTGTTTTACTAGCGCTGAAACTATTGAGCCTTATGAGGTATTGACAAGCCACTGAGTGGAGAAAGGGAAAATGTTTACTCTACATTGTCATAGCCATCCTGTCCCATCTCAGGGGGTAAAGAAACATGGGAGACCTTGTGAAGTTCAGAACCTAGAGACACAGGCTCACTAAAAGACTGAGATGCACTCAGAGAACTGTAGAATACTTCCTTTCACCCATCCCTTACTACCATGAATCTGACATTTAGCAAACTACTGCAGGGCATACCAATTAAAGTTGTTACAATATGAAAAGGCTAGACTCTGAGATTAAAATCTTTTCTACAGTGTTATAAAATAAAACCCACATAATTGATCTAAATTGAATATCTTGCAAAGTAAGCACTTTTGAGCCCTGAAGTCTAAGATCTGGCCATGAAATTGGTCTCTAGAGATTAAAAAGGCACTGATATTTATTTTTTTCTATGTGGCAGGTTCAGTGTTAAGATTATTTATTTCTACTTCTAACAACTATGCATTTTATAATTATAATAAACTTTATGAAAATAATGTAATAATACATACTATACTATGTAATACTATATATTAATTATAATAGTTACTGTATTATTAAAAATGAGAATAAAGCAATGGGATGAAAGCAGAAGATAAAATGGAGAGGATCAGTTTAAAATGGCAATGTCTTCAGTAATAAGGATGTGTACGATCAAAACAAAGAGGAAGGGCAGAGAAGTAAGTAGCTCAAAAGCACAAGTTGCAATGTACCTGAGTTTTTAATGCAAAGACAATAGTTTAAGAACATGGCAGAATTAACTTCCTCTCCTACTTTTAAACATGGAAAAATAGAGATGTAGCTGCAGGCAAAGACAAGAGGGAAATCTATGAATATAATGAAGATAAACAAGAGTTTCCATATCTTGAAAACTGTATATATTGTGTAGAAAAGAGGAAGTGGAGAATATGTAAACAAATACATAGTGTTAATAGGTCACTAGTCTATTTTTGGCAAATGAACAGAGGATACACAGATAGAAAGTGTACATAGTCCAACTGCTGGAAAGATTTTAGAAAAAAGGACTTTTGATGGTGCCTTGGTATGTGAGGTAGCAGTGGTAAGATCTCTAAGGATTTTAATAAAGATACTTTTTAAAATAAATTTCCTTTATATCTATAGATGGTCAGTGGTCGTAAGAAATGAACATGTGCCAATCTGAGGTGTTTGAAAAAGCTTTCACTTTTTCTGATAAAAGTAACAGACATAGCTAACTTTTCCACATCTTGCAACTATCTTAGGAACCAGGGAAAGATCTTGACATCATTCACCAAACAGCTGACTGAATATAAACAAGCACGTACCTTCAGAATTCTAACTACATGACTGTAAAATAAAAATATTCCTTAGTTTACAAGGTTATATTTTTGTTTGTTTTGTTACTTGTGGCCTGCAGTAAATCTGATGCAATTTTAATGATCTTTTCAGGGAGAGTTCTTTTTCTCTGTCTTTATATTTCTTAATTTTATATATTTTTTCATAACTGTCATGTATATTACAATATATTGTTATTTATCGTCTTGCCTAAGTAGACTACACAGTCTTAGAATATAGAGTTGCCACTATATTTCATATGTTCTAAGCCTTAACAATAGTATACAGTACCAAATAGGAAGTCAAATGATCTGCTCCAGAAGTGGATAAATGGTGAGAGTGTTTCTTTGTGAATTTGGAATCCAGAGCTTAGAAAAAAGTGATGTATCATTATGGCAGCAAAATCATACTATTGACAGTACTGCAGTGATAACTTCAATTTTTTCAGCTAAGAACTGGAATCAATCCTAATTCTTATGTTTTCTAATACTAGCTTGACCATTTTCTCCTTAGATTCTGAGGGATACTGGCGAACCATCTCTCCTCAGTCTAAATTAGCCAGAAAAAATGTCTAATTCTCAGAATTAAATGAACTTCAATAATGAAGTTATGAAGAGATACGGGCTGGACTTAGAAGCATAGACATAATTTCAATACTCATTGGCAATTGCATGTGGTAAGTGCAGGAAAACATTGTTAGGAAAAACCTGAGTATAAGACATTTTAAGGATCCTAAGGTACACCTGGAAGACAAGTTTAAAATGAGAATACAGAGGATCAAATGCAAGTCTCTAATACTACTTTTTAGAAGTGCAGAACATTTAAAGTACCCAGTTCTGATAGGCAAATCCATGTATGACCATATAAGCAACAAACCACAGTTTGCCAGGGATTAAGCCAGAAATAGAACTCCAGAAATTGAGCTACAAGCCCCACTTTCTGACCACTAACTCCACTCCCTTTCTACAGTACATTTAGTGTGAAATAGTTTTTGGGTTTCCTTTCATGCTTGTAGTCAGCTGAAGTAGGATGGAAAAAATTAAAAACAGGCCATGCCCTAAAAGTGCATTTTACTCTTCCATTTAAGGAACTTTAAAAAAAATTTAAGAAATTTCATGGTAATTAGAAACAAAAATGTAGTTTCCCTTCTATCATTTTTTGTCTTTATCAAAATATTGGAGCTTAAAAATATAAGCGTAGAGACTTTTCATCTGAACATGAAATCAGAATGTTTTTCATCTCTTTAAGAAACAGCATCTTTTAATGATAGACTGGTAGGTAATAAAGAGTTTATTGTCCTCAGATCTTCTGGCAAGACAAACCTTGACAGCGAAAGATTATTTTAAATGATAAAACTTTTATGTTTAAAGTTATGTTAGACTATTAAATTGCTACATGCTTTTAATTTTTCCAGTGTAAAAGTAAATCAGCATATTTCCATGTAGAGAATTCAGAGTTAAAGGCTGTTTGGAGTCTAGAGTCAGTAGTTCATGAAAGAGCCTCTTTTTCCCCCTTCTATTTCCTGTTTTCGAACTTCTTCGACTAGCACCATTCAAGCAAAGAGTAACACTGTGCTTCAGCACAAATAGCTAAAAGTGACATTAATTATTTTATTTATTTATTTTTTGTTTGTTTGGGCAGCCTGCCTTGAGACAGTGGGACTTGGCAAGCTACTTTGCCCTGTAGATGTGCTAACTTTAATTTTTTTTTTCTTACAGAGATGATAGCTTAATACCACTAATTTAAATTAGACGGAGATTTGACTCTTGAAGGAATGATAGAAAATATTTGTCTGAGTCAAGGCTAAGCATTCAAAATAAAAATACTTATCACACTTTGAAAATTTAAGAGAAAATAAGCATTTAAATATATATAATTTTAAAATTTCAGTAGTGTATGAGTATGTTAACAAAATTTATTTTGTCATTTAAAAAAACTGATATTTCTAAATGCACATTACCATTGTTCTTAAAAGGAGGATTATACTCCTAAAATTATGAATATGCTAATACTTTAAGTGTGAGGGCTTAATCAATGGTAAATTGTAACAAATTTGCCTTTTAAAATAATTAAGTATTTTAAAACTAAGTATCTTCATTAAAAATGTTCATAAAGATATGAAGCTAAAATGTCATAAATAGTAATATTCAGTGCATCCTGAAGCCAAAAAGGGTCATTCTAGGGTATGGCCTTCATTTCCCAGAGTTCATGCCTAGAGTAATTTACTTCAGTGTTTCAAACCTCACATTCTTTTCCTCACCTCAGAACAGCCAAGTTTTCAAACCTATGAATTTCTCTTTCATAATTTTAGTTCTTCACATTGCTTTGAAATGCATATTTTCCAGAAATAGAGTATTAGTCACAAAGAAATGAGTTAGCTTGGTTTCATGATCAGAATTCTCCCCATATTTAGGTTGTCTCATAATTTGAAGCAATGAAACAGAATTTGTAGGCTCAATTCATCCTGGGTGGAATTTTCCATATGCTTTTACCTGCTTAGATATTTTTTTAGTTTTGGTAACAGTTCTTCTTTGTTAATTATAAGGCTTATTCATTCATAAGGATACATTTAATTTTGAGATTAAATTTGTTATTATTAAAATTTATGGTGTTATGCTATTGCTTTTTGTGACAGTTTGGGAAGGATTTTCTAAATAAGATAAAATTAATTTGCCAAGCAGGCTATCAAGAAACTGAGAACTCATTAATAGCAGAAATTCTGTTTTCCTACTATTTTTCAATCCCTAGGAGGCAATGCAATGTGTGACACATAGTTGGTCTGCAATTAATACTTGTTGATTTTGGAATGAATAATAACTGAAAATTTCATATAATTTTTTGAAGTAAATATCTTGAATATGCAACATTTGACTATAATAGTGTTAATTGCTATTGAAACCACTAAAGAATTCTCATACAGAATTTCAGAGCTAAAAAGAATATTAAATTTCTTTTAAAATCCAGTTAATTGATGGAGAGAATGATCATTAGATTGGTTAATAATATTAAAGAATTCATTCTATAGAGGTATTTATGGATGAAATTGTATTAACATGCACATCTATTAAAAACCATATTAAAAGTGTACCTTTTACCATGGGAAAATCCTTCTCTTTCATACTTTATGATCTAGCAAAGCAAGTATAAAGTTACTTCCATCACACACATTTTTATAAGAAAAATAGTGAAACGAATAAGTTCCTTGTGCTGAGACCATATTTTCCCACTGACTGCATGCAAATAAAAATTTGTTACTTTTAGTTAAAATCATATTTTCCCTGTGATTTCAAATCAGCTGTTCTCAATGTTTTCAGTTCAAGATACATGTATGAACTTACTAAGGTAAATGTGAGAGAACAATCTTATTCCTGAACCTCATGAAAAGGTAACTATCATACTGATAGCTCTAACTACAAATGTAGTCTACATGCATGATCACAACTCATGTCTTTCTCTATGTGTTTCCACCACCTTTTATAGTTTGTTTTCCATTTCTCCATCAAGCATAATGGAAGAAATCCATCATGTGAACATATTCAAGATAATTTAAGATTTTTCTTAAATGTAGTTAGGAAATACTGACTTCATTTATTAACCTGGAAATGAACTCTGATCACAAAAAAGTGATCTTAGATTACACCGTAATAACACAATAAACCTTTCTCATTCACTATATAAAAGAAATGGTAGTAGTCTCTGAAAAGGTGATTAACATTTTTCCAAATTAGTAATATATCCAAGAAACTACACCTTTTTAAGCCTGAATCTATAAAGAGATGTTTGACATTGAATAAGTTCTTTATATATTCTTTGTGTGTCATTTCATTCTACCTCTTTCCTGTAAGCTTTCCTGGGACTCATCTATTCCAAATATTAATTTTTTTAAATGTGTACACTTTTCAGCTAGCAATTATTATTTATTTAATGCATAATTGTGCATTTAATATGACAATATTTTAAAGATGGTTTGTAACAAAGGAGTCAGAAGTCTTTCACATTTACTCATATGTAATCACCATATTTAAGTTGCCACCAGTGTGGACAAAATGGAGTGGGTTAATTTATCTACTTAGTGTACTCTCAAATCCTCTTCTGGCATTTTTTTCATAGTATCAGTCTTGAGGCTGTTTCATCTTCTCTAGCTCACTTTCTCACAATAGTTACCAATTCACTGCCTTCTGTGATTAGAAATTTTTAATGGAATACTGAGTTTTTCAAGTCAAAGTTGAATATTATATATCCTATCTTGTTGAAGTTTCTGACCACTTTCCCAAAAGAAGAATGTCATACTCCCTGACATTATGACATTTCATGAATGCCACCATGGCTGAGGCATCCCCTTTCCTCTATTCAGGTATCAATTGTAACTCAGTGCTTTACCCAGGGAATACACAGGAAAGACTTACTGCTACATCTCTGAAACTAAATTAACAGAGATTAACTAGGTCTGGCTGGGTTTTTTTTGTTGTTGTTTGTTTGTTTGTTTGTTTTGGGACTAAATTATATGCAGGGGTCAAAATCTTCAAAATAAACCTTAGGTTTATTGTTTTTCTCCTTGAGAATGGAAACTTAATCTTATCTGCAAAACTGGAAACTAAACAACCAAAATTTTTCTAGTATGATTAGTTTAATGATGACTACAAAGTTGGAAAGAATTTAAAATATTCAACAACTACTAATTTGAGATAATGGAAAAAAGTAAAAGAAAAAAGCATTGACAGCATCACAAATCATAACTTAGGTACATTGAAAGAGCACATACTGCATTAGTTTGCTTTCTTCCATACTATATCAAATTAATTTTAGAAAAATACTTATTAAACCAGTGCATAAAGATCCCAGGTAAGCACCTAATATCTACTTTTATTAATTTTTATTTATTTTACTCATTGATCTATTTTAAGTCACTTTGTGCTTGTCATCCAACAGACACTTTAATTTCAAGAATAAATAAATGAACAAAAAGGTACAATTCAGATGAAGGATAAACTAACCAATAAGTATATTTGAGAGGCACCAGCTGGCAGCCCAGTGTGATAAGGTCGACAGGCAGGGGCCAGTGGCCCAGAGAGACACACACTGGGAAGCAGTGGCATAGAAAATTCAAAACAGCAGTAAGAATATGAGTCAGTAGTTGGTGAATGAATTAAACAGGTACTGTGCTTTGCCACACAGACATAAAGAACAGAAGCAAGCAGGCAGGACCATCATTTTATTTCAAAGGGCTCAGAGTGAACTCCAGCAACAGAAGAGTATTGGTTGCTTTGCTGTCAACTTTCCAGAGTGGAATGAGTGAAAAGCCATCCATTAACAGTAGACTGCCAGCAGGTGGAAAGTGGAATAGATGGAGTTCACATGATAGGTAGGAAGTGGGACCATCTGGGCTTTGCACCAATAGTTGCTAAAAGCCAGCCTTAGCCCTAAATACAAAGGACTGGAAGTGTCCTGTTGGTCTGAGGCCAGCAGAGCACCCTTGGCCCAGTGGCCCAAGCAGTCAAGTAGCCATAGCCTGCAGTGGGAAAAGGGCACTCCTCCTTCCCTCCTGACCAACATGTAAGTGGGTTCAGTGGTATGAAACAGAGAAAGCTTTGTAAGGTATGGAAGAAGCCAATTGTACACAGGTCTGTGAGAAAATAAACAAATCACCTATAAAAGCCTATGAAATCACAGTAAGCTTCTCAATACAAATCTTCAAATTAAGGAGAGCTTGGATTTAGGTATTTCAAACCATTAAAAGAACAACTTCCAACCTAGATTGATATACTCAGTAAAACTATCTTTAAAAATTGATGTAGAAATAAGATACTTCCATAACAAAGAACAATTGAAGAAATCCATGACACCAAACCAGCTCTCCAAACTGCTCTGAAAGATATTTTAGAAAGAAAAAATGAATACCAGAATTACAAGAACACAAACAGAAAAATGTTACCAAGGAGGTCAAGCAATTAAAGAGAAACCAACAACTGGAAAATAATATGTGAAGGATAAACCAATACATATCTGTTATAACTATCAATGTAAAGAGTTAAATGAAACAGACTGGCACAATGGATCAATAAGTGATATCCAACAATATGCTGCATAAAAGAAACACATTTAAATCAAAAACAAATTCATAGAAACAAAGTCAAAGGATGGAAAACAATACTCCATTTGTTTTAAATCAAAAACAAATTCATAGAAACCAAGTCAAAGGATGGAAAACAATACTCCAGAAACCCAGTAAAAATCAGAGGGTAGCTATTCTAGTTTCAGGCAGTTCTTCAAGCCAAGAATGATCAAAAGAGACAAAGAAAGTCACTACATACTTATTAAGAGAAAATTCCAAGAAGAACAGATAACAATTATAAATATATGCATTAAATATCACTTGACTTCATAAAACAAATATTAACAGATAAGAAAAATCAAATAAGCACTAGCACAAATGGAATTGGGAGCCTTAATACCCCATGTCACAAAAAAACTCAACAAGGAAGTATCAGAACTACACCAAATCTGTGAACAAATGGACTATGTGAATATCTACACAGTGTCCGACCCCACATCATCAGAATATATATTCTTCTCAGAGGCGCACAGGAAATGATCTCCAAAATATGCCACATATGAGCTCATAGAAAATGGCTGAGTAAATGCAAATGAATTGAACTGAAATGCATATAATCTGACTGTAGTGCAACGAAAATTGCAATCAATGGCAAAAGAATCCACAAAAGCTATATAAACACATGAAAATTAAATAACACCTTCCTGAACAATCAATGGATCATAGACAAAATTAAAGAAGAAACTAAACAATATCTACAATTAAGTGATAATGCTGATATACCAGAATTTAAGGGACACAATAAAAGCCATCCTAAGAGGAAAATTAATGCTGATGATTTCTCATATCAAGAAACCAGAATGAAGTCAAATAAACAACTTAATGCTGAACCTCAAACTTCTAGAGAAAGAAGAACAAATCAAACCTGAAGCTTAAATAAGGGAGACGATTATAAAGGTATAGGTAGTAATTAATACAATTGAGACTAAGAAACAGTACAAAGAATCAGTAAATTGAACAGTTGGTTCTTTGAAAGACTAAATAAAATCGACAAACCCTCAGCCAATCATCAAAAAGAGGGGAGAAAAGACTCAGATTCATGCAATGAAGTGCAAAAAGTGCAAAATCACAATCAGAAGATCATTGATACCTACAGTGAAAACCTCCTGTCTGTCTAGAACTTATAAAGAATTTAAAAAAATCAGACACTCGAAATTCAAAGACCCAATCCAAAAATGGGCATCTGAAATGAATACACAGTTCTCAGATGAAGAAATACAAATGGCAAATAAATACATGAAAAAATGTTCACCATCATTAGTCATGAGAGAAATGCAAATTAAAACCATACTGAGATTCCATCTCACTCCAGAAAGAATGGCCAAGATAGAAAACACTACCAACAACAAGTGTTGGAGAGGCTGTGGGGAAAAAGGAACGCTTCTATACTGTTGGTGGGAGTGTAGACTGGTGCAGCCACTGTGGAGGTCAGTCTGGAGATTCCTCAAAAAGCTGGGTATGGAAGTCCCATTTGACCCAGCTATTCCGCTTCTAGGCATATTTCCAGAAGAACTGAAATCATCATACCACAGTGATATATGTGCACCCATGTTTATAGCAGCACAATTTGTAATAGCCAGATCTTGGAAACAACCTAAGTGCCCATCAACTGAGGAATGGATAAAAAAGTTGTGGCATTTTTATACAATGGAGTACTACTCAGCTATAAAGAATGATCACATTGAAGTAGTTATAAATAAATGGACACAACTTGAGTCCATTCTCTTAAGTGAAATAAACCAAACTCACAAGGGTTAAATACCATATAATCTCCCTAATATGAGATTTGATAAGAGTATATAAGACTTTATGGTAAGCATGAGTCCCCATCTCACAGCTTCGAAGTCTTTCAAAGTTTTCAATCATCAGTTGGAATGGTTTTATCCAGTTTTGTTTGACTGTATCATACTTGATGTTATGAATAGCTATTTTGAAGAAAACAAAACATTGTGACAGCTATTGCTGATTTAATATCATCCTTCTTAGAAGTCCTACCATACTTTTTTTTTGTTCTACTACCATTGGTTCTATCACATTGTGTCTTATTGGAATTTGAATATGTGTGATAGCTTAAACAAATTTTTTTCTTTTCTATCAAAAATGAGATATTACAGTACCCATTGAACATTTTCTGTTATTTGGTTCAGAAAGCCCTGTAATTCTTTCACTCTATGCATGGCTTTATACTATTGTGTTATGTTTGATATTATTGTATTTGAAACTATGCTCAACTATAGCAGAGTAAGAGATATGGTGTTAGCTACAGTTGATGTCCAGTTGACTTAATGTAAAGTACTGTGTTGCCTATGTTGTCCTATTCTGATCTGCTCTGTACTGCCCCCTTTTGTTTTATTGTCTTTCAAATTAAAAAAAAAAAAAAAGAAAACCTACTGTCTAAGATGGAAAACACAGACGAAATGGACAGATTTCTAGATATAGTTAAATTGCCAAAACTGAATCAAGAAAATATAAAAAATCAAAATAACCCAATATCAGTCAATGAAATTCAAAATGCATTTTAAAACTTTCCAACAAGCCAGGTGTGGTGGCTTGTACTCAGAAGCTGAGGCAGGAAGACCATTATGAGTGTGAGGCCAGCCTGAACTGCAGAGTGAGACCATGCTTCAAAAACAAGAGACAATATACAAACAACAAAAAACTTACCAACAAAGAAACTTACCAACAAAGGACTATCTGAGATCATTGATACCTACATTGAAAACCTACTGTCTAACATGAAAATACAGAAGAAATGGACAGATTTCTAGATGTAGTTAAATTGCCAAAACTGAATCAAGGAAAATATAAAAAAGGTCCTTAGGTAGTCACTGTTTACTTCTACAAGAAATTTTGAGATCACATACCACTGAGCTGAAACTTCTTAATCAAATTGAAATGGAGGCAGTACACACAAAATCATTCTTGAAGCAAATATTACCCTCATACTAAACAAAAAAAGTACCAAAAAAATAACTACAGGCCAATCTTCTAATGAACATACAAACAAAAATCCTAAATGTGATACTGAGATAACCGGCAAAGAGAATACAGCAAATCACAATGACCAAGTAGGATTATTCCCAGGAATGCAGGATGGTTCAACATGCACAAATCAGTAAATGTAATAAACCATATAAACAGAGTCAAATACAAAAATTACATTATCATTTCAATAGATGCAGAAAGGTTTTTTGTTTTTTTTTTTTTTTTTTTTGTATCAGGGATGGAACTCACAACCTCACGCTTGCCAAGCAGGTGCTTAAGCCACTGAGCCTCAGGCTGCAGAAAAGCATTTTACAAAGTCCAACACACATCCATGTTAAAAACACTGCATAAAATTGAAGTGGATGGTCTTAACCTAATAAAAGCTATCTGTGAAAAACCAATAGGTAACATCATATTAAATGATCAAAAACTAAAAAATTTCATTCTAAAACCAGGAATGAGCCAAGGTTGTTCACTATCACCTCTCCAATACAGTTCTGGAAATATTATCCAGAGCAATTAGACAAGAAAAAGAACTAAAAAGTAAGGCTAGAAAAGGAAGAAGTTAAATTACTATTATTTGCAGATGACATGGTACTCTAAATAGAAGATCCCTAAAACTTCACCAAAACACTTATGTATTTAATAACCAACTTCAGTAGTGTAGCTAGATACAAAATTGACACTCACAAATCAGTAGGGTCCCTGTATAAACAGCAAACTCAAGGAGAGAGAAATTAGGGAAACCAAACCTTTCACAATAGCATCCACCCAAAAAAAGAAAGAAATACTTAGGAATCAATCTAATGAAGGAAATGAAAGATCTATACACTGAAAGTCATAGTACTCTGAAAAAGAATAAGAAAATATCAGAAAATTGGAAAGATATCCCTTGCTCATGCACAAAAGAACCAAAATAATCAAAATGGCCATGCTCTTCAAATTGCTATACAGATTTAATGCAATCATGATAAAAATGCCATTAGCATTTTTGCCTCACAGAAATAGATAAAACATTCCTAAAATGCATTTGGAAACAGAAGGGACCTACAATAGCAAAAAATTCTGGTCAACAAGGCAAGGCAGTGGCATCACAATCCCTGACTTGAAATTATACTACAAAGCTAATGTAATAAAAATAGTATGGTATTGGGGAAAAAAGAGCATGAGGATCAATACAACAGATTATGAAATCCATAAACAACTTCAAACACACTCAGCTACCTTATCTTTGACAAAAGGATGCAACAAGTTCATTTAAAGAAAGATAGTGTTTTTAATAAATGGTGCTGGAAACACTAGATTTCCACATGCTGGAGACCAAAACTAGACCTATATCTATCACCATGCACTAGATTAAAATTTAAGTTGATCAAAGATCTAAATATTAAAACACAAACACTAAATCAGCTGGAAGACAGAAGAAGAATAACACTTGAAGATATAAGTGTAGGCAAACATTTCATCAACAAAACCCCACTGCATGGGAAATAATACAAAGAATAAACAACCAGGATCTCACCTTACTAAAAAGCTTTTTCACAGCAGAACTCACCAACAAAGTGCAGATACCACCCAAAGGATGGGGAAAAAGGTATCCAGTTGTCCTTTAGAAAAAGAACTTATATCTAGAACATATAAAGAACTGAAGAAAACCAGAACCCCAAATTTAAAGGTCCAACCAAAACATCGGCATCTGAGATGAACACACATTTCTCAGAGGAGCAAATACAAATAGCAAATAAATCCCCCAAATACAATCAATATCACTAGTCATTTGAGTGCTACAAATTGAAACAACACTGAGATTCCAGCTCACTCTGACAATAAACCATAACAAATGCTGGAGAGGATGTGGGAGAAAAGGAGCCCTACTTCACTGTTGGTGGGAGTGTAAACTTCCACAACAATTTTGGTGAAGATTCCTCAAAAACTAACATTAGAAGTTCAATTTGACACAGCTATTCTACTTTTTAGTATCTTTCTAGAAGAATTAAATCATTATACCACTGCAATATTTGCACACTCATGTTTATAACATCATAATTTGTGATAGCTAAATCTTGGCAAGAACCCAAGTACCCATAAACAAAGGAATAGATAACAAACATGTGCTTTGGGAGTTGGCCCCAGGTGAGTACCAGTGACCTGGGGAAAGTTGGAGGCCTACATTCTGGCTTTTGAGTTTCTGGGGAGCTACTGGGATGCTGGACTGGGTCCAGCAGATTGCAGGGCCTTAGTCAACCACATTCAGCAGCCTGGTTTCAGTCCAGGAGGCAGGAACCTTGTGTGAGAGCTCTGGGCTCAGTTGGGCTGGCCTGGGGACAACCTTGAGACCAGCACTGCCAGCTGCTGAGTTCATATCCACACCCCTAGGACACAGGATTGTACCCCAGGGGTTTCTCTGGCCCCAGTTCTCCACACCCTGCTTCCGCCTCTCAATTTAGGGAGCCAAGTACCTGCAGAGGAGCTGAGACTGCTCCAGGAGCTGAGGGTGCAGTAGGAGATTTGCAACACACCCAGAGGAAGCTTTGGAACACCACTCAAACCAAGGAAATAAAGAAAAATGACAAAAGGAAAGACCAAAAGGCAGGCTCAAATCACCAGCCCATCCCTGGGAGAAAGCCTGGGAGCCATGTACATAGAAGAAAATAGAAGCCATACACCTGAAATGACTGAAATGATATCAACTGAAATAAAGAAGCAACTAGGGGAAGCTATGGAGAAATTCCAATCAGAAATAATTGCCCAGGTAAAAGAAGAAATGATAAAAGTAGTGAAAGAAATAGTCAACACATCTAGTGAAGACACAGCTAAAAAATTAGAGGAACAAGCAAAGAGATAGAATCCCTGAATGAATACTATAAGAAAAAAACAGAATACTTAAAGCAGATTCAAAGAAATATACAGGAAATCAAAACTTCTATTGAAAGCTGTAAAAACTGCCTCAACGAAAGTGAAGATAGACTTTCAGACCTCGAAGATAAGATTGCAGCTAGTGAATAGGAAAGGAAAGATCTTTTTTAAATAACAAAGAATCAGGAAATAATAATTCAACAGCTGCAAGATGATGCAAAGAAAAATAACATAGGATTAATAGCGATAAATGAAAAAGAAGGGGACAGCCCAAATGATATCAAGAGGATATTTACAGAAGTAATAGCTGAAACAAAACATTATGACAGCTATTGCTGATTTAGTATCTTCTTCCTTAGAAGTCCTACCATGCTTCTACTCTGCTATTACCATCGGTTCTATCATGTTGTGTCTTATTGGTATTTTAATATATGTGATAGTATAAACAAATCTTTTTATTCAAAATGAGATATTATAGTAGCCATTGATCATAGTTACTTGGTTCAGAATGCCCTGTAATTCTTTCACTCTCTTTAATGGTTTTATACTGTTGTGTTATGTTTGATATTATTGTATCTGAATCTATGGTCAACTATAGCAGAGAAAGAGATATTTTGACAGCTACTGTTAATATCTGGTTGTCTTATTGTAAAGTGTTTTGTTGCTTATGTTGTTCTGTTCTGATCTGCTTTGTTCTGCCCTCTTAGTGGTTTTTTTTGTTGTTTTCTTTTTTTCCTTTGGAATTCTGTATTGTTGCTACCCTTTTTCTGTTTTGTTTGTTTTTTTTTTCTTTCTAAATAAAATTTAAGAAAATATGTGTTTTTTTAAAAAAAACATAAAGTCATAAAGAAGGATAAACTTCAGACATTTCTATGTGAATGGATACACCTACAGACCATACTCTTAAATGAAATAAATTGGACACACGTATAAACATCACATTGGCTTCTTGACATGATAAACTGAGATGTAATTTTAAAATATTTCTTTTTTCCCCAATTAAGCAAAATTTTGTTTAGAAATACACAACAGATGGACTAAATGTAAAATCATGAAATAATAATGGTCTTTCAAATGAAACATATAAATTCAAAATTCTAAACTGAATGATAGGAGCCAGAGATTTAGCTCCGTGTCATAAGTGCCTGCCTGTCAAGCTTGAGGTCAGGAGTTTGATCCCTGGTACCAAAAAAAAAAAAAAAAAAAAAAAAAGTCCTCTAAACTGAATGACAACTTGCCTATATATAATTCAACTTTTTTCACTCACTTTTTAATTTTTATTGTTTTATTGCATTTCACTTTATTATGATCTTATTTTTGGATTGATGTTACGCATTCAAATAAAAGTGTCATTCACTCTAGTTTTCATGTAGCCCTGTGGTCTGAATTATCTCATTAAATATTGAGAAGCACATTTTTGTCCAATTATAGATCCTCTCCTCATACCTCACACTCCATATATCCACAACTTAAGTGATTGTTACATTTGAAGCTTCACTGTCAGAGATATATTAGTTTTCTGTGAGACTCAAGCTCCAGGTTTGCAGTATCTGTATCTTAACAGGTGCAACCCAGGAAATCACCTGAGTGCTTCCAACCTTGTTTCTGGTCTAGAGAAACAGATTTGGAATCAAACATTATTCCACACATCAGGAACTTCTTTCTTACTTGTGTGAAAATATAAAATTTCAATACAAGTATATTATATTTATTTGGTATATACCACCCTAAGAGGAAATGGATTTCTTTTATTGAGTCATTTAACAGTTTAGTTAAATGACAATATGCATTAAACAATTAATGCAATTAAACAATATGCATGTATTTTCCAAAATATATCTTCAATGCCTTCTCCTATTTGCCTCTTAAAACAGCATACATTATATTTTATTATTAAGCTAATTTTTTTGTGGTTTTGCTTATCTGTTTTCCAGGTAAGCAATAAATCGTATGTCTCTTCAATAAGTTCTTTGCTCTCTATTTATGGAAGGCTTCTAGTTACATTCAGAATCTAAATGGAAAACTTTAAAATAATGTATTTATCATTTCTTGTCACTTATGGCATAATTAAAATAATTTCTCTTTGCATAAATTTTAATGCACTTCATGAATGACTTGACAAGCATTATCAATGAAAGCCTCTTAAAGAACTGTTTTGCTTTTTATCTTGACACTGTTTATCCAAAGGAAACCAGGTGCTGTGGTGCATGCCTGTAATCCCAGCACTCAGGAGGTTGAAGCAAGAAGATTGCTAGGAGTTTGAGGCCAACATCTGCTACATAGTGAGTTCAAGGCCAAATTGGACTACATAAGGACACCTTGTTTCAAAAGACAAAGAGTAAAAAGGATTTAAAGTCACTGATGCAGTCCTACATATTTACTAATTTCACTTAAATATTCTGTAAACTCACTATGAGTGAAACTTAATTTTTCAGTATAGACATTGAAATCAGTACAATCATAAAATTCTTTAAAATTTTCTAGCCAAGATAACAGTATACTAAACATTCTAACAGTAAGGATTTTATCATTGAAGACATAACTATTTTTAGAATTTAAAATAGATCATTTAATTCAGGAAGGTGATTATATAATAAAGCAAATAATCTGTGAAGTTATTTATGGCTTCATGTTTAATGCCAAAGATACCAGTAGAGAGGGAAGAAAAAGTAACTTTGGTTCTCCTTATGTTCTAGTCTATAAACTTAGTTAATGCATGTTCTTCATTGGTTATATTAATAAGAAAGTGATCAATAGAGAAGATTGGGAAATGATTCAGGAATAAGTCATCTAGCTTGTGAAACAAAAGAGTACCAAGATAGTGTATTTGAGGGAAATCAAGCCAGAATGAGAAGGAATAGAAAGAAGAATTAATTTTGGAACATGTGAAACAATAAATTCAGAATACCCCCAATAACTGAAAAGCTATTAGAACTGAAAAACAATTTTATGCTGTTTATATTATCATGGAATGAGCATATATAATGCAGACTACTGTGTATCATGAGCAAAGAATTGTCATGTGTACACCCAGTAGCAAGTGGCAAGCAGCTACCTCTATTGAATATAATGGCACGCTGTGCTCAGGGGCTGTCTATGCCAACAAAAGATAAGGCACAGACAAAAGCAGGGTCTGGGCTGACAGAGTAGTAAAAGGGCACCTGTCATAGCACAGTAGTGGCAACAGACACTCCCATTAATTAGGTTTTCAGAATTTAAAGGATATGCACTTCAGCCTGGTGCCTTCCACTGAATCTCTAGGTGTGATTGACAGAAATGATTGACAGGTATTGTGCCATCTCAGGAGCTCTCAAAATGAATGTGTGTCTCAGAACTCAGTCTGATCTTAATTATACTTATGGCATGTAGTACATATTTATAAACATTGAATAATGTAGGAGTATAGTGAAATTGATTAAAGGTAGGCTAAGACATCTAACACTCATGGGCTCTCACTTAAAGCAGCAGAGATCTTTTAGGTTTTTGTTATTTTATTTACTACCTCTTAGGACACTGGAAGGAGGAATAACCAACCATAAGGTGGTGTTCAGAATTAAATGGATGGAAGAGAGTGATTCTCAGCTCCACTGTTTCCAACTGTACCCCGAGAGCCCTGGTCTTTAAAAATCTTCAAGAGGTGTTGAAGAAGGAAGTTCCATCTTCTATGGCTACTTCAAGCTGAATAGGGGAGTTGGCTCTATGTATAAGCCAAGAAACTCTTGTCCAATTGATCTATAACTTCAAGGGAAACAGGTTCTTTTTCTAAGGATTTCTTGACAAAACTTGCACGTGGAGGAAAGTTGTGATCTTGGACTAGGGCCATCACCAGTAGTTTAACAGCCCTCAAACAAGAAGAGAAAGAATTTACTAAGAGATTAAGTATGTATAATCTAAATAGTAAGGTCTGAGAAACATTATTAAAGACCATGTTCAGGATACTAAACAAAATCCCCAATTCCAGATACTTAGGCAAGGCATCCATGGGTCAGGTAGTTCCTTGCAGATCTTAGAAACATTGTCAGTCAGTGACTGTGGTGTATCTCTCACTATTTCAGAACAATTGATGTAGGAACTTAAGTCCTTTAAAGAGAAACATAACTTATTTTAGCAGTTAGGAGACCTAGCCTAATGTCATATAGACCTAATCTAATGTCATATAGCCACAATTGCTAGTGAATCTATTTGATCTTGAAGGACAGTGCTCTGGGCAAGATTATCTAGGCTGTCTATCAAGTTCTTAGATAGCTATTGATCACAGGAGATAGATGTGATTAGCTGTAAGGTTTTATTTAAGTACTTACTGTTTATTATCTGTATTAGAAGGAGTTTATGAACTATCCAGGACAATCACAAACAAAATAGAAAAATAAAACAAAACAAAACAAAACAAAACAAAAATGAAGTCATGTTATAATTTAGGACAGATCTGACAATTACATTTTTTAGATCTGATAATTATTGTTAGTACAAAAGAGAGGAAGAATTTTACTTCCATATTCCTTGAGGGACTGTTGGAAGTATTCAGATGGGGCACCTTTTGAAGGAACTGGAAAGTTTTTGGATCACTAAGTAAGATAGATGTCAAAAAAGTTTCCCTACAAATCATCTCAAATGGACTGAGATTAAGTTTGCACTTGGGGGCCGCCCAAATTCCCCTTAAGGCAATTGCAAGATCTAGTCTTCTCGATGTAGTTTGGCTAAGTTTTGCTGGACAGTCTGATTGAATCTCCTGATGTTCCTTGATGACTGAGATCTCCATACAGTGAGGAGATAGTATTTGATTCCCAGTGCTTTGGTGACTTGCTATATGATCTGAGACGTGAACGAGGGTCTGTTACTGCTCTGGCTAGACTGAGACAGTCCAAAACTAGGAATCACTGTATGAGGAAGACTTTGCCACCTCCAAGACCTGTTCTAACCTAGCAAGGATGGTCTCTAGGCATCCAGCAAAGATGCCAATGCACATCAAGAAGTGTGTGTATCCCTTATATGTTGTTATGTGGACTACATTGGCTGACTTATGCTATTTTTTTCCATTGCTGCTTGCATGAGCCCACTTATTCTAAGTAAACCTTCCTTGGTTACGTTTTTAAAAATTAGCTGATTTCTTTACTTTGTCTTGTACAACAAACTCAAATCTGTCTCCCAAGAACCTGTCACACATGGTACTGTCTTGGCTCGAATAGGAGGTAAAAAGAGGTTTTAAGACTGCAGAAACTTCAACTCTGATAAACTCAATGGAAACCTATTTTTTTTCTCTCTTTCTCTGTCTCAAATCATTGAACTCTTTATTTTGATACTGGTTATTAGGGAAATTCAGGAAATGAGAAGGTAGAAGAGCTTAGTGCCCCTTCATGTAGCAGGAGGAGGGGAAGCATGTGACCTCTGTGTTTTAAACACCCACAACATACTTCACCTCCAGGGATAGAAGATGGGTGCCACTCCAGCCCTGCTCACCTATCTGCTACAGTCTTCCTGAGTCCAAGGGCTGCTTGTTCAGCCCATCTATAGATATTCCAGTCTGGAATCTCTCAAGGTTTTTCTCTAACACTGGTTCTTTTCTGCTCTCCTTTATATTTGGTTACAGTATTATTCTAGTAATTTTGGTGACAGGTGTATTTCCATACCAAAAATGACATGTAATGTATAGTTTCTCTTTGACTTTTCATTGTGAAGCTCTTATTTGTCAAAAAGTCATATCCTTTTGTAGTGTAAGCTAATGAAAATGCAGGGTTAGATGGGGATAGAACAATGGTTGTGAGGGGTGAGGGTACAAACAGCAGTTCAAATTTTAAAGCAAGGTCAGGGCTTGAGCTACTGACAACAGTGGAGTGTAAAATTCCACCACTCATAGACTAATAGCAGCTCAGATGAACTTCCTAGTTCACTTGGTGTCTTTCCCTAAAGACACGTTCTATCTCTAGTTTTTAGACTTCCACTTACAGAATTCTTCATTCATTAGACTTTCCTCAGTTCTTTGAAAATGAGCAAGCTCTACCTGTCCTGTTTGCAATGGTTGGTACACAATGGGGCTCTGTTCTTTCAAATAGTGGGATATGACTGAAGACCATTTGTCAAATGACCCACCTATATCCATCAGGGCATCTAAGAGGCAACCATGCTGGAAAATTTATCAGGAATTTATTGAGGGAAACATTTATTACTCCTCCCTAGACAGGAATACCATGATGTTAGGTGGTTGTAGAGTTGGTTAGAGCCATTCATCTTCTAGGCACCCCAGTTCCACACCTCTGACTGGAAAAAAACATGGTGACCAAAAGGAGAGATCTAACAGTAGAAAGGAAGTGGTGCTGACACACACACGCACACACACACACACACACACACAAGGCCATTTGACATCCGAATCCTAAGGAGTCTACATTTTCCAGACAATAATGTTGAGCTGAACAGCATAGGAACTGACTCATAGCATGCCAGAAATGCTCCCATAAGAGATTGACCCAGTGATGCTCTGTAAGGCTCCCATGATCCAATCCCAAGGAATTAAGCTTTGCCATGATGTTGTATACCTGAATGGGTTGGGGACCAGCCCATATGATACTCTACAAAGCTCCTATAATCTAATTCTTACTCCTTCCGGCCCACAGAAATATCATAGAAAATGTCTTATTCATTCTAGCTGATTTTCCATTTGAAGTGCCATCAGACACTAGGATAAATTTGAGCCATAGCCCCTCAAGAAAATACATCTTATATTCCTGTATAATAAAGTGTAACCTAAGTATCCACTTGGGGAGCAGGAGGAGTGGCCAGTGTATGGGTGCCTAAAATATAGCACCATACTCCAAGTAGATTTTTTTGGTAACAGTGAGGGGAAATGTTTGGAGGTGCCATATTTTCAAGTCTTCAAGGCTCTTTGCAAAAAAGTATGAACTTTGCCCTAGAATTAATCCTTCCTTAGGAGCTGATGCAGCTGAGGATTCCCTCTTGTCAGGTCTTCCTCCCAACAGGGTATCACCTTACAATATGCACAATCAGTATCTCTAAGAGATAAAATCAGCCTCCTAAATCCACCTGCTACTGAGTCTTGGTTTACTTACCATAAGGCCTTGGACTCAGGGAACTCAACACCTAAGTCTGCCACCATTCTACCCTTCAAGAAAAGTGCCAGGCATAAAAGGTACCACCCAAGTTCAGAATTCTTTTTCAGCCATGGATGTTCAACAGTGCAATGAGAAACTGGGTAATTTTTCTGAGGACCCTCAAAACTTTAGTAAAGAATTCCAGACATTGATAATGGTTTTTGATCTCACCAAGTGAAATGCTCAGTTCATCCTGGTTTCTTGTTGCACAATAGTAGAAAGAGCAAGGATTATAAGATATGCAAGATGGGCCAATGATGAAGCCTTTGAAGCTGCAGTCAAACATATAAGTCACCAGCCAATTAATGTGTTATTTGGGAGATAAGAAGAGGCCAGGCCGGACTATAAAACTGGCGCTTGGAGAAAGCAAAATAAGATTATACCTCTAGGTGTGTACCAAAGCATGTCCAAGCTGATAAATTATGATAAACTCAAGGCCACTAGTCACAACTCTGATGAATATCCAGCTCCTTCCCAGTACTGCCTTGAGGAGCTACTCCATAAATACAGTAATTTGAACCTGGAGTCTAAAGACGGTTAAATTATCTAGGACAGTATTTTATTAGCCAATGAACTCCAGATATTAGGGAAAAAAACCTCCAGAGACTCCAAAAAGGCCCATTTGTTGGGGTTAGTCAATTTGTCAATGTGACTTACATAGTCTTTAACAACCAGGGATCAAGTAGAGAACAGATGGGAGATGAGTAAGGAAAAAAAAACAGGCTGACACCGTGCTAGCTCTAATGGTTAAGAGTCATGATAAAGCGCCAAAGCATGGTGAGACAAGTCTGAACACTTCAAGTGCAAGTGACCAGGGTACTGGGCCTAGGAGCACCCTAAAATTCCACTAAGTCCTTGCTGAGCCTGTCTGAATATGAATGTAGATCTTTGGTCCTGAAGGAAGGACCACCCTCATTCTCAAACTGGGAACTGGTTACCCACCAACATGGTAGCCAGAGAAGAATACCCAGACAGTGAATGATGGTGCCCAAGTTGGCTCAAGTGGCTGCCACACAAGTACATCCCATCACCTTACAATACCCTCAGGTAAATTTGGATGCAGTAAGCAAACAAATCACATTCTTTTTCAATACCAGGTCATTTTATTCAATTCTAAACACTTAGTATAGTGAGTTACCATCCCATTCCTCAATTGTTGTGGGTCTTGAAGGAGTTAATTAGTCAGTTTTCTTTACCCTCACTCTCAAATACCAGTTGGGAAATTTCCTTTTCCAAGCTGCCTTCATGATAATACCAAAGTGCATAATACCAGTAATTAGAAGACATATACTCTTCCTACTCAAGGCCACTCTGTCATTTAAACCTCTGGTAACCCTTATGCTAGCTGCTAGGAATCTGACCAACCCAGCTACATCATGCCCAATTTCTCTGCTAGGAGTTGATCTCTAAATTTTGTATGATGCCACTCTGGCATGAGTTGTCAAGGCCACCCTAGTAACCATTGAGCTAAATATCTTAATTTATACCTTCACAGTAGACAGGGTAAGAGGGGCTAAAACCCATTATTAAAATTTTGGCTGATCCTATGCCAGTCTTCATACAACACATCCATTTTGTCAGCAGTCAAGTAATATGGAGACTATCGCCTAGTACAAGATCTCAGAATCATGCATGAGGCAGTGGTGCCTGTTGACCCTCCCAGTGACAGACCCTTACACCATTCTTGCTCAGGTCCTGGGAGACATTAACCGGTTCTCTGTCCTTGATCTCAAGGATGCCATCTTTTCTATTCCCGTGGACTCTAGCTCACAATTTTTGTCACCTGCACCTCAGAAACCTCATATATAGTGAATCAACAAATGGTCTAATTTTTTTTCAGAAAAGAAACACACACACACACACACACAACTGTGGGACCAGATAAGTAAACCCCTTTTTTTTTCTCTCTAAAACAATGGAAGAATCAGCCTCATCCTGGTTCTAGAGTCCCTCTATGTGTTTTATGTTGCTGGTTATACTCTCTTGCTTACCACAACTACTCGTGTGTTTATTATGGAAAATAATTGTTGTTCTTTGGTCTCTGTGTAGATAGGTCCAATGCCTTTATTCAGACAGAGGTAAGCTATAGAGGATGGACTTTCTACTCTCTAAAACCTTTAAAGATTTTGGGGAGCAAGTGTTTCATGGAACAATAACATAGTACAATTAAGGCTTTGGGACCACTCACCAGAACTAGGGTAATGCCCCAGAGCTAAAGCTTTCCTTTGTCCTAAGGGAGGCAGCAAGATTAATAACAAAGACCCCAGGAAATTCCTAAAGTTCTGGGACAAGGCACAGGTATGTCAGATCCATTGGCATTATTTATAATAGCCTTTCCTCTCTCAAAATTTGTGTGAATTGCTTGGCATGCATAAGTTATAACTGAGTGAATAATGGAAAAGGACATGAGCGGAAGACACAGTTGAGATGATGAAACACCCTATCGATCATGTTGTCAATCATCTCCTGAAAAATCCAATGAGAGGCATCCTAGGTGAGGCACACATTTCAAATTCTAAAGTTCGTCTTATTCCTGGTGCAATGGCAAGCAGAAACACTGAAATGACACCCAGCACATGGAGTCAGATTTGTTCTACATCTACTGGCATCAATTGGGATCATTCCCAAAATATCATGCCATTGAGGCTCAGAGAGGGCAGTTTATATGGGATTGGTTTATATGGGATTACAAAGAGGAAATATAAAGGTGGAGTGCTTGGCTGTCTTGGATTGATTCTTACAATATGTATCACAGTGACCAGCTATGCATCATAGTCACCAGCCCTTTGTAAGAAAAATAAGCAACCAGAAGTGCAACAGGAACTATTACCTGGGCAACTATGAAATTGAAGTATACTAGCTGGGGGTGGGAGCATTTTCTATTACACCAGCCGTTTCATTCTTCTCACCATTCTGTGCCATTTTTCTCCCCACTGTTCCCTTTGCTTTTCCCCCCTATTTTTTCAGGCATAAACCCATTTGCTGTAGTTAACTTCCCCATTAAGTTACAATAAATTTAGTTGCTTTTTTCTTTACCATTGTGTGAATAGCTTGTGATTCTTTGCCATGCACAAGAAGCTATAACTTATTTTCCATACCCTCTTAACCCACTGTATCATTGTCAGTTTAGAGACTTAGAGATTCAGTCTGAAAATAAATAAGGAATAGAGATGTAGCTTATTGTGAGGGCAATCTGTTCAATCCCAAAAACCCAAGTGCCACTAAATGAATAAACTATATAACTCAAAGAACTGAACTAAGACCTGAAGAGAATAACAAATCTTCAAACAACTCTCATATCATGTAACTGTACAAGTAAGAGAATAATCTTTTTAGCTCCTAGAGAGAACTGTCAACATGGTCCTGGCTGCATTTTGTAACTTTTAGGAAATTTAGTTCTTCTATTTCTCCTCTTTTGAGTGACAGTATCTATTGTTGGAGACAGATTACTTGTCTTTTTATTTCACAAGTTTTTGGATCAAGAGGAGGTACGTAGTCAAATCCTGTCTACATCTGAATTTCAGTCAGATCTTCAATTATTTTAGTTTGAGACTGAAACTGAAAGAAGCTCAGGAGGACTGCGAGGCATTTTGCAGAGTTTTTATAGGTTGCCAGGGGGACAGCTGTCTTACGCTGTTATTACTATCCCTCTTGAAACAGTTGAATGGGTCAAAAATAGTCCAGGTTCTTGTGTGAAACACTTGCTCAGTATACACCTCATAGTAATTGGAAAGTAACCACTTAGTACTATTTTAAAGATTATGTTATTATAGACAGCTAAGCTAGGCAGAAATATAATAGGTCTAAGGTAGGCCTAAGTCCTCAATAGAGCTAGGACAAAAAGATGAAACTATCCCAACTGTGGCCAGAGCCACATCTGTTGGAAACCAAACCTCAAGATAAAGATGAAATGATCAGGCTTGTATAATTCCTCAAAAGATAAACACTAGCCTAATGGAGCCTAGATAGACATCAGTCAATATGGTGGGTGATGACGACCTCAGGACTCATGATTTACTAGTAAAAGTCTTTGTTCTTTCAATGCACCCTTGTTCTGTGACTAGTTTCCCCAGTGGATCACTATTACCTCAGTGACTATACTTGACTATACTTGTATCCTTATTGGTTAATCATACCTATATTGCACCAACACAGGTATTGCTCTATAAGATTTTCCTGTAAAGTAAGGTCCACAGGCTACCCATTCAGGACCACTTCTGCAAAACAGGAGCTATCTTTCTCAATAAATATCTTCTTACTCTTTACCTTCATTGTTCATGTAATTTATTCTTCAATATTTAGAGAATATGAACTCAGCATATCTGACAGTTTGAGAGTAGTATTATTTCCCTTATATCATATTCAGAGGTTCTGATATCACTCCTGTAACAACAGGTTGGTAGCAGCAGGGAAAAGGAGGAGGAAGAAGAACCCTTGGTGGTAGGTGAACACTGGTGATGGAGAGGTTCTCTATGAAGAAGCTGATGGTGTTGCTGAGTGTGAGCAGGCAGGCTTGGGGCTTGTGCGTTGTTGCCACCCAGCATCCAGGCAGCACTGGAGGCAGGTCCCTGAGAGAAGGAGGGAGAGGAACTCTCAATAACTAAGGCTTCTTGTAATTCAAGGGTCAGGTACCTCTGACTCCAGGGGCTTCCCATTTCGTCTCTCATTGGTGCCAATGATCTGCCACCTCCAGTATCACAGCCTACTAATCTTAAACATGGATAATGACTTGGGTAATGTTGTGATTATAGTTAGGGAGTGGCTCCCTCAAATGCCCTGGGCAGGGTTTCTTATTGTACTACTCCCTTCTGGGCTTTCTTATTTGTTCTAAGCTAAATAATACGAAGGAGTGAGATTGTGCCACTTCTGAGACTGTAATTTTGCATCTCAGAATGGAAGTTTAAAAGTTAGATTTAGAGATAAGCAAGTTCTCTAAACTTCCTCCTGCTGAGCATATGAAAATCACCCTTCCATTTCTCAGACCTAAAGAAGTGTCAGAATATGCAGATGATAGCCCCAGGAGGCTGGAGTCCAGTTTCCTTTCCACAAGAAAGGGGAAAATCAGCTGGAGATGGCTGGAAGTTATAAAGCAAGTGTGAAGATCTGGATTATCTCTTTGTGTTCCTGCTTACCTCTGTTCTTGACTGTAATAGACTCTTACCCATCTGATAGTGGTTTAAATCAAATGAGCCTTCTTTCTCCTTAGAGCTAAATTTGAATAAATCTGTTCTGCTTTAAAAATAATTGGCCTCCTTTCATTTGGTGAGCAGCAAAGGAACAGGAGCTTGTGAACCAGAGTCACTGGTAAAAAGAACAATTTTTAAAAGATTTACAGCTTCCAATTCTATTCTCTTGGAGTTCTGAACTCACATTTAGGAAGCTTGCTGGAGAAAGGGGTCCATTCAGGGTCCAGCATTTCTGGCCCTCTCAGCTGAATGCCTGCTTTTGCAAAAGAATCTACCCTCTATGCATCAGCTCTAACCAAGTCTCAGTTCATTGCAGTTTTATGAATGATTCTGGCTGTTATCACAAGGAGCGGCAGGAGTTAACATTCAAACTCACAGACTCATGAGAATTCTTTTAAAGTTGCTGTAAACTTCTGAATTAGAAATTGGTTTGTTATGTGTCTTACTTACTTCTCTCTCTCTGCTGAGATAAAATAGCCCACACCCAAAGTTAAAGACAAAGAGGTTTATTTAGCTTCTGATTTGCAGGGGTTTCATTCCATAATTGGTTGGCCCCAAGGCAGAGTGGCACTTGGCAAAGGGGCAATAGTTAATGGTAGCAGAAGACCATGAAACCAAAAAAGGGGAAAGGGATGGGGATGAGACTCTTTCTGTTCCTTATATTACATGCAGGCTACCGCTCAAGGGCAGGGGCAGCACTTGCACCAGTAATCCTAACCAGAACTATGCCAAACCAATCAATGAAGTGATTCACTAATCACATACCATTCATTCCAGTATCACACACTCTAGATTCAACCACTTCTGAAAAGGACCATGACCACAAGAGGGTTGGTTGGGGGAGACATCTAGACACACACCCTAACATTATACTTCCCTGTAATTAAAACAGGATGTTAATGGTGATTCTTTTATAATTTGAGTTACTGGAAATTTCTCATATGTAATTCCTTTTGACATTGATGATACAAGCCCATCTGCCTGTTTATGGGCCCCTTAAAAGAGAGGTCCCATTTCCTAGGTCTGAGTCTAGTCACTGGTTGGTGAACCTCTCCACACAGCAGGAGTGGAGAGTGATCTGGAAGCTTCATCTGTGTTTATTGCCAATCCCTCTCCCTCCCATTATTGCCTGGGCTCTGTCCTTTGTCCAGTTGGTTTCTGGCATAAGGTGCCCACAGGACCAGGAGCCCAACTGTGAGCTGCCAGTAAGAGGGATCTATCTATATTGCATGCTTAGTTGAACCATATCAAAATCATCCTCACTCCCTCACCATCTGTGAAAAAAATTGTTTTCTATGAAATTGGCCCCTGGTGTCAAAAATGTTGAAGACTGCTATGCTAAAGTGTGACTTTTATATTTTACTGTACATTCTCAATCCAACACTTTAAGTCAAAGGTGCTTCATTTCAGTAGAAAAGCACCAGGTTTTAATGGGCCTAAGTATATAGCAACTAACAGTTTCTTTTTCAGTGAAGTAAATTAGGGTGTTTAAGAAGATGCATCATAGATCAGCTCTTTTTAAAACATTTTAGGCACTTTTCTCTTTATTGTTTCTCATTATGCCTCATGTTTTTCTATCATTGTCCAGACATAATTGTCCATGAAAGGTGTAATTTTTTCAATGTTGATTACTTTTCTTAAAAGCAATCTTATATCTTCTAACACTCAAGATTTTGAAGAATAACTCTCTGATAATACAGGATTCAGGAAAATGTGTTAGCAATAAAGCTGGATTGTAAATGAAATAAAAAGTGAAACTAATGGTCTCGAAAGACATTCCTTCTGAATAGTTCCTAGAAAAACATAATGCTCTAAAATTAGGTGGAATAGAGAATAAACCTGGGATTTTAAAAAGCAACAAACATTATTTATTTCCTGTAGTTAGAAATGTTTAAAAAAATCCTCTTTACGTTTATTACAAACACAGTAATGTCCATCATCAAATTTCTGATTGTTTGAGTTTTATTATTTGTGGTAGAAAGTAACTGTTTTACATGTGTTTGTGTGTAGTGTATGTATATGAAATTGATGAAAATGTTTCAATCATCAAATTACCAATTTTTATTTGATATAATTCCAAACAAAATTGTGGCTAAGACATTACTAAAGAAGGAAAATTTTTAACAAATTGCTTGCACATTGCAGTTTCTTACAGAAAGTGCCTTTTTTTCTAGATAATTAACATTAATGATTTCTTTTTTTTTCTTTTCTAGAATACGGCTAAATTTATAAGATTTAAGCTTCTGTCCTATTGAAATATTTATGAAATCACTTCCTATTTTAAATTTAATTTTATATTAATACTACATGTTTGGAGATCATACAGTTTATAATCATCTTGGTGAATAGTTATATTATAGGTGTTTTTCCAATTTCCTTTCTCTTACTTCTCTTATGTCTTTCTCCTCTAATTTCTCTATCATCTTTTTCATAGTTGTTGACATTATTTGTCAATTTTTGGCATATACCATCTATGTTGATTGGAGTTATTAGGAAACTGACCATGGCACATCATTATTCCTCTCCTTTCTTTTTCTTCTCCTCTTCATCTTTTCTTCTTGTTCCCTTGGACTACTTCTCTATTGGATAAGATCTGTCCCCTTGTCACATTATATCAAAACTACATCATTTCCTTTGTATGTACTTTGCCTCATTAAAGTGAGGGACACTATATAGTATTTAAAATTGTCTGTCTGATTCATTGTACATAATGTTATATTTTGCAGGTTTATCCATTTTCCTACAAATGCCTCATATTTGTCATTCTTTGTAGCAGAGTAGTATTCCATTATATATAGATACCACATTTTATTCATGCATTTGTCCACTGATGGGTATACAAGTTGTTTCCAGAATTTAAGTGTAATGAATTGTGGTGCTGTAAACACTAGTAAGCATGTATCTCTGTAGGATTATGTCTTAAACTCTTTAGAGAGGACACTTTGCAGAGTGATAGCTGGGTCATATGGAATTTCTAACTTCAGTTCTTTGAAAAATCTGCATAGTGATTTCCATAATGGTTGTACTAGTTTGCATTCCCCCCAGCAGTGAAGAAGAGTTCCTTTTTTTACCACAGCATGCCAGCAATTATGATTGTTTGATTTTCTAATAATTGCCATTATTTCCAGAGTAAGTTGGAATCTTAACAGTGTTTTAATTGCCATTTCTCTAACGGTCATAGATTTTCAACGTATTTTCACATATTTGTTGATCATTTGAATTTCTTTCCCTATGAAATTTCTGTTCATTTCTCTAGCCTATTTTGTGGCTGAGTCTTTAATTTTAGGTGTTTAAATTTTTTTTTTTTTTTAGTTCTTTGTATATTCTAGTTATTAGTCCTCTGGGGAGAAGCTAGCATTTTTTCCCCATTTTTTAGGTTTTCCTTTTGCTCTACTGATTGACTCTTTTGCTGTGCAGATTTTCAGTCTGGTATTATCCTACTTGTTGTTTCTTGCTGCTATTTCTTGTGCAGCTGAAGTTCTGCTTAGAAAATCTTTTCTCATATCTATGTCTTCAAATGGTTTACCTATTTTATCTTTCAGAGTTTAGTATTTCTGTTTTATTGTTTAGATCTTTGATTCACTTTGATTTAAATGTAGTGTATTGCAAGAGATAAGGGTCCAGATTCATTCTTCTGCAAACAGATAATCAGTTTTCCCAACACCACTTGTTCAATAGGCTATTTTTCCTCCAGCGTATGCTTTTGGACACTTTGTCAAAGACCAAACACTTGAATGTGTCTGTGGAGGTTTCTATATGCTCTATTCTGTTGCACTGATCCACGAGTCTTTTTCCCATACCATGCTATTTTTATCACTATTGCTTTGTAGTATAGCTTGAAGTTTGTTATTGCCTTGCTGCCTGATTTGCTCTTAGTGTCCAAAATAACTTTTTCTATTTGGGGGTCTCTTCTTGCTTTATGTGAATTTTAGGATTGTTTTCTCTACATCTGTAAAGTATGCTGTTGCTATTTTAATTGGGGCTGCATTGAAGCTGTATAACAGTTTTGGAAGTATGGTCATTATCACAATAATATTTCTGCCTATCCAGGAAGAAGGAACATCTTTCCATTTTCTGATGTACTTTTCAATCTCTTTCTTTGGAGTACTGTAAGTTTTCTTTTTTCCTAGAGCTCTTTCACTTTCTTGGTTAGGTTAATTCCTAGATATTTCATTGGTTTTAAGTGATTGTAAATGGTGATTTTAGAATTTCCTTCTCATCATGTTAATCATTGTTATTCACAACTGCTAATGTTTTCTGCATGTTGATTTATTTATCCTGCTATTTCTGTGAATTCCATTATTAATTGTAAGAGTTTTTGGGTGGAATTCTTTGAGTCTTCTATGTAGACTATCATGTCATCTGCAAATGATGATAATTTAAGTTATTCCTTCCCTGTATGTGTCCTATTCACTTGTTTCTCCTTTTTTTTTTGCTCTGGCTAATGTTTCAAGAACTATATTGAATAGCAGAGGTGATAGTGGATATCTTTATCTCATTTCTAATTTTTAGGGAGAATTGTTTTGTTTTTTTCCCTCATTTAGTATTATGCTGGCTATCATAAATATCCTTTATCATATTCAGCTCTGGTCCTTCAATGCCTATTTGCTTCAGAGTTTTTAACATGAAGAGGTGATAGATTTTGTTTTCTACATCAATTGATATGACCACGTGGTTTTTGACCTTTCTCCTGTTTTGGTGATGTATTGCATTTATGGAATTATGTATATTGAATCATCCTTCCATCTCTGGGATGAAGCCTACTTAACAATGATGTATGATCTGTTTGAAAATGTTCTACATTCTATTTGCTAACATCTTATTGAGGATATGTGCATCTATGTCTATTAAAGATACTGGCTTATCACTCTCTTTTTTGGGGGGGATTCATTTCCTTTTGGGTTCAGAGTGATACTGGATTCCATAAAAGATTTTGAGAGTACTGTATCCCTTTCAATTTCTTTGAAGACTTTGGAGTATTTGTGATATAACTTCCTTAAAGGCTTTGTAGAATTCAGCTATGAATCTATCAGGTTCTTGGCTTTTTATAGTTTGTAGATTCTTTATTAATGAATTAATTTCATGGCTTATTACTGGGTTATTAGTCATGTTTTGTCTTCTTGGAATAGTTTTGGTGGTTTGCATATATTTAGGAATCTGTCCATTTCCTCATAATTTTCTAATTTTTTGGAATATGGTTTTTCAAAGTAGTTACTGTCTTCTGGATTTCAAGTCTGTTGTGATTTCACATTTGTTATTTCTAATTACATTGATACTAATCTTTTTCTCTTGGTGAGACTTGCCATTCATTTATTTCACTTATTCTTTTTTACTTATTTTCTTTTTTACTTTAACAAAAATAAAAATCATGATAGAGAATTTAAAAACAAAATAATACGAGATTAACATTGGTTAATATATTGCACATTTTTATCTTTAAAGTAGTTGCTCAGATTACAATATATAGGCATGAAAAAATGATCAATGAAAGCACAAACCATTATTTTTGATGAATAGAGATCAGTAGTATAATTATCATACACACACACACACACACACACACACACACACACATAGAGAGAGAGAGAGAGAGAGAGAGAGAGAGAGAGAGAGAGACAGAGACAAGAGTCTTTTCCCTTCCTTTTTTTCTCTTTCTCCTCATCCTAGTTGTTCTTTTATTTTAAGCAGTTTCTTCACCTTTAACTTTCACAATATATAACATACGTTTTGGATCTTAACTAATCTTTCAGTTTTTTACACAATAGAGACAATATAATGTTTACATATGTATGATTTATTTCACTTATGAGTATGGTCTCAAGTTGTATCCATTTGTCTATAAAGGCTGGAGTTTATCCTTTTTAGCTGAGTAGTACTGCATTGTATAAATTTACGGCATCATTTTATCCATTCCACAGTTGATGGGCATTTGGGTTGTTTCCAAGATTTAGCTATTACAAATCATGCTTCTATAAACATGGTGCACATATATTGCAATGGTATGATATTTTCAGTTCTTCTGGAAAAATACCCAGAAAGGGAATAGCTGAGGTGACTGGGGCCTCCAATCCAAGTTTTTTGAGGAATCTCTACACTCATTTCCACAGTGCTTGCAACAGTATACATTCCTACCAACAGTGGAGAAGTGTTCCATTTTCCCCACAGCCCTACCAGCATTTGTTATGGTTTGATTTCTTGATAGTAGCCATTCTTCCTGGAGTGAGATAGAATTTCAATGTTACTTTAATTTATGTTTCTCAAATGACCCATGGTGTTGAAAATTTTTTCATATATTTATTTACCATTTGTATTTCTTCATCTGAGAAATGAGTATTGATTCAGATTCCTGGTTTTGGACTGGGTCTTTGAGTTTTGGGGAGCATGATGTTTTACAGTTTTTTTATATGTTCTAGATATAAGTCCTCTGCTGAGGGACAGTGGGTTAAAATTTTGTTCCATTCTGTGGGTTGTCTTTTAACTCTGTTGGTGGTTTCTTTTGATGTGTAAAAACGTTTTAATAAGATGAGATTCCAGGGGTTGATTCTTTGAGGTACATCCTATGTAGTTTGGGTTTTGTTCATGAACTCTCTGCCTACCCCTACATCTTCAACATTTCTAGGAACCTTGTCTTCCAGTACATTTATTACTGTATTTCTGTATTAATATTTAGATCTTGGACTTATTTTGTCTTTGATCCATTTTGATACATCTAGAAAGGGGGTCAAAGATCTATATATTGAAAATTATATATCTATATAAAGAAGATTGAAGAGGATATCAGAAAATGAAAAGATATCCTTTAAACATGAATAAGAAGAGCCAACATTATGAAAATGGCCATACTCCCTAATTAATTATATTGTTTTAATGCAATCTTGATCAATATACCATTAGCACATCTCATAGAGGTAGAGAAAACATTCCTAAATTCATTTGGAAATAGAAGAGACCTAGAACAACAAAAGTAAACTTAGGCAACAAAGGCAAGGCAGGAGGCATCACAAGCCCTAACTTGAAATTATATTATGAAGCTACTGTGATAAAATCAGCATGGTACTCACAAAAACAAAATAAAACAAACAAACAAACAAAATTCTGAGAATCAGTGGAACAGATTATAAGATGAAGACACAAGTACAAAGACATTCATCCACCAATTTTTGACAAAGGGGTCCAGACATATTCACTGGAAGAAAGCATGCCTCTTTGACAAATGGTGTAAAAGAATTGGCTTTGCATATGTCAAAGACTAAAACTAGACACATTTATTTATTTTTTAAAGAACTAGCTGTTTGATTCATCGAATTTTTAAATTGTTTAGTCTCAATTTTTTATAATTAATGCTTTTAATTAAAGAGAACACAATTATAGAGGTAAAAATTTTGTGAAAATGATATAACTAGTAATTCTAGTTTACTAGTTACTTTGGCCCATCAGTCATGATAGCATACTTCATTGTCTATTAAACCCCACATATAAAAAATGAAGCAATATCTTGAAAATACTCATGTCTCTGGCACTGTTTAACAGATGTAAGTATTTTCATATTTTGGGGTCAATGTCATTTTTTCCAATTTTTTGACAATAAAAATGTTCTCATTTAATTTAGTCATGTAAATACTTAGTATGCATTTAGTTGTATTTTAACATAAACATATTATATAATAGAACATTAAATAGTAATCACTATTTAATGACATACATGCTTTTTTACATTACATGGATTTTTAAGAATCACTTCAATTATCCCATACATATACGTCTGCATCTACACATGCCTCAGTAAAGAGTAGACTGAAATAATGTAGACTTTCATTCAGAAATAATGCAAGTTGAAATGAAACAATAATTTCAAAATAATTTATCTATTCAGCAGAAATATCACACAGCCTGAAAGTAGTATTAGCCTATCCATAGCCTTAAAGATACTACTACCCCTTTTGACATATTTTCCAGCATCTAACTCAGGCTAAATTTATTCTTTTTTATAAATTTTTATTTAAAGGGAAAACAAACCGAAACAAAAAAAAAAAACAGAAAAAAGGGTAGCAACAATACAGAATTCCAAGGAAAAAAAGAAAATAACAAAAAACACATTAAAAATAATTGATAACTTACATACTATCATCTAGGAAATAGTTGTTCAAGTTACAAAAGTAAAATACACAAAGTACACATTCAAACAATGAGACTGTTAACAGTTCTGCTCCATGATATAACAAAAACAGTAATATGGTCATTCATCTTACACACTTAAACATACATGCAATTATATCCTTTAGAGCACTTTCTTTTCTTCTGTTTTTTACAGTAGCAATTACATATTTTGGGTTTTATTACTCCTACACTTCTTATTACTTTTAACACTAGAGACACAATGTGATATTTATAAATATGATTCTTATTTATTTCACTAATGAGGATACTCTCAAGTTGTCTCCATTTCCTTTTAAAGCCTCAAGATCATCCTTCTTCATAGCTGAGTAATGTTCCATTGTATAAAAATATCACATATTTTTCATCCACTCTGCAGTTGATGGGCATCTTGGTTGTTTCCAAGATTTAGCTATTACAAATTGTGCTGCTATGCTTTGGGTGCAAATATATCACTGTGATATGACCTTTTCAGTTTTTCTGGGAAAATACCCAGGAGGAGAATAGCTGGGCTGAATGGAGCTTCCAGTCCTAGTCTTCTGAGAATTCTCCATATTAATTTCCATAGTGATTGCACTCACCAGGGCAATTTCCATAGTGACTGCACTGCAGCCTCAACGACATTTTTTATCAGTTGATTTCTTGATGGCAGCTATTCTTTCCGGAGTGAGATGAAATCTCAATGTTGTTTTAATTTGCATTTCTCAAATGACCAGTGATAGTGAACATTTTTTCATGTATTTATTTATCATTTGTGTATCTTCGTCTGAGAACTGTGTGTTCATCTCAGATGCCCATTTCTGGAGAGGGTCTTTGAATCAGGGGTGGGGTTTGATGTTTTCAATTCTTTATGTGTTCTTGATATAAGTCCTTTATCTGAGGGATTGCTGGCTAAAATTCTTTTCCATTCTGTGGGTTTTCTTTTCACTCTGTTGGTGCTTTCTTTTGAAGTGCAGAAACTTTTCAATAATATGAGATCCTAGTTGTTGATTCTCTGAAATGTTTCCCGTGCAGTTTGCGTTTTGTTCATGAATTCTCTGCCTACCCCTATTTCTCCAAGATTTGTACCTACCTTGTCTTCCAGTATTTAGTGTTTCTGTTTTAATGTTTAGGTCTTTGATCCATTTAGACTTTAGTTTTGTGCGTGGTGATAGGCATGGATCTAGTTTCAGTCTTCTGCATGTGAAGAGCCAATTTTTCCAAGACCATTTATTAAAGAGGCTATCCATCTTCCAGTGCACATGTTTAGCCCCTTTGTCAAATGTCAGGTGGCTGAGTGTCTTTGTACTTATACTTGCATCTTCTAATCTGTTCCATTGGTCCTCAGGTCTATTTCTTTGCCAGTACCATGCTGATTTTATCACTGTGGTTTGACAGTGCATATTCAAGTCGGGAATTGAGATGCCTCCTGTCTTGCCTTTATTGCCCAGAATTGCCTTTGCTATTCTAGGTTTCTTCTGTTTCCAAATGAATTTTAGGAGTGTTTTCTCTAGATCTGTGAGGTATATCAATTGTATTTTGATTGGGATTGCATTAAATCTGTATAACAGTTTTGGGAGTATGGCCATTTTCACAATGTTCGTTCTTCCTAGCCTAGAGCAAGGAACATCCTTCCATTTTCTAATATCCTCTTCAATCTTTTTTAGCATAGTATGATTTCAGCATATAGGTTTTTTACATTCTTAGTTAGGTTGATTCCCAAGTATTTCATTTTTTTGATGTTATTGTGAAGGTTGATATTTCCATAATTTCTCTTTTGGTGAGTTTCTTGTTTTTGTACAGGAATGCTATTGATTCTTGAGCATTGACTTTGTACCCAGCAACACTGCTGAATTTGTTTATTACCTCTAGTAGTCTTTTAATAGAGCTTTTGGGGTCTTTTGTATAGAGTATCATGTTATCTGCAAATAGTGATAATTTAATTTCTTCCTTTCCTATCTTTATCCTTTTATTTCTCTCTCTTTTCTGATTGCCCTGGCTAATGTTTCCAGAACTATATTGAAAAGGAGTGGTGATAGTGGACATCCCTATCTTGTTCCTGATTTTAAAGTGAAAGCTTTCAGTTTTTGACCATTTAGTATAATATTGGCTGTTGGTTTGTCATAGATGGCCTTTATAAGGTTGAGGTAGACACTGTGTGTTCCGAGTTTCTGAAGGGTTTTTATCTTGAACATGTGTGGGACTTTATGGAAAGCTTTATCTGCATCGATTGAGATGACCATGTAGTTTTTGTTTTTGGCTCTGTTGATATGGTGTATCACATTTATTGATTTGCATCTGTTAAATCATCCCTGCATTCCTGGAATGAATCCCACTTGGTCATGATGTATAATCTTCTAGATGATTTGCTGCATTCTATTTGTCAGTATTTTATTGAGAATCTTTGCATCAATGTTCATTAGTGAGACTGGCCTACAGTTCTCTTTTTTGGTTGGGTCTTTCTCTGATTTTGGTATGAGAGTAATGCTTGCCTCCAGGAATGATTTATGGAGGATTGCTTTCTTTTCAATTTCATTGAAGAGTTTAAGGTGTATTGGCATCAAATCTTCTCTAAATTTCTTGTAGAATTCAGCCGTGAATCTATTAGGACCTGGGCTTTTCTTTGTTGGTAAGTTTTTTTATTATGTTTCAATTTCAATAGCTGATATTGGGTTATTCACAATTGCTGTATCTTCTTGGTTGACCTTTGGTAGCTCATTGTTTCTAAAAATCTGTCCATTTCCTCTGTGTTTTCCACTCTATGTGAGTAGAGATTTGCAAAGTAGGTATTCTTGATCTTTTGAATTTCCATGGGATCTGTAATAGTTTCCCCCTTTTCAGTCCTTATTGCTTGAATTTGGGTTTTTTCTTTATTTTCTTTAATAAGGTTAGCTAGAGGTTTGTCAATTTTGTTTATTCTCTCAAAAAAACCAGCTTTTTGATTCATTAATTCTTTGTATTTTTTTTTAGTTTCAATTGCATTCATTTCTGCTCTGATCTTTAGTATTTCCTGTCTTCTATGAGCTTTGGGTTTAACTTGCTCTTCTTTTTCTAGAAGCTTGAGATGAAACATTAGGTTGTTTATTTGTGCTCATTCTGTTTTCTTGATATGACAATTTATTGCTATATATTTCCCTCTTATGACCACTTTCATTGCATCCCACAAATTATAGTATGCTACTCAACTTCAGCAGTTAACATGTTAATTCATTTCAATGGTGTCTAAAGGAGTAAGTTAAGAAATGGCATACCTCAAGCCCCTGCTTAAAGTCTCTTTTGAATGTCAGAACACAGGGCCAGTGTGAACTTCCAATCCTGAGTAACTCAGGATGAATCTGGTAACTGAAAATAGATCTTGGGTCTGTGTCACCAGTTCCTGCCTTTCACTAACACTCATCCTGATCTGCTCTCCAACTGTCAGTCTCCAGTGACTATCTCTTCCTCATCAACTCTGGGATCCTGTCAGTATGAAGCCACTAAGGGCCTGCTCTGGGACTGAAATTCAAACTCCCAGCCCTTTCCCAGAGTGTTTCCAGGCCCGTGAATGCACTGCATGGCTATGTCCTGGGACACTTGTGATGCAGACATCTACTACCTGTTACCACTCCGATCACTCAAGAATTCACTCAAGAACTCATGTTCTTCCTGCTGTCTCCAACTGGTAAGATTGGAGTGAAAGTTCTCCAAGAGCAGGGAAGTTATTCACTGTGCCTCCTGGTAGGCAGCCCACAAGCCTGTGTCTGAAGCTTGCATTGAAGTTGCATTATTTAATCCCATTTTCTTCTCCTCTGTCAGTTCCCTCCTTGTTCCTGTATACCTTCCTTGCACTTCACTTCCTCTCCAAGCTACTGTCTGCTAGACACCTTGTCCTGGAGAAACTGAGCTGATGGAAGTCTTTGCTCTGCCAACTTTTCCTCTCTCCTCTTTGTTTCTTGTTGATTTGCTCTGAATATCTCTGATATGACTCTTCTTCTACTCAGCCATGTTGGATCTTCCAGTGGATCTTTCCTTAGTTTCTATGATATGACTCTTCTAGTCAGCCATGTTGAGTCTCTTATTCCAGACTTTTGCCTTATCTAAGAACATGTTGTAGTCAGGGCTTGTGAGGAGAACAATTAGAACCAAGGCATGGAATTTATAATATTATTTTATGTAGGTCACCCAGAGTTAACACAACAAAGTATAGGAAATCTATCCACAACACCAAAGACACAGAATATTCAGCCAAGGCCTGAATTCCACAGCAATGTCTTGCGTGAGTCCAGATGAAGACCCAGAGCTCATGACAATACCTCCCACAAGTCCAACTGGAGGTGTAGAGCCCACAAGAAGGACTCAAGCCAGTCTCTTTTACACATCTGTACTGGGAAGGCTCCAGGTCAGTGTTGGAAGCCAGAAAATCTATGCCAGTGGGGTGAAGGAGCTGTGCTGGTAGGTTGAGGGTTCTACACTGGAGTTTAGAAGTCACACTCAAAACAAAGACCAGGGCTGACCTGAAAAGCACCACAGCCAACCTCAGCGACAGAGGCCCCGAGTTCCTCCAAAAATAAGCACAGTTGAATACATGCCAGGAGGCCAGCATGAGGAGCTCATCCTGGAGATTAAGCAGCACATGTCTTCCTCTCCAGAGCCAGGAAGTGATGCTCGATGTGAGGACCGGAGGTTCTTCAGGAGAACCAACAGGTTAAACAGCAACACGTAGGAGAACCACAATGTTTCAACGGTCTTCTTGTCCTTTTCCACATCTCTATTTATGCTGGCAACTTTCTTCAGGTGAAATATCTATGCTCAGCAGCATAGTGATTTAATTTCTCTGGTGTTAAGTTGACCACCAGTTTTTAATCCTTAACAGAACAGGTCTGTTGTTTGACACTTCTACTGTCTCGTGTGGAGGGAAAACAATGCAGAGCCAGCTTCAGATTTGTGGTGGCTGAGCCAAGGTGCGAAGTTCATAGTTGTAGATTTGGTCAGGGACCAGCCTGTGGGTCTGAGCAGTCCTGAAATCATTATTTGTATAACATGTTTTTAAGAACAACTCATGATACTATTTTTGTTGTTTCTAAAATGTGTTTTAACATGTGAAAAAAAAATCTTTAGGTTTTTCATAACTCCAACATTTGAAATCTTAATGTGAAATCTTTGTTTCCTTCTTTTCATTCTTAATCAATTATCAAAATTTGTCTAGTGCCGGGGATTTAGCTCAGCAGCCTAACAGCCTGCTTGGCAAGCACAAGGTTGTGAGTTAGATCCCTGGTACAAAAAAAATTCAAATTTCTCTAGAAATTCAGCTTCAGAATTATTGCTTCAGAAATAATAGGCAGTAGAGACTCATGAACCAGTGATTATTTGTTGTTGAAGTCAAAGTTTACATAGTCACAAATTATACAGAATCCTTATTGTCATGAAATTGTGGATATGAAGAAGAGATTTGAATTTGATAGAGTATTGACAAAATAGTTCTTTCTGAAGTTTTGAATTCTGATTTAAGATAAACATTCCAATAGACGTCATTGAATGAAATACATCAAACTTTCTCTTTTTGTTCCCACCTCAAAAGTCTAGCCCCAGAGGTATTCCAGGTTTACTCTCCTTGTTGGCGGGCAGAAATTCAGTGGAACTGCAAGTACTATCTTAATGCTAAAATCCTTGCTAGGGGTCTTAGGAACACAGTAATTCATATTCAATGGCCAACGTTTTTAAATACTGGGAACCAATTACTTGAATTGGATCTTTTGTGTTTTAACACAGAATTAAGTAATTAATGTGAATGTCAATAAAATCATAACACACTGAGGAGAGGGAATATCCAGTACAGACTATTTTTTTCTCTCAGTTGATTTGTAGTATTGAAGGAAGTGGTCATTTAATCCTTGATATATCTTCTTCCTCAGTTTCATGTTTTGGTTTAGAAGTTTTTGTGTAGATTTTATGACTTTGACAATGTAGGCATTTAAAAATTCAACATAAATATGATTATATTTCTCCTAATAGGTTACACATTTTCTTTTTCTTTCTTTTTATTTTCCTTCTTGGAAAGTATACAATAGCTTGATAATTTTTTGATAATTGGTTGATAATTTTTTGTTTTTACAGAAGCACATGAATTAAAAATGATTTTAAAATTCCAGGAAAGAGTGAATCCTCAGGGGTTGCTACTGGGATAAAAATCATTAATCACTACTTATCTTTAAAAAACAGGGTGCTTTTCTTTATAGAAACATATCTAATGATGTAATTCTTTAACCAAATTATAAATAATTTCAAGGCTTTAAACAGTTCTTACATTACTTTTCTGACAGTACTTTTCCATATTTGAAAATTTACAGTATTTAGAGTGTCATTCTTTTCCATAGTTAACATAAAGACATATATTTTAAAACTACATCATTACAAGGTCAGAGTTAATAACAGGAGTAGAAATGTGCAAACACAAATATTTTTTTCACATATTCCATCTCTTTCTGTATTCCAATTTTGAACTCTGAATGTCCCAGACCTCAACTTTAAAATTAAACTGGTAGAATTGCCACACTTCTACCTGTTGATAATTACATGAAGACTACCAAAATGAAAACTTATGTTAAATATAAAGTAACACCATAATGGTAAATGCATTTTGATTTTCAACAAAATGACTTACGTTAAATATTGATTGTTTTGCAATCATTTTTATTCATATGTGGTTTCCTAATCTGTGTAGATTAGGTTGTGAAAACTTCTGAAGTACTGTCTATTGTTTCTTCAACCTTTGACTGTGCAATGATTTAACCATACCAGGACTGGCAGAGAATAAAATATTAGGAGGGTGGGTTATTAAATGTTGAGAACCTGAAAAACAAATTAAATTGAAGTTATTCAAGACAGATGTTTTAAAAATTAGATGTATTACACTATTTAACCATATTTATCAGCTTTTTAACTTACATTTAGCATTTGCTTTGGAATATATGACTATCACATTTAAAAAATGAAATATTGTATGATTAAAAAACTTGCTTTGTGTGTGTGTTCAGATTTTTGAGGCACATGCATTTTCTTTCAGAATTAAATGAGTTGATTTAAATAGTAGACACACAAACAAATCATGTGGTTGCATGGAAATAGTATTTATTATAAGTCAAGGATACTGCCAAATGACATTGGTGAGGATCACCCTGTGAAGGCATGACAGAGTGTAAAGACGATCCTAATTATTTGGGAAAGTACAATAATGTATTTCTCACTATGTTGTCTTTTGTTATTTTTATGAAATAGTATCAAAAAACCCTATTTGTATATAATGATTTTACTACCAAAATTAAGTTTTTAAATATATGAAATTACTGTGAGCAAATTCTTAGAAGTACATGGTTCCTTTATAGAAACTAATAATCCTACTTTTCTCAAACTTTTTTCTTTTTAACTAAGACAGACCAGTGTGAATCACTACAATACTACTTAAGTGAGAGCTGGAACATCATACACAGTAAGACAACATTGCTTTCTATTATTACGGTGGTATTTCTCTTTACTAAGGCATATGGTTCACTAAACTGTTTAAAACCTATATTCTACCTCCTCTAATAGAGATGTTGGTGTTGTCCTGTACCACTCTGTAAGAAGGCATTTTATATTTTGGAGGGCATACTCATTCTCAAGACCTCTCAAGAACTTATAAATGCCAAATCTACTCAACATAACAACAGAAAAAGATACAGGGAACAGAAATCTCTTGACCAATTACACCCATTCCCTGGGGGAGGGGGTAGTTTTTATCTTTAGTTATTATATTCTCTCTCCTTCCCTTCTATTTTCATTTGGAAAGTTATGTAAAGGGATCCTTACACCTTACTGTAAGTAGAACCAACTAACGATTATTTTAGAGCAGTATGTACAGTGTAGCAGGATATATTCTTTGTTAGTGCAAGGTTCATTTAAATTTGATTTGACATTAGCTCTTTTTAAACGGGAGGATCTGTCACTCTCGACTTATTTAACACTGCAACGTAAGTAAATTTTCATTTGAAATTCTGTTTAATCGTGGAAATCGGGCTAAAGTTAGATGTCTTTAAAATTCTATAAATTATTTCAGAGTAAAATTGAAGAAAATAGCCAGTTTTCATTATGTAATTTTTATGAGCTTTGCTAGACTACAGAAATAAACCTCTTTTATCTCCACCCTAACTTTCTATAGTACCATGGTCCGTCTGTGAAAGTCAGAGGACTAGCTCTATTAAAAAATAATCATTTCTATTACTCTTGTCATTAAAAAACCTATAAATTAAATGACAAACTGTTTAGTTATTTCTCTATTAAAATACTTGACCTGAAGTTCACAAAAGGGCAAGAAAGGAAAGCCATTAAGGATAGTAAAGAAAAGATTACATTCAAAAGCAACTTTCTTTTAAGTATTTTGGGTATTTCTGGTGTGTGCTGGAATCTTCTTCATAATAATTTCTTGTTCAACAAGTTAAACTTTATACTGTGAGTTTAATTATAAAAATGTGTTTGGAGAAAATGTCTCATTAATATCTATGAATGATCTATTAAAAATAGGACAAAATGCCAGCAAATGAAAATGGGAATGCCAATTAATTTAAAAGATGCTTTATCTTACTATTTAATTTTCTTTCTCTATATCTTATCTATAATAATTTAAGGAGCATTAAATAGCTCTCTCTTTGATCCTTTAATACTGTTTGTATTAGGGTACCCAGCTATAGGTAACATGTCTTTGATTTCCCTTTGCTTCCTTAAAGTCTCAACATTTGAAACACTGGTTCTGGATCTGGGTCTCCTTATTCTTAAAGATTCATGAAGATAGTAAGGGGGTATGTAAGCTTCTTCCAACAGCTAGCAACACTCCGTGAATTCTGAAGATTGTTTAACATTTAAATTTTCAAATTGTAAAATTATTATCTAAGTTTCTGTGGCAAGCTTATATGGACAAATGGTTAAAGTATTACTATAAAGCAAATGACTATTTTTAGTCTATTTTTAGACTGGTTTTTGCAAGGTTTGCAAATCAAAAGTAATTCTACAAAGCAGAATAAATAACTTCAAATAGTGTTTTTAAAGTGACGAAAATGTATCACTAATTGTGCCTCAAACTAAAGACTTGTTGCAAGGAAACTGTCATCTTCTCTTACGTTTTAACTCTGTGTATAACAAAGACTGGTTGAAAGGTGGCCCCAGAAACAACTCTACTGGAAGTTTCCCAGTATAAAGGTGAATGTAGCTAAAGCTGCTTTTCTTCTGGGTTTACTCTAGGTCCTTTGTTGCTTAGTATTATTGTTTCTTCAGCTCATCTGTACATCTGTGAGTTTCTGGGAGACTAGTTCTGGTAGCCAGCTACAGGCTAGAGATGTTAGACATAATTATACCTCATCATGAATATACTGTTTCCTTCCAGAGACATTAATTCAGATCCAGTTTATGCCTAGTTGGGCAATGGCCAGAGGAATTCAGACCACAGAGTACGGAAAGTATAAGGTAGTAACAACTCTATTCACCCAAGATGCTTTACCTGAAAGGACCCTTTCAACAAGGAGTGAGACAGTCTGAGAAGTAACCAGCAAGTACTGCCTGCTTGGTTGACTGGATCATTTCTCACCTTCTAGAAGAGTTTCAACCCATGATATTCTTAAAAAATCAAGAGAGCTATTAACATACAATTTGAAACACTATCTCTTCATGTTGCTGCAAGCACTGTAACTCAACTATTGAATTGATTTAACATTCTGGCAACCTCACAAGTATCTATTTCAAAAGTTGCATTCATTTCACTATTCTACATTTAGAAGTTCTAAAAATTTTACGTATATGTATGTAATTGGACAAAAAAGTCAGGTTTTGTTTGAAAGCCACAAATATGTACAAATTTTCTATTTGTGAAGGATATTTGTGAAGATGTCAAAACGCCTTACAGTTTTCCTGCAAGGTTCTTAATTTGTAACTGTACATTTCGGATTCAAATGCAATGTTAAAGTCATTTTATTAAATCATGTTAGCAATCTAAGTTTGTAATTTGAAGAGCTAGTTGGCCATATTTCTCTACAGGTGATATAAAACATCCCAAGCATCTTGGAAGCACCATTAGAGGCAGCAAGTAGTATTTTTAACCTGTGATCTAAAAGATAAACTTGATGAGGGAGTGGTTCTTTCTTACAGAAAGTGACATGGATATGGAAGGTATGTCTAGCTGTTTCCCTCATTTTATATACCTCTATCCTCCTGGTTGAACAATTCCATACTGGGACACATTTTAGTCTCTGCCTTTCTTCCAACTTTTAAGCCTTATGAAAATGAGATGTGCTATCTTGTGAATGGATCATGAGGAGTATTCTGAAATGACTAACAAAATTTGGTTCCTAAAGATTAGTGGTAAATACAGAACTGAACAAACATACCTGGTGAAAATAAAGCCTTCAGGTGTTTAAATGTCTTAAATACACAAAACAGGGCTTAGCTAAGGCAACTTGCCTTTGGGGTGTGTGTGTGTGTGTGTGTGGCCATTAATGCAGTCAACACACCCCTATGGAGTAGTTAGCATATGGTGGAAACCTATTGGACGTAGTTCCAGAAACTGAGACAAATACCTCAGAATATATTAGGAACAAACAGGATCAGTTAGTAAGATGGAACAGTTTAAATGTGGAAAAAATGATCAGGGACTCTAAATAGCAGGTATAAAAGCATTAGTTTGAGGATGGGCTAAGTAGACAGAATTTGGAAATTTGCCCCTCTTCAAGTTCACTGACCACGTTTCCCGCTCCTGAGGCCACTGAGGCCTTGCTAGGAGCCATGGGCCCAGGCACCTGGAGACTTCTGTGCCTTGCTTTCCTTTCCTGTTCTCCTTTCTCTGCCACCCTCATCCGGGATTGGGACAGAAAATCATCTGGAAAATTAAATTACTCACCCCTTAATGTCAGCTTTCATAAATTTCTTTCTCCGCCTCCCTCAGAGTACAGTTCAGCTCTTTGAGAGCAAGCCCCTGAATGAACTTAGTGCAGTTTAAACTTTAAAGAGGCAAACCTGTCAGCTTACCTAGCCCATGACTTCACCTACTAGCTCATGGGCTCTGACCTCTAGGGTCCCTCCATGCCACCTCTATTCTTTCTTATTTGCGGGCTAAAGAAAATAATAAAAAACAATTTTTCTGCGAAGGCAGCTCAGGGAGCCCGCCGGCTCCACGTCTGCCGCGCGAAGCCAGCGCTGCACCGCGCAAGGCTGCACCGCGCAAGGCTGCGCCGCCCAGGACTCCAGCGGGGCGGCCGAGCGGCGCCGGCGCGCTCCCCTCCCCCTCGGACGAAGGCGAAGCCTGCAGACGGCGCGAGCGGACAAGCGGCTGTGTTCTCTGAACACAGAAGCTCCTTGAACACTCCGTGCGCTCCAGGGCGCTCCTGCCTCTCCTTTCATTCCCCGAGCGCAGGAGCCAAGCACGCGTCCCGCGCGCCGCCTCCCACCGCTTCTCCGGCCGGGGCCGCGCGGGCGGGAGCCGCGGGGACCGGGCTGGGGGCGGGGCTGGGCCTGCAGATGCCCCGCTCGCGCAGGGGCGAGGGGCGGGCCGGCCGCGCCGGCGCCTGATTGGGTGGGACCCTCGGCCTGCCCGTCAGTCTCGCCGGCCGGGCCTGGCCGGGCCAGGCCGGGCCGGGCGGGCAGGGGGCGGGGGCGGCGCGCGGCCGGGGGCGGGGGAGGGGGCTGCGGGCCGCTCGTCCGGCCCACTGACGGCATGAAGCCTTTAGGGGTACGCCGTGCTCGCAGCTTTTTGGTGGAAACCCCTCATCTGCCTTCAGTCTGAAGGCCGGGCCCGGCAGAGGACGGATCGGAGGGTCCCGCTCGGCGGGGCGGCAGAGAGGGAGAGGAGGGGGCGAGGGACAGACAGGAAGGAAGCGAACCATCACACTGAAAAGAAAAAGCCCTTTGACGTTTTACCTCCTCTCCCTCCCCAAATGACTGAGTAGCAAACTTCGGCGATACCTGGGAAGGCACGAAGTTGGTCTGCGTTCGCAATTTCTCGGTTTGAGCTCGCAGTGGTGAGCGCTGGGCTCGGAGATGGAGCCGTGGTCCTCTAGGTGGAAAACGAAACGGTGGCTCTGGGATTTCACCGTAACAACCCTCGCGTTGGCTTTCCTCTTCCAAGCTAGAGAGGTCAGAGGAGGTAAGGAAAAAAAAATTTGGGGAGGTGGGAGATTGCCGTCGGTCTTTCTCCTTTCTGCGCCCCTCCCCCTCCCCTCCCACTTTATCCACCCCCCCCATTCTTTTAAATAAAATCCAGATTGTAGCTGCCACCAGGTTGGAGGTGGAAACTGGAGAGGGAGACAGAGATGGATGTAGGCGGGACAATAATGGGAGAGGAGGTAGGTAGTAGGAAGAAAGATCTGTCAGGCATAGGCTTGCTGAAAATGCCCTTCCCCACTTTTCAGTCTCTTTAAAAAAAAGAGAAAGAAATATTACCTTGAACAGAAAGGCAGTTGTACAGCTCTTTTGTTTGAGGAACCATTCTTAGACTGCCTTTTAAGCAAATCTTTGGGTTTCTTGAGGCTCTTTTTAAGGGTGAACTGAGGAGAAAATATAGAGAAAGGGTATAAAATGAACCTTGATAAAGTTCTTTGTCTGCAACGAAGTGAGAAACAGGTTGTTTTGCTTTTTTGGGATATAAGAGAAACCTAGGGAGTGAATCTAGAAGATTGAGAACACCGTGTGTGTGTGTGTGTGTGTGTGTGTGTGTGTGTGGCATTTTGAAGTGATTTTCAGTAGAAAACATTTCACGGATTATAAAGAATGAATTCAAGGTAGGGGAAACAGTTCTTGCCCGAGTTTGAGCCTCCCCTCTCTGACACCTCCACACACAAACACTTCTTCTTGCAGGTTGGACGTGCAGTTCTCTTGGAGAATGATGAAAGTCGCCAAGCAAATGGGGTGGGGGCGGAGGAATAGGGCTTGGGGGAAGGGGAGGGGGCGTGGGATGGGAGGAGAGAGGTAAGGAAAGTTCCTACGTGGCACCACCAAATAGTCAATGACCAGACCTGCTCAGAAGACTGCAGCCCTGTCTGTACCCAAGGAGCCAGAGCGCCTTCACTCCTCCCGCCGCTCCTCCCTCGCGGGCCCCCGCCCTTCCTCCAAAAGGCATCTGGCGGAGCGGTCCGTTAGGTGTTGCAGACTCGGCTGGCAGGCGCAGCCTTGGAATCTGGGAGCCCAAGCAACTTAGCGTAGAGAGCAAGCTTTGTCAGGAGCGCAGAGAGAAGCTGGAAACAGGAAGGAAGGTGGAGGGCGGTGAAGGGAGAGGAAAAGAAGAAGAGAAGTCAACCCAAAGCCTCAGGCTTTGGCAGAAACCTGTGCCTGGCCAGGGGAGTAGATGCCAGGTTCTGAGTTTTCCCTAATGACAGCGGTCCCCGAGGCCAAACTCTGCCACCAGGACTGACCGCTTTGGATTTCATCTTGCAGAAGAGCAGGCAACTTTAGATTTTTCCCTGTGATACTTCCTGGTGAAGACAGTACTCATTAGGACTATATTTGAATTTTGAAATGAGTTATTTTAATTATGTTGAAACACCTTTTTCTACATTTCCAAGAATAAATAAGAATCTTTTAAAGTAGAATACGTTGAAACAATTGCATTTTCTGTTTGGTACCTGGTCTCCAAATGGATTGGTCAATTCTGTCAGCAAGTCTGCCCTCTGCTGGTCACGAATATTACCTGGAATTCAAGCATCTGCAACAGTAAATGAGGCCTCTTAAAGTCGCTCTAACCACAGTAATAGCAGAAAAGGACAGTTGGTTGATAAAGGGAAGATGGATATACTAGTTCTTTTCGAACATGTGTCACACACTTAACCATGAATAGTATAAAAGCAGCTCTTTATTTAAAAGAAACTGAAAAATTCTCCATTGAAGAAAAATTGTAAATATACGGGATACTATCATGTACATTCACTGAATGGTTTAACTGAAGATATTTAAGTTTTTTCTACATTTGCCTTTCTGCTAAAGTTATGAATATCAAAAAATCAAACTTCTGCACTTCGATGCGTAATTTTCTATTTTCAATCTGATACACTTTGAGACAAACAACTCAGTACCACATCAAATAAATGGTAGAAAAATAACTGCTCTTGTATAAAGCCAAGAAATGTGATAAATGGCCAAGTTACAAGTATCAGAAGTTGCTAGGTTTCTGCTTGTCATTTGTGATGAAATGTCTGGGAAATTAATGATACTTGAGATATTCGTATGTAAGGTTTTATCGTTTGTTTTCTCAAGTTGCTTCGTGCTAATACTGTCTTATGTGAGTCTGCATGTTTACTTAAACCTATTCTTGCGGTTATTCTTGCCACCTAACGACTGTCAAAAAAGGAAATAATACTGTATCAATGCCTAAAGGGGAAGTATGGCTTCAAAGGCTGAATCATCAGATAGGGTAAAATAAACTCAGTATCCATTACTAAAACTAGCGTTTATATTTGTTGAAGGAATGAGTAAGATTTTGTACAAGTTTCTAAATAAAAGTGTTATATTACAGCATCATAGTATGACAGTGATTTCTCTGAGGTGCAGTGATATGGTTCAGTTGCTAAACTCAAAGGTAATTTAAAACATAGCCTAGTTTCATATAAAATTAAAACACTAAATGTTTTGGATCATAATAAAGTTAGACACAAGTTTTTTGGAAGAGAATGGATTAAAGAAATTGCTTTCACATGGACTCAATTATTTTACTTTGAAAATCCAAACTAGGGAATCATTAATGTACTTACTAGAAAATTTCAATATGTACTATGATTTAGTATTAAAGGTTAGATAGTATTTTAATAGATAACCTATTGTTTTAACTCAGTACTTTCTGGAATATGTGTGTGTGTGTGTGTGTGTGTGTGTGTGTGGTATTACCTGGGTAATACCTGGAATTAGTGATTGAATTATGACATTGTTAACATACATAGTTTTCTGTAAGAATTTCAAGTAACAATTTAAGTAGGAGCTGGCTATAATTGAATGCCAAGAAAGATAAGGTCTAATTAAGTGTTTTATTAATTAAAATAGTATTGGGCTTTTGGCAGTCAAGAAACACTATCTTGCACGATGTTGAGACACTGTAGGAGAGTTTTCAGAGTTTGTTAGAAATTGCTAGTTAAACCTGAAGAAGTGTTATTTTGAGTGCCCGGGATCAGCAGGTGAAATGGTACTGGTTTCCAGAATGTGTGCTCATCTGATCTTGTAAAGAGATAAAATTTTTTCTTTGATTATTTAATTAGAAATCAGATAAAAGATCACATGTATTTCTGGTAACAAACATAATCTCTGGTGGGATTATTAGCATTGTATCTTCATTTTTTAAAATTTAAATTTGACTAAAATTGTAAAAGAGAATCAGTAAAGCATAAGAAATATCCAATAGAAAATCCAGATAGTCTTGGTTCAGGTGGTGTGTATATATTCAATAAATAACAAATACTTTCATCTAATTAGCATTTTAGTATTAAATTTATTAATATGTTAAAGTGTCAGTTTGCTTCGTAATTAACACTTAACTGAGGGATTATTTATGAGTTACTCTTTAAGAGGTATCTGTAGTTTCAAATTAAATTTTGAAACATTAATGCAAAGTGATTGCTTTGCTTGCAATTTAATTTTTAACATTGTTTCTCTTCATTTGTGATGAAAATATAAGCATCTTGTTGTTCAAATTAAATAATTCGTAAAATAGAACAAGGAAAATATCACTTCTTTTTGTATTTTGGGGGGGGTTCCACTCTATCAAATCAAATAAAAGTGTAGTCTCTTTTCTAAAAAATTTGTTCTCTGAGGTAAATTTCTGAGGTAAATTTCAATCTGAGCTTTGGTTTATTTATCGTTGTATATTAAAGGATAACAGTAAAAATTCAAGCTTGGTTTGAGTGTCTTCGTAATGTAAATTTTTCAGGGGAAGAAAAGGTATTTTCATGATATTCCTTTCTTCACAATGCTAGAGCCAGGAATTAGAGTAATGGCTAACCAATCCTGCCGTCTCCCTCTACTAACCAGGAAACTAAGGCACAGGCAGTTGTTAGTTGGCTATCTTTTCCTCATTAAAACATAAACGTATTCTCATAATCAAGCTTTGTTTGAGAGAATACAGTGAAGATCTGTTATAGTGATAAGAAATGCCTGCCACAAAATTTCACCTAAAGGTATATGTGTTAGAATTTAGATTAGTGAGACGGTTAAGTGAAAATACATGCTTTAGAGAAAATCCGATATGAAGTAGTTATAGAATGCATTTAAATGCATCTAACTTCAGAGGAAGAATTTTTGATCATTTCTTCTTAGATGTACTGCAAATATACTTACGTACAAAGTAAGATTATCCATATCAGAGTAGAAAGGATAAGAGTTTCTAAATTATTTTTTGTAAGCATTTATTCCAAGATGAAGAACATGAATATAGTTTTTTATCATCTGCAGAGTAGTTAATGAAGGAACAAGTACAATTCTGAATTTAAAAGACGCTAAGAAATCTATATATACATAAATTTTTATAAAGTTTATGTATATATATTTATGTTTATTATTCAAATAAGCAAAATAATGTCAAGTTTCTCATCTTTTGTGTCAATTTTAAATGATTATATGATATTTTATATATACTATATGACTGTTATTAATAAGTCAGAAAGTCATGATGTACTTGATATATGCTAATAATTCTTTTCAAATACAGTAAGGCATCAGCTTTAGGGAAAAAAAGGCAAAAAAAACAAGTAGCACAAATTCTTTTTTTTTTTTCGTACCGGAGATCGAACTCAGGAACTCATGATTTCCAGTCAGGTTCTAATGCCGCGGAGCTAAATCTCCGCTTTCACGTAATACAAATTCTAATTAATGGTTTTGATTTGGTTTGTTAAGTCATCTAAAGCTACATAATAGCTTTTACCTCAGAAATGAAGGGACAGTTAACTTATAACAGGTTCTCACTTTAAATGAGACACCATTATATTTTACTGTGTTGTTGAAAACTCTGAAAAATTTTATTTTCACATGTGAAATTGTGACGTAAAGGAAGAATTCTACTTTATACATCAATATTTATTTCTAGAAATCCCTTCTTGAAGATCTAGTATCACTCCCAAATTAGGAGTGTTTCATTCTTTAAGGGAAAAACAGTATAATTTCCTTATTGTCTGGAAGACAATTTTGCAGAAGTATAACGAATTTTTATAATCACAAACAATTTATGTAATCATACATGGAATTTTATAAGTAATGCATCATCTCCATCATTTTACATCATTTTAAAATGATTATATTTAAGTATTTAAAAGCCAGAATTGTATTGGATCAGAAATATGCTTCTCTTACCTCCCTACCTTTGGAGAAGTAATTAAGGACAGTTGTTGTAATCATTAGGAATTCAAGGCAGCTACAAAGTGGGGCCCGAGTGCTGTTCTGCATTTCTGCTTTTACTTCTTCACTTCCCTCATTTAATACTGGGGAAACATGACCTGAGCTGGGAGTGGTAAGAACAAACCAAACCTTTTTTTTTTTAACCATTGGAAGTTTTGTTCTCTAGGGGAGAAGAAAGAAAGGTATGCACAAATGTTATAACAAGTCACTATGTTTCCTAAAACATCTCCTTTAAGAGCCCACTTTTTTGCATTTTTAGTGTAGCTTTCAGCATATCTAAATTTGGAGGTTTTTTCTTCTGATTTAATTCAAATCTTAGGATGTTTCCCCCCATTTTAAACTACCTTCTACATAAGAATACCTCTAAAACATTTCTTTTTTTCTTCTTCCGAAATCCTAATATAATGTTACTTTGTAGCTAAGTGTTTTTTCTACTTTCAGTGTGTCAGGACAACATGAATAATACCAGCTCATAGAAAAGATGAAAGAGAATTTTAAAGTGATTTAGTGAGTAATATCTATTTATCAGTGGCAGTCTTTGGCCTACTACTGACTTGGCTAGTGGTTCTTTAGACATTGGCTGATCACCAGACCTACTGTTATCTGGTAAAATAAACTCTTTGCTTGCTGCGCATGGAATTAGAGACAGTGCTATTAATTTAGGAGAAAGAACTCAGAGAAAAGAAAGGTTATCATATTTCAGAGTAAGAGACTAGCTTAAATACGACTTGACAATTGAGAACCTAAACAAACCTGTGTCAAAGTGCTTTAGCACAATCAACTTTTGCAATCCTCTCAAACCTTCTTTTTTTCTTAAAAAGCATTTCTTTCTTATTTTAACCAAATTTAATTGCTCTTGAATGGCCTGGGACTACACAAGCAAATGAAGGTCCCTATTCATAGAACTTGAGCTCATAGAGTATCAGTGGAAGCTTCCTTCCTCTGTCTGACTGGTAAACTGACATCCGGGCTTAAAGGAATGAACCTTAGACTGTGTGATGTGGGGTAGTTGGCTTTCCTTCCTCACTTAGATTTTCAGTTACCACTTTCTGAAAGGATAACTGCCAAAAAAGAGAAGTAGTTGCAGTCCTTGACAAGGCTAGTAAGAGCGCTAGTGCACTTTCATAGTTGTGCTCTTAGGTAGCTCTGCAGAGGAATAGAATTGCTAAGTATTTATTAAAGTGGTGTCCTTGCTTATCCTTAGACCGGAGTCTAACAGTGCAGCACAATGCACTTTTGGCTGTCAGTTCTCCACGTTGGTTGCTGATGAGTCCTCATAATACTTATGTAGCTTTTAGGATAAGGTTATCATCTGAATGATTTAACCTGATGTGGAGTGTCCTTCTGGGTGTACCTCCTCTGTTCGATCTGCCTATGACCAAGCTTCGCTCATTTCTCCAGCAGCAACCCATTTGCTCTGCTCTTCAGCCGTGTATTTTGGCTATCTTGCAACTGTCGTCCTGGAATATTTTTTCTTCCTGTCCATCTAGCACGTACTTTCTCATGTTTATAACTCAGGATTTAAGTCATCTACCACAGCTCTGAGAAACTTTTCCTTGTATCCGCAGGCAGATTAATTGTGAGATCAAACACCAAATCTATGCTCACTATGTTTCAGATTCTGTTGTAAACACTTTCATATAGAATCTCAATTCAATGCTAGTTATATTAGAAGTAAGCTAGCATCAAAATACCTGTTTTATAAGGAAACTTAAAAACAGAAAAATTAACTTATCAAGGTAACAAGATAGATTTAGGAAAATGCAGGATTCAAGCATAGACAATTTTGTTCCAGAACCCTTGCTTATAACCTTTTTTCCATATTTACCCCCCTGCCTTTTATAGTATTCTGATGTTTCTACAATCATACCCTTATCTTAAAATTACAGTGCCTTGTGGCTAAAAATGCACAGCTATGCTGCTGTACCACAGTATGTGTATTGTCAGTTGTGTGAACAATTTGATTTTTCCCAAGGAAAAATATCAAAAAGCTGCAATTCTGATATTATAATTCAGGTAGCTCTTCAGCCAATATTGAAGTTTAATGGAGTTCAGTGGAGGAAGCCATATCATTCCTACCATTTTATGTACAAAGCAAAGGAGTTGGGAGACTTAAAGGGGAGTTGCTGGAATCCATTGGATATTACCTTGGTTTCTTTGATTTCGTTAAGACGAAGTAGACATGTAAGTATTGATATTCCAGGTTTCCAGATGGGCTGACCTGGTTTCCTTAAGTAAATAGGACACTGACAAGATTGTTACTTGTTCTAATAAGAATCTGTTGCAAAGAACATCAGGTCTTATTCTACTTTCGGAAGACTGTATAATAGGTATGCATATGCTTATTACCTTCAGTATGAAAATGTCAGACCTTTATCCAAGGACTGTATTAAACATAAGAAAGTAGGAAAATGTAACTGAAATATACATGGTTGACAAAAAATAAAGTACTATAATCATGGTAAAATAATTTAAATGTTAGTTTTACACTAGGAGTTATTGGGTGTGTAATAACATCTAGTTTTATGCAGAATTTGATTTAGTCACAATTTGTGTCATTAACTACTCAATAAACTGAAATGACTAAAATATGGTTAGAGTGGTGTGAAATGAAAGTTTGAAGATTTTTTTTGTAAGCTTAGTTTCTAAAAATAAATAGGCTGCAATGTGTTTATAGTTTTTCATGGGAAAACAGTTTTGCATATTCTTTCCAGTGATGCTTCTAGATATTTGCACCTACTGACTGGTGATATTATTTCTAAGACTGACTTACTTTGAGATATTATCTGCTTTGACAATGGCATAGATCATCATTTATTTACTGGTGAGCAGAAATGGAATTTTAATCCCAAAATACCAATCTATAAAAATGTTAATTGAAAATACTTATATCATCTATTAATTTTTGAACTTTGGTTTTATGTTTTAATGGAGATAGTCTGATTGTCCTTAATTACTAGGAATAATGGTCCATCTATATATGATTATTATAACAAAATGATTCTTTTTTTGGGATACATTTTATAGATACATTACAGTTACTATATAATGTAGTATTTAAGCAAGAAGTTTCAAGTTTCAAGTGCTTAATACTATAGTAGTTTTAAAACTATTTTGGAAGACAGTGTTTATATTCTGTTCCTCTCCATAGTATATTTTAGTTACACCCAAAGCTCTAAGAGGATTTGTTCTGTTTAGTGTGTTCAAATGCCTAGAACTGAGCCATGGAATAGGTATCTGATAAATCTTTGTTGAATGAAATGAGGTTGTTTGTTACAGCTCTCATGACTTTTCGTTTAATAACAAGTAAAAACCTAGGTGTGATGATGTAATGATGCATATTTGCTATAGTCAACATTTACAGAAGCATATCAAACTTATTTCTGCTGTTGGTATTGTGATTTCCTGAAAATATCAGGCTCAGGTTGTCTCAAAGCTAATCATAGTCTTCATACTGAGGTATTTCCCACTTTCTTGTCCAGTGGATTTTTAAGGATTTTTAAGGATTTAGATATTCTTTCCTACAACAATACTTCATCTCAGCCATGACTTTTCATGACATCCTATAACACACTGTATTCACCCCAAACTCAAATACTTATCAAGAATATCTTTCATTGAAATACATTTTATATCAGTTTATATCAGCATTAATGAGGATTGTATGATTTTCCTTAATAACTACTAGAAATAATGGCCAACTTCCATATGATTAGTATAACAGTGATCCATTCTTTGGATTATATACTGTAGGTATATTACAGTTATTATGTTACAGTTGGAGAAATTCTGCATTTAGGAGCATATCTAGGGTAAAACTGGTGGCCAATAAAATATTTGTTGAATGAATAATAAAAGGATTTTCCCTCAAGAAGAAGAGGTGACTTTCCTGGTTTATTGCCATAATTATTTCCAGTTGCAACCCTGGAGTTTTGGATTGTAGATTTTGAATGGCATCCAAGAATGGGTACTTTCTAAAATTCCACAGCTAATTTTGATGTATATTCAAGGGTTTATAAACCTTATGAAACAGGAAATAAATATATTAAAAATGCAGATGTGCCTAGCTTGTATAATAAAATTCTGCAAGGCAAATGGAAGGTAATTATTTCTATGTGCAAATCATTAAGTTAACATAGTAGAATGAGACAGCAATGGCTCAGCAAGAACTGAATTGAGCAGACCAATTGGTTACAATTTAAGACCAATTGGTTTGTTAACTATACTCTCCAGAGCTTATAATAAATTAAAAATTAATGAACATTTCTCTTCTTAACATTAAATTTAAATGATTATACTGGAAATATAATTTAAGTTTTAAATACATTAAAAATAATCTTGGCCATTTGTCAATCAGAAATACAGTATTTTTCAATTCACTTTAACTTGGTTTTTGCTTTTTCTTCATCATATTTGATTGTCTTTTCTGTGCATAGCAAATGTATGGGGTGCCACAATTACAAAGACTGTGTCAATTTCTGTTCTCATAGATTATCTGTGTTACTACGAGAATGCAAATGAAACACTAATTAAGACATTCAGTTTATTCAGTCAACAAAGATGTATTATAAGGCTGTGGTGTGTTTATGCTAGGCTCTGAGTTTATTTATTCAACCATATATTCAACAAGTGATTTTTAGAGGCTTAATATAGGTTCAGACATTTTGGGGACAGAGTTAACCATAATCTTGTTTCGTAGAATTTGTGATGTATTTGAGGAGATAATGATCAATCAGATAGTCACTGAGCAGCTATGAAAGTACAGTAGTGCTAGATGCTTTGAAGGAGAGGTGTGTGGTTGTAGGAGAATACAAAAATAAATTCTCAGGAAAGCCAAAGGCTAATAATTGAGGACTGAGTAATCAAAGTAAGGAAGAAAGAGTATGTCAGGCAGTGACGTGAAAAACTGAGAACAAATGATAGCACGAAGCTCGTCACAAAGGGACTTGGGAAACCACTGTGGGTAGAGAAGACAAAATGGATGTATAACGTGAGACACATAACGTAAGATGGTTATATTTTTCTGTGTAGTGTAGAGTCACATGCTAATTCAAAGGAGTGGCTGCTAAGTTGGCAGGTCAGTGAATGCTTGGTGTTTGCGCATTGATGGTGGTCCCACCATGCTGCTTTTTTCTCCACTACCGCACGTACTGCAAAGTCAAGTGCGGTTCACAACAGTAATGCTTTTAAATCACACTTTCTGCAAACTTACAGATATTTAAATGAACAATCTTATTTTGTAACAATACATGAAACAAATGTGTCTTTATAAGAAACTAAGACAAAGACAATTTGACATTTCTAAATTTTTTTGATTATCATAATTATCAAAATTATATCACTTTATAGAATATAACGTTGCATTTGTGATTGTTTTAATTTTTGAAGATCAGCATTGGACTGTAATTCCTATATTGTTTGAGAGGACAAAATGTAATAAAGATTTCCTTCAAAGAAAATTATATCAACATAGTTTTAAAATAAACATTTAATTGATTATAGGTGTGAATATCATTGATATTTAGAGTTTGACTTCTAGCCCAAATCTTTCTCCTCCTGTCATTTGTTAGAGTTTGAGTTAGATAGTTTGCCTTTAGTTTATTGGGACTTTCAGGTGTTAAAAGAATCTAAGCTACATATTCACAATAATTACCATAGTTTCCACTTTACCAATTTACATATAGCTGCTATAGCCTATTCCACAGAAGAAGAGTGTTTTTATTTGATCATCATCATGGCCACTGATCCAGCTGCTTTAAGAAGTGATGCCTGTGTAGAAATTTTTAATTGGAGTTTGTACTTTGTTCCTTAGTTTAAAATAATAGTTACGTAGATGACATATTAAAGATATTTACAGCGAAACAACCAGAAAACAATCACAAATAAAATATTGTCAGGATATGTACTCACACATGCAGATATTCAAAGTAAATTCCTTTGTTGTTCTTAAACAAGGCCAAATCTACAATCTTACATTTCTCTTAATAATTGGATAGGTCAGAGATAGAGTAGTAAAGTCAATAATTGTATTTAAGTACAATTAGTTTTTATGCGAGTCACTTTTTTAAAATCAGTTATACTTAAGAATATTTCGCTATGTATTCTTGAACTTTCAAATAAGAATTTCTGTGCACAATTTTTTTTTAAATCACTGTTGTCACAGAGCTCTAGCATACTAAGTTTATGTTTTATAATTTGGTATCTGTTTTCTGAAAAGGTCATACAAATAGTATTGCCAAGTTCTTGGTTTCATGAAATTATAAAATTCATAAGACTCAAAGTTACAAATTTATGTGTCTTTGTCCATGTTCTCTCTCTCCTTTTTTTATATTTTTGAGACTAGGGTCTTGCTAGATAGTCTGGGATAGCCTTGAGTTTACAGCAATCCTTGTGCCTCAGCCTCCAAAGTGCTGGGATTACAGGTGTGAACCACTATAGCTGACACATGTCGTTCTCAATTTGAATCTATTCACTGTTTAAATATCAGATACTATCATTTTACAAAATGCTAAATAAAATCTGGACCTTGTAGGTACTCACATTTACTTCGTTTGTGTTATGTGTGTGTTGTGTGTGTGTGTGTGTGTAGGAGGGTAATATATAAAGTAATCATATTATAGAAATTATATTTTAATTGATTTTAGAGTTCTTTGGGAGGAAATGGAACTCAAAGATACTATCGAACCCTTCCCAAGTCCAACAGCAATTAATATAGACTGTAAAAGTAGAATTTCTTATGTAATCTTACAGTTTACTAATGTATTTAAGTATATTTCTCCCACATTGCGCTATTATGGATTCAGAGATTAGATAATTAAATAAGAATAAAAGTCTGGTAATTTCATCTAAGGAGAGGTTTTATTAGGATATAGGAAATGCGATTTTTATGAAATTGTACCATAAAGTCATTTAATGTGAGTTTACATATGTATAAAAATGTAGACTAGCTTAGATCAGTAAGTTCATTAAAGTACTTCTAATACTTCACATTGTTTTATAGTGCATAGGTGATAAATGAAATACAGACATTCAAAATAAGTGACACAATAGTGCCAGATAACATACACTATCAGAATTGAAACGTTTGTTTGATTTATTTATTTATTTATTTATTTATTTATTTATATTTTTTAATACCAAGTACATTCATCAAAAAAGCCATGAAATATCCCCATATCTTTACTTGAGAAATCAAAAATAAAAGACAAAATAAAACCAAAAATGAATAACATAAAATAGTGAAGATCAGAAAACACAATCCCTTATCAAACTGCCAACATCATTTTTCATAAAGATTAAAATTCTGATTCTTACATTTCTGTAAAAGTAGAAAAGACTCAGAATAGTCTAAAGCACTTTAATAAACGAAAAAGTTAGAGCTCCAATCCTCATCAGTCCTATGACTTACCACAAAGTTACACCAATCATGACACAACTGCTTTGATATCAAGACAGACAAACCACCAAAGCACCAATATAATGTCCCAAAATAGACAACTGATTTCTAGCAAAGATGCAAAAGCGATTGAGTGGAGAAAGAATTTTACCATTGACAAATATACTTGAACACCTGCAAAAAACCCAAATCTTATAGCACATCAAAACTTACTTAAGACATCCAAAAGTCAACTCAAAATCGCTCATAGTGGATTAGTTAAAGTAGAGGGGCAGGTGTGGCCTTAGTTGTTGCTTGGCTGAAGTTATTCTCTGTGGGAGACTATACATGTTTTTTTTTTATCATACTAATGAAAGTATGATATTTATATGTGTGTGACATATTTATTTCACTAATAAGTATGTTCTCAAGGTGCATCCATTTACCTATAAAAATGTCCAGTTTATCATACTTTATGGCTGAAGAGTATTACATTATATAGAAATATCACATCTTTTTTAATCTATTCCTCAGTTGATGGGCATTTAGGTTGTTTCCAAGATCTGGCTATTACAAATTGTGCTGCTATAAACATGGTGCACCTATATGGCTATGGTATGATGTTTTTAATTCTTTTGGGAAGAGACCCAGAAGGGGAAGAGTTGGGTCAAGTGGGACCTCCAATCCTAGTGTTTTGAGGGATCTCTACACTGATTTTCACAGTGGTTGCACATGTCTGCATTCCCACCAAAAGTGGAGAAGTGTTCCTTTTTCCCCACAGCCCTCCAGCATTTGTTATTGGTTGATTTCTTAATACTAGCCATTCTTTCTGGGGTGAGGTGAAATCTCAGTGCTGTTTTAATATGCATATCTTGAATGACCAGTGCTGTTGAACATTTTTTCATGTATTTATTTGCTGTTTGTACTTCTTCATGTGAGAAGTGTGTGTTCATCGCAGATGCCCATTTTTGGATTGAGTCTTTAAATCTAAGAGGACTGATTTTTTTTTTTTTAGTTCTTTATATGTTCTCAATAATAATCCTTTATCTGAAGAACAGCTGGCAAACATTTTCTGCCACATAGTAGATTGTCTCTTCACTCTGTTTGTGGTTTCTCTTGCTGTGCAAAAACTTTTCATTAGGCAGAGATCCCATTTGTTGATTCTTTGCATTAAGTCCTGTGTACTCTGGGTTTTATTCATAAAGTCTTTGCCTACACCAGTGTCTTCAAGAGTTTTACCTACTCTGTCTTCCAGAAGATTTAATGTTTCTGTTTTAATATTAATATCTTAATGTATTCTGATTTTAGCTTAGTATATGGTGAAAGATATGGGTCCAGTTTTAATCTTTGGCATGGGGAAACCGGTTTTTGTAACACCATTTATTAAAGATGCTATCTTTTTTCCAGTGAATGTATTTAGCACCTTTGTCAAAGGTAGCCTTGTCAAAGGTGCCTCAGCTTAGTGTGTCTGCAGTTATTTCTGCATCTTCTAGTTTGTTTCATTGATCTCCAGGTCTGTTTTTTTTCCCCCAGTACCACACTGTTTTTATCACAGTAGCTTCATAGTATAATTTCAAGTGAGGGATTGTGATGCCCCCTGTCTTGTTTTTGTTGCCCAGGATTGCCTTTGCTATTCTAGGACTCTTATGATTCCAGATGAATTTTAGATATGCTATTGGAATTTTGATTGGAATTGCATTGAATCTGTAAAACAGTTGGAAGTATGGCAATGTTCACTATATTGGTTTTTCTTTCCCAAGAGCATGGGATATCTATTTTCTAATATCCTCATCAATCTCCTTTTTCAGAGTACTATAGTTTTCAATGTAGAGCTTTTTTACATCTTTCATTAGATTGATTCCTACATATTTCATATTTTGGGAAACTATTATGAAAGGTATTATTTCCCTGATTTCTCTCAGTGAGTTTATTATTCATATACATAAAGGCTATTGATTTTTGAGTGTTGACTTCATAACCAGATACATTACTAAATTAGCTTACTAAATCTAGAAATCATTTGGTGGAGTCTTTGAGGTCTTCTAAGTACAGAATCATGTCATCTGCAAATAATGATAATTTTAACTTCTTCCATTCCTATCTTTATTTCTTTCTCTTGTCTAGTTGTTTCAGCTAAAATTTCCAGCACTGGAGTAGAGATAATGAGCATCCTTGTCTTGTTCCTGGTTTTTGAGTGAAAGCTGTCCATTTTTGTCCATTTAGTGTGATGTTGGATGTTGGTTTGTCATAGATGGCTTTTTATCAGATTGAGATAAAGACCATCTTTTCTAATTTTCTGTAGGGTTTTTAATCATGAATGGATGCTGGACTTTGTCAAAAGCTTTTCTGCATTGATTGAGATGATCATATGATTTTTGTCTTTGGCTCTGCTAATATGATATATTACATTTATGCATTTATGTATGTCGAACCATCCTGCAAGCCTGGGATGAATCCCACTTGGCCATGGTGTACAATCTTCTCAATGATTTGTTGTAATCTGTTTGTCAGTATCTTATTGAGAATTTTTGCATCAATGTTCGTTAGGGACACTGGCCTGTAATTCTGTTTTTTAGTTGAGTCCTTCTCTGGTTTTGGAATCAGAATAATGCTTGCTTCCAGGAATGAATTTGAGAGTATTGCTTCCCTTTCAATTTCAATAGAGTTTGAGAAGTAGTGGTATTAGGTCCTCACTAATTTATTTGTAGAATCTAGCAGTGAATCCATCAGCACCTGGGCTTTTCTTTGTTGATAGGTTTTAATTACATCTTTAACATCATTTATTGATACTGGGTTATTTAAGATTTTTATATCTTCTTGATTTACCTTTGATAATTCATATGTATCTAGGAATCTGTTGATTTTTTTCTGTTTTTTCCATCTTATTAGAACATAAGTTTTCAAAGTAGGTATAGATGATTTTCTGGATTTCTACAAGGTCTGTTGTAATTTCACCCTTTTCATTCCTAATTACATAGATTTGAGTCTTTTCTTTGCTTTTTTGATAAGGTTAGCCAAGGATTTGTCAGTTTTATTTAATCTTGCAAAGAAACAACTTTGATTCATTGATTCTTTATATTGTCTTTTTAGTCTCCAGTGTGTTAATTTCTGCTCTGATCCTTATAATTTCCTCCCTTCTACAAGATTTTGGTTTAGTCTGCTCTTTTTTTTCTAGAAGTTTAAGGTTCAACATTAAGTTGTTTATATATGATTGCTTTGTTTTCCTGATATGGGTATTTACTGCTACAAATTTCCCTCTTAAGACTGCTTCCATTGTGTCCCATAAGTTTTGGTATGTTGTATTGTCAGTGCAACTGTGAAAACTGTCTAATTTCTTCTTTACTTTCATCTGTGACCCACTAATTGTTCAATAGGGTGCTATTTAATTTCCATGTATAGATGCAGTTCTTATGGTTTCCTTTGGCATGCATTTCCAATTTCATTGCACTGTGGTCTGATAGTGTGCATGGGATAATTTCAGTTCCTTTCAATTTACTTCAGCAATGTTCTGTGAACCAGTAGTTGGTCTATTGACAATGTCCCAAGTGCAGTTGAGAAGAATGTGTATTCTGATGTTGTGGGGTGGAACACTCTATAGACATCTACCAAGTGCATTTGCTCAAAAGTTTGATTTAGATCTAAGAATTCATTTTTAATTTTTGTCTAGTTGATCTCTCTTTTTATGACAGTGAGATATTGAGGACTCCCAGTGCAACTGTATTGAGGCTTACTTGATTTTTCATATCCATTAATAATTGTTTTATATAACTGGGTGCACTAATATTTGTTGCATATGTATTTATCATTGTTATCTCTTCTTCTTGGATTGTTTCCAGGATTTAGTGACCTTATTTATCTCTCTTAATCAGCCTTGGCTTGAAATTCACTTTGTCTGCAAATAGAATAGCAACCCCTGCTTTTTTCTGGATTCCTTTGCATGGAATATTGTTTTCCATCCTTTAACTTTCAATCTATGAATTTCTTTTTGAACTAAATGTGTTTTTTATATGCAGTATAATTAATCCATTCTGCCAGTCTTGTGTCTTTTGACTGGTGAATTGAGACCATTAGCATTAAAACTAATATGTATTGATTTATCCTTGTCATGTTATTTTTCTATTATTGGCTCCACCCCTTTTCCCTTTCCCCTATTCTCTGATTGTTTGCCATTCTTGATGGATTCCTTCTGTTGGAGTTCATGGAGTTTAACCCTTATTATCTCTTTATAGAGATGGCCTTCATAACATTTTGGAGTGCTAGTTTGGTGGTCATAAATTTCCTCAGATGTTCTTTGTCATGGAAGTATCTTATTTTCCCCTCAATTTTGAAAGATAATTTTGCAGGATACATTGATCTGGGTTGTAAGCTGTTTTCCTGTAGAACTTGGAGTGCTTCACTCCAAGCTCTCCTTGACTTGAGAGTTTGTGCTGAGAAGTCAGCTGTAATTCTGATGGGCTTTCCTTTATAAATGATTTGTTTCTTTTCCCTAACAGCTTTTAAAATTCTGTTCTTGGGTTGAATTTCTGGAATCTTGACTATGATATGCCTGGGTATAGATTTTCTTTTTGATCATTGCTAATTGGAGTTCCATATACCTCACTTACTTGTATAGCAAATTCTTTTTCTCTACCAGGAAAGTTTTCTGTCATGCTGTCTGTGAAGATGTTTTTAATGTCATTTGTGCTATCTCCTGCTTGTTCATTGACTCCAATTAATCTTCAGTTATTCTTTCTCTCACGTAGCAGCTGCTGGATTGATTTCTGATGTTCCCTTGCTAGTTTTGAGAAATCTTTCTTTTCTCAGTCACTAACTGCAATCCTGTCTTCAGTATCTGAGATTCTATCCTCACATTGGCCTAATCTGCTTGGAATATTTTCAATGGAGTATTTATTCTCCTGGATATCTGCTTGAATCCGCTTTATAGATTCCATTTGTTTCCTATGGTGTGCTTCCATTATTTGCTTAAGCTTGTCTATTTTTTTGTCTGTATCTGCTCTCACATCACTAAGTATGGTGTGTGTTTTGGTAATCTCTGTAGTTATTTGGGAGATTATTTCTGATTGCATTTTTCCTAGAGCCTCATTCAATTGCTTTGTTACCACTTTGGAGAGCCCTGGCAGGGGGCTTTCAGATTTTCCAGCCTCACTGCCCCCTGGCTTTGCCTTTGGTGAACTGGGTGTCTGAGGTTGTGTCTTCTCATATCTTTTCAATGGAATGCAAAACAATTATATGCAGTATATAAGACTGTAATATTTCAATTCTGTACTCAAGCCTTAATATTAAAAATGGATTTAAGAAAAAATACAAAAGAGGGAAAGAGAAAGAATACAAGTGTTGGACGACAAAGATGGATCCCACCAACTCAGGGAAACTGATACTGAAGACTGAAGGAAGAGAGCTACAAGAGATAAAAGGTAGAACAGTCCAAAACCACCCCAACAAACAAGGAGGTTAGAAACCACACTCACACTCAAAAAAAAAAAAAAGAAAAGAATGAAATAAAATAAACTGAATAAAACAAACAAACAAGGAAAGAAGAAAAAAAAAAAGCAACAAAAAACCCCCAAACGAACAAAAATATTTCACTTTCAGGATTGTCTCTGGATTCACTAGTAGACAGCCTATGGAGACAATGTCCCAAATCATACTACTGTATCCCTACAACCTTTATGATGGAGGAGCAGATAGCCTTAGCAGGCCTGTCCTGAGACTGGACTCACTAGGCTTCCTGCAGTCCAAGCAGTTTCCACATCTGCGCCCAGCTGGGATCTGTACCAGCAAGCACAGTCCTCCATGTCTGCCACTCCCTTCCTCTACTGAGCCTCTCCTCAGAGGCCTCTGGGGTTGCCAGCTGCCACCATCACCATGAGCCCATCGCCCCAGGTTCCAACAGCTCCCCTCGTGCAGTGAGACTGGCTGTGGGTGAAGGTACTGCCAGCTACTGCCTTCTTATTCATTGAAGTTTTTCTTTTTACTCTCTCTGTGGGCTTCACTTCAGGCTTCCGACTCTTCCTGGGTCCAAAGTACCCACTTCCTTCCTTCTTGTCTTCCTCATGATGGTATATTCCTGCATCTAATAATGTCTTTAAGAGTGCTGTTTTCTCTGCTGCTTACTACTCTGCCATCTTCCCGGAAATCTTTAAACATTTTAATTAATAACTCATTTCAGTGTTACTGTGTGTAAGCGTAATTACATTAATTTCTATACAATACACAGAAAACTAAAAAAGGAAAATGCTTATAATATCAGCATATTACTGTCAGATTGTTTTGGAAAGTGGTACTGTAATGTAGAACATGAAAATAAATATGTTGGACCAACCTACAACCAAAATATAAGCTTCCTAAACTCTTGAATGCTCTTTGGGATTGTATGTAAATGGAATAACATATAAACATGCTGGAAAGATTGCTAAGCAGTACATAATTTTTATGGGTAATATGTAATGAACATTTAGAAATAGTAAACTATTCAATATTCACTGTAATATAGATTTCCCAAATACTCAGAGAACTGCAATTAGCTTTCCCAAATACTCAGAGAACACAGATAACAGGAATCAACTTAATTACATCCCTGGGGAAATGTGTATGGTATTTGATAGACCTATTGGAAATGTTCAGAAACATTGAAAATTTTAGAGAATACATCTGATTCTAAAAATGAAGATGAGTTGAAGAAACAAATTCTTCAAAGGCTAAATAGCCTCCCTCAAATCATACAGCTAGCTAATAAATAATGAACCTGGTTTAGAAGTTTGGCAGCTCACAGTGTAAAAACTGTTATTAGTTGTCCATATTCTAGTCAGATCTTAAATTATGCACTCTTTTTAAAGAACTATCATTTTAAATATTTATATGTAATCTTGGTAGGTTCATTGTAAGAGTCACTTTTCTTTTATAAATTTTCTCACTACCACATATACACAGTAATAGTCTTTTCTTTCTTTTTTTTTATACGTGAAGAAGCAAAAACCTTTGTGACTGGATTTAAGTGGTTTAAGATTCTTCTTTTTTAAAAATTTTTGTTTCTTTACTTGATGGTTTGCTTTAGAGGTCTTTGCTGGGAGATACAGATGCATTAATCTCTAGAATCTATAATATAAAGGCCTCCTATGTTGTTACCAGACCTGAGTTTGATTAAGGTGAAAAAGATCAAATTTCGTTAGCTATTTAAGGTGTTGTTAAAGATTGCTTCTAGTCTTCCTTTCCCTTTTCAGATTGGTGGGAAAGATGCATCAACTTAGAGACAGGGTATAGCTACTCATTCATTATATTTCTAATCAGTATCTTCTATACTTGAGTGACTTATGTCTTGACAATACAACAGTGAACATCAGTAGCATTCTAACAATATCCTGGAAAAGGCAAATGCAAGAGATTACATGAGAGAATGACAGAGAGATGGAGAGACAGAGAACGAAAGAGATTAAGTAGTGTCTGTAATAAGAAAAATAATACAATGATTTATACTGTACTTGAGAGACTATAGCCTAAAATAGCATACAAAATAGTGTGGGGTCACCCAACAGTAAAATAAGGTACTATGGAAGGGCTACACAACCTACCTGGAAGGAATAAATTAAGCTTTCCTGCAGAATGCCATGCTTAGGTTTAGATCAAAAGACTGACAGTCTGACTCTGCCAGATCCTATACCTGGCTGCACATTATATTCTGTAGGAAACTTTTAAGATTTATGGGTGCCTGGACCCCACCACAGTATTCCAGTTTATTATTTCTTGGGTGAGACCCAGGAATATATGCTTTAGAAGCTCTCCAAGGATTCTCATGACAGGGTACAAAAATCAGTCAAATGTTTTTAATCAATACATAAAGGATATGGGAAAAATTCCTAAATAAATCAGGGTATGTTTTAAAAACTCAAAAAAATGTTTATTCCACCTGGAGCAATATATTTAGGGACGGGTGTGAATAAATGTTATGAAACAAAATTTCTGAAACTCTCCAACCTTTCTGTTACAGTCTATTGACCTCATAATGGTTCGTTTTGAACTTGTGTTAATGAAATCATGACACAGAGACAATGGTTCTCCATGTCTTTAGGAGCACTGGGACATCCAAGGAGAATTTGGGCCACTTAATTTGTGCAATGATGAGATCTTTCTGGGCAAGTATGACTCCTTGAATTTTCCAGAACTCTGTGGTCTGTTGTATCTGTGCTATCATACTTACCACTGCTTTTCCTCTTCTCTTCAGTGTGGAATTTAATTCATCCTTCCTGACTCAGCTCAGTGGGTCACATAATCAATATTTAACTAACTGTGGAGCACATAGACTCCCTCCATCATAGCCCTAAAACTCTTCTAGTACAAAGGTAGCTATGGATTGTGAGTGGGTGGCTATGTTCTAATAAATACTTTATTAAAGAATGCTCAGATTTTAAGTTTCAAACAGTTTAATGTCTCATGAAATAATTTTATTTTTGTTTTAAACCATTTGATATGTAAACTAATGCTTTCTCATGTATCATATAAAAACAGTTACCAAACAGGATTTTACCTGTATATACAGTTTTACCAGTAACCATTCTCAGCCATCATTACAAATACTTAGGCTGTTCTGGCAAAGACTTTGAGGTAAATCATTTTATTGTCCCCATTTTAGAGATGTGAGAGCTGCAGGGCAGTATGGTTCAGTATGATGCCCACATTCCACAGGTGCTAATTGGCATAGGTAGAATTCAGAAGCAGCTTGGCTCTTTTCAACATTATATAATGTTACTGTTAAAGAATCTTAGGGGAGAAAGTAAAGAAAAAGTATCAAAGTACTGTGAAATGTTGGTTAGTAATTCTTGTAGATGCTGAAGGCAACAGGAAAGAAAGGATCAGAGACTTGGGATCAAATTGCTGAGTGAAGATCAACAAACTTCAATAGAAAGGATATATTGATACCTGGAACTCAGTAATTTTTGTTTCATAACTAGAAAATCCTGTGAATTACAGATGTTTCCTATATATTTTCATGCATTTCACATTCAATCAACATTTCATATTCTGTGGTGGGTGCATGTATGTGTGTTGTGTGTGTGTGTGTGTGTGTGTTGTGAATACTTTTCCCCTGAAGTTTGGGAAAACATGCAAGTATAGGCAAATAATTACATGATTAAAGCCATGTGTTCAAGGGGTTATGCTAGAGATTAGCACACCTAAAAGCTTCAGGAGGCAGGGGATGTTTTCCAGAGGAGGTGACATACTAGTTCTACTTATTTTTCAAGAGAGGTAAACTTAAGTGGTTCAAATAGAGGCCATAGGATTTATAAAGACCCCAAGGTAGACAAAAGACAAGGTTTGTGGATAGTTTGAACGCAGTGTTGTAGAGCACTGAGTGAAAAATGAATTAGTAGGTAAGAAGAGATAAGAATGAGTTTGCAGTGGGTGTAAAACTGGACAGATGAGTGTGTCCAGATCATTAAGGTTTTACATGTAGGGAATGTGGACTACATTTGAAAGTCAGTGAGGTTCTCTGAAGGAATTTAAGTACTATGGTCACTTAAAACATGTTTTCTGGAAGCTCAGTGAAGCTATAGTATTCAGATTGATGGAAAAAGACATGAAACTCAGTTGAATGGTGTGCTAGACAGCTTTCCTGATAAAATCCTGAGAAAATCAGTTTATAAACAGGATTCACTTTGGTTCATGGTTTCAGTTCATTATCCATTGCCTTTATCATTTTTGGATTGATGAGTCATTCTATTATGGCAGGAAGCAAGTTGTGGTACAAAGCTGATTACTCCATAGAAGCTGGTAGCAAAGATAGATGAAAAAGCTGGGGTTAGGAGCAACCCTCTTGTCGCCTAACTTATTCCACGAGGCCCCATTTCTTAAAGGTTTCAGCAGCTTTCATTAGCACCACAGGCTGGGGAGGATCCAGTCTTCAACACATGAGTCTTCAGTGAATATTCAAGTTCCAAATTATATGAAATGGCTTTTCTAGTGTAACAGACTTTGGTGTTCTGTTCTGCCATTTGAATAAGTTTACAGGTATGCAGTAATGTCAGAAAATATGTTATTGTACAAAATATTGTGATGAATTATACTATGTGAAATGTCTAAGGATAGTTTTCAATACCAGTTCAACACAGAGAATTAAAATAGTAAGGGCAGTTAAGAATTTCTTTGAATATTGGAAATGTTTTGATAAATTGTTGCTTTTAATCTTTACTAGAGCTAACATAGGTATATGAAACATAAATTCTTCTGTTGCTGAGATTAAAGTACGTAATACCTGCAGTTTAAAGGAGGATAATTTTACTTTGGTGGTGACTTTCAGTGAGTTCAATCTGTGATTTACTAACTCCAGGGTGAAAATAGCATGGCAGAAGGGCCAAGGGCCTGATAAAAGAAAGTTGTTCACTGTATCACAGACCAGAATCAGAGGGTGAGGCAGAGCCAGGGACAAGAATCAGCCTTCCAAGTCCCTCCCCCACCCTCATGCACCCTCTTCTACCAGGCTTCAATTCTGGGTTATACAGTCAGTGACTAAACTCATTAATAGGTTAATAACTGCTGACTATAGCACCCCTATGATCCAGTCACCTTCTAAACTTATGGGACTTTTGAGGGACATTTTAATTCTGTATAATTACAGGAAAGTTTATTTAACTGCTGTATTATGAGTACTATAAATAAAATAACTGAATTCCAAATGGCTTAATTTATGTAGTTTCCTTGAACAAAAACCTTTGACTTGATTAAATTTTACTTTTTTTGATTTGATTTAAATGCCTTTTCTTTTAAGAAAAAGAAAACAAATGAAACAATTATCATATATACCTAATTTTTGCTGGCTTTTTGGGGAGTGAATTTTCATTTCATGTTATGTGTTTTTACAAAGGACTTTGTCAAACTTTGTAAAAGGAGCCTTACTTTGAATCTTGTGCAGAGTGTGTATTTTTTTTAAAAAACTCACATGTACTTTGCAGTAAAAAGGAACAAATATAACAAAACTTGTGGCCCTGGAAAAGATCATTATGTTAAAAGATACTATAGAGAAATGGAAAGTTCTGGTACACTGTGAGTGATAAGCCTGATTTTGATCATGACTGTGGGGCTGACCACGATCATGTGCTGCCTTCTTTTCTTTTCTAGATTATCATGTTCAGGTTGTGTTCATGTCTATCTTGGAGTCTTATTTAGCTCATTTTGAGAGTGGCTTTTCAAAAAGATAAAATAAGCAAGTAAGATATGCTTCATTTTTTTTCAGTCACATTTTCCGTCAGAGTAATTTATATCATGAAACATGAATTTAGCTTAAAATAAATATCAGCATCAGGAATCAATTAACTGGGTCAAGATAATTTTAGACTGTTATATGTATGTTTTAATTTTCTGCAGATTTTTCTTCTGTGGTGTGTAATAGTGAGGGTGGCGAAGTGGAAAAAAATCATAGCCTTGGGATTTGCACAGAATTTAGGTGTATTCTTAGCTGGCTCTTTGATTTTCAGTTCTCATCTGAAGACTTGGAATAAGAGGATATGATTTCTGAGAATTAATGCCTCCAAGGAACTTAATCTAGTGACTGGCATATGTTAGGTTCTCTGGATATAAAATTTATTGTAATGTTATTTACTTAGTTTTATAAGACAATATAAGCTAGGAAGAATGGTTAGTTATCTACTGATCTAAATATAAAATAACCGTTATAAGCAGGATTAGTAAAAATATGCCTTCATTATTCTCTTAAAAATATCCAAAAGTTGAACTAAAGACTGTCATATTGGATGCAGTCTTTTCAAAATGTCTGATTTCCATAAATAATTTTTCTTTTAATACTTTGGAATAATGCATTATTAAATTTCAGTACGCCAATATATACACTTAAAAATCAGTTTTTCTTATTCATGAGTTTTTCAGATGAGATATTTTGATGAGCGATTTTACAGCTTATATTGCTGTGTGTAGCCTCACTCCCCAACCTCTATCAAAATGCGAGGAGCTTTGAAGAATGGAATGATGTACTATTTTCTGTATTAAAATACTCATTTTTATATCAGATTGTTTGTTCAAATACTTTTTCAATTTATTTTTCAGCTGCTCCAGTTGATGTACTAAAAGCACTAGATTTTCACAGTTCTCCAGAGGGAATATCAAAAACAACGGGATTTTGCACAAACAGAAAGAATTCAAAAGGTTCAGATACTGCTTACAGAGTTTCAAAGCTAGCACAACTCAGTGCTCCAACAAAACAGTTATTTCCAGGTATGTTCACTTCATTATGTTACTGCTATCACTACTAGTGTTGCTAGTATAACTTCTGTTTCTTTGCTAGTTATTTCTTTTGATCATGCTATGTAAGATACAATTACAGACTTAAATGGATGTTTAGTGAAATATATAATAACTCATTTTAATATGATGAAATGCTAAGAAAATATTTTATGGCTATGCTATTTTTGTATGTAATTATGTAGAACTTATTCATTAGGACCTTTGTGGGTTTGAGGGCAACCTTACTCTTTATGACCATTTAGGTTAATTTAATAGGCATGTGATTTAGATACATTAGTATAAGTTTTTCTAATATTAATGTGGGTGTTTTTGTTGAAAGGAGTAGTTCTTGGAAGATATTAATTTTACACTATTCTTGTATGCTAGTTTTATTTGAAATAAAATAATACTAGTTATATCTTAGAGTTTCTGGGAGTTCTGGGACTAGAGATTTTAAGACTTCACCTGGCAGGTCTTCATAATGATATTGAAAACATACTTGGCAAATATTTTATTTTATTCTATGAAATCAGTAGTTAATATAATAACACTAGTTATCTGTTAACTGTGGTAATGCAGGAGAAAGGGAGTAGAGTATCGTATTTCCTAAGCAGGTAACTCATTCATTTGCTTGCAGCTGATACATGTCAGTTATATGAGGTGTGATCGAAAAATATGGTGTATGTTTAAATAAAATTTTATTATAGCAAAAGACACATTGTCAGTAATCCTCCTCAAAACAGTTCCATCTCTCACTTGAACACATATCCTGTTATTATTGCCATTTTTTTTTAGCAGTTGTGGAAATCCTCTTTTGTGAGTGTCTTTAGTTGAGCTACCATGACTGCTTTGATGCCCTGAATCAATTCAAGTATTTATGTTTCATGGCCATTTCAACATAGGGGAAGAGCCAGAAGTTGCAAGGTGCCAGACCCATTGAATAAGGATGAGGATGCACAATCATTTTTTAAGAGCCCGTGTTTGCATTGGGATGGCACTGGACAGACAGAAATGTTCATACTTTTGATCACAACTTGTAAAATCAGTCATGAGAGAGGGTTTCCAGTACTGCCTCAGAAAGTGACAAGTATTTTTGAAATAAAAGGGAGTATTCTAAAAAGAGATAAATGGCAATGTGTTTTACTTTAATAAAGAGTTTCAATTTAAATATTCATCGTAGTTTTTGGTTGTGCCTTATATAATGTTACTAGTTCAAATCAGATGGCTTCATCCCTATTAAATACAGGAAGAAACTAAAATTCACAAATGTCTTTGAGTTGATCAAGTTAAATGCGGGTCATTTTAACTTATTTATTTTAAGTCTGTCTACTGCAAAACCAGTATTTAATATATTGTCTAATGCTCCTTTGTGGTGCTTTCAGAACTTCTCAGCTGCAATTTAAATTCTTCATATTCTCTTATGCTTTGTCTAGTTAAATAGGAAATTTAAATTTACTATTTTCGTATAAAAGTATTTTTACCAGAGAAACAATATGAATCAAGGTATTAAAATTATAAAACAACACAGTATACTTTTCATGGAAGTATTCTGAAAATTCTTATTTTGTTCATTTATTGGATCTCCTACCGTTTTCTAGTGCCATAATTTATAATAAGCAAAAGTAACAAACTGCATATATAAAGAATATAATGCATAATTTTTCTGATTTTGAAAATTAAAGTTTAAAAGAATTAAGTCACAATTTATTTTTAAAGTCAGTAGAAACATTTTAAATACTAAAAATTAATTTCTTAAATTAATTGCACACTGATGCATACCCTAGTGTAATTCTAATAGGAAAAGTGTTGAAGATTTTGAAAAGAGAAAACTAGAAAAAAGTAGATGAATGGAAATGTAAAAATACTCAGAAAGTTTAAAGTTTCTTTTCATAATTGGCTAATTATCACAGGGTCAGGTTTTTCTGAATTCCAGTGTGGTTTTTAGTTAGTTTGGCTTTTTCGACAATTTCTACTGTTTTGCTCTTGGACCAAGAATATAATGTATGCTTGTAAAATCTTATTCCATGCCAATTAATAGAATTTATTTTTCTATGTAAGTTTCTCCCCTTCTCAAATCATTGTGTCTTATACATATGGTTCCAGTAATGAATATTACAGATAAAAATGAACGTTTATAATAGGTACCTCATACAAATGATTTTAAAATTTGCATTTCTGGAGGGTAGATCTGTCTGTCAATTCTTATCTTTTATTAAAGTACAATTAATAAAAATTAATTATAACAAGATTGCCATTAAAATATCAAAATAGTGAATATTAATTATAAAATAAGTAAAATGATCTTTAAAACCTAGATTTAGATACCCTATCTTCTATTACCGGAAGATATAAAAGCAACTTCTTTTCTAGTGAATAATGTAAGCAAGAGTATTAGAAATTTCAACAGTCATTAATGGTGGCAATGATGATTTTGCACATACAGTCATTAAAATATTTTGCTGGAATGAAGATGTACAGTCTTCAAAACTTCAATTTTTATCTTTAAGTGTCTGATAGTTTGTATTGGAATTGAATAGAAATCAATTTGCATATTCAGTCTCTTCTCTTTAGAACACCTGCCACGAGACAGACATCATATAAAACCTTCGTGCATATTGACCCATGTCTTCATAGCCATCAGAGAGAAGGAATAGTTAAACTCAATTCAGGATAAAGCATTAAATATATGAAGTATTTGAATATAATTGAAACCAAGAATTATGTTAAGCTGGGAGACTTTCTATTTTCTCTTAGACTAAAGTGTGCTCATCACACTCTACAAAATGACTTTCTGACATCAGTTAAAATTTTTTCTGGACCACTATTCTACAAAATAAGTATATTTTACTTAAAGATATATTCTGCATGAAAAAATATTGATCACAATTTAAAAAATTAAAATCAAATAATAGTTCTTATACCTTTTTATATCAAATTTATTCATGGATGTATCTGTTGATTTTAAATGTTAATATTAAGTACCACTATTCATTATTTTATGCTCATAATGAACCATGACTATCATTACATATGTGGATAAATGTATAGCCACATATATCAAATAGTGTAGTAATAACTTTTATTTTTCTTTTTTCTCATACTGGCAATTGAACTCAGTGAATTTACATTAAGCTACATCTCCAGTACCTCCCCATATCCTGTCAATTTTTCATGAAGTTTCCTAGGCTGGGCTTGAATTTGTGATCCTTTCTGCATCAGCCTGGAAAAGTCTTGCATTTATAGGCATGAACTACCATGCCCAGCCATAATGGGATTTCTTTAAAATGGTTATTTACCATACTTTATTTTTAGTTGGTACTTTTATGTTTCAGATATGGTGTAGAATTCTACATTTTACCTGTGCTTTATGTATACTAATTACTGCTATTTCAGGAAAAATTTTCCATGGAAAATCGTACATTTCTGTTATTGATATAATATATGAATTCTACCTGATAAATACACTCAGTTAAGAATAGTGTTGTTTGAAATTTTATATAAAGTTAACTAAGGTAGAGTATCTAGATTAGGCTGGAAATTATGCCATCAATTTATGATTTTTTTCATAGCTGAATGATATTTCTTGAAGTTTGAAGCATAAAATTTGTAATTAAAATTGTAATGTTAAATTTTAAATTGGAAGATAGAAATATTTTCTTAATGAAATTATTTTAGTCACTAGGGTAAGACATAAGCCTTTTAAAATTTTTGATATGTAAATTGGAAAGTTAAATAAAATTTTCACAAGTTGTTTAGTCTTATATTAATATATCATGTCCTGAAATTTCTCCTTTCTTAAATTTCTGTACATGGCTATTTTTCACAATTTCTTTTTACAAAATAAACAGGTGTGTTCCCTTAGTTCACAATATTTTAAAATCATTTACTTTCACAATTGTATGAATTTTTAGAAACATTGAGATACATTCAAAGTAAGAATTCCTACAATTTTCAACATTCTAAGATACTTATGTGAAGAAATTTATTTGCTATAAACCTTCTTCAACAATAAGTTGAATTACTCATACTGACATTTATAGTATTGACAGGTAAAAAAACTTTTGTTAATTGATGTACATATTACCTTTCCACTTTCTTCCTATGATTAATTTTCTTCTTTTAATTTTCACAAGTATTAAGTTATATTTTTAGAACATTTAAACAAATTAAAGTTTGAAGATATGGTTCAGTGGGTGCAGCAATTGTCTAGAAGATATTAGGCCCTCAATTCGATATTTAGCACCACAAAAAATAAATCAAGTTGAATATTACTATATATATATATGTATATATATAGATATATATATAGTTATATACATGTACCTAGTTATATACATAGTTTTATACACATATATTATTATGCATCTATGTACATATATAATTATAAGATGCATATATAATTACATACATCATACATATATGTATACATGTGTGTATATATACACATGTGTATGTATAATACATATATAGTTATATATGTGTGCCATATAAAAAATACTTTGGAACTGAGTAGAGCTTGCTGTTGCGCTAGACAGATACATGGACTTTTCTGTGATAGCATTGAGAATCTTGAAATGTACAGTTTCTAGTTTGGAGTTCAATATATATATACATACATATATATGCTGATCAGTAAATATTGAATAAAATCTTTCTGTGATACACCCTCATTTATTTAGCATGAGAGCTCTGTGGAACAGATTATACTGTGTTCCAAGTTAGTGCATGGGGTGATCGTTTGAATTGAATGACCAAAAAAATCCAGAATTTTTAATAGCAATAGTGTACTACTTTCCAGTAAACTATTGTTACTCATATTTATAGCATAAAAACATATGCATAATGCTTGATAATTTTCCTTTGTAACATAGTTTAATAATTTCCACTACAAAATTAACTTTGTAATTTTAAGTGGCTTCATAGGATTCCACTATATAGGTATTATTTCATTCAGTTAGCCTAAATCAATGCAACCCATTTTAATATTTTACTTCTTTAAATAATTCTTTGATAAATCTATAGCATATAATCTTTCCTATAAGCATTATATCCCTATAAATTTTTAGAAGTACAATGCTGATATTTTGTAATATTTTGAATTTGAACTATGACAGTCATATTATCTTTTATCACTTTTTATATTGCTGCCTGTAGTAAGATTTGAAGTAGATTTCTTGGATATGAGAGATCTTCGTATTGTCCTAATACCAATTATACATGGACAGATGGACAGCTTTCTAACAGAAAAAATCTTATTCCTCAAATAATGTTGCCTGCTTTTTTTATGTGGTAGAATAGTGGAAGATGTAGTAAGACATACATGTAAATTACTTAGAGAACTAAATCTCACAATGTACTATGTGACTTTTTATAAAGTTATAATAAGGAATTATTGCTTAACTATCTAAGATGAACTTACTTAGGGTAATCATTTAAGTGACATATTTCACAAATATTTCACAAATGCATCTGTGCATATTGCCCATGTCAGATATTTGGGATATGCCTATGGAAGGAAAAAGAAAAAGGGATAGAATTGAGAATTGATTTTACTACTTGATAATTCTGATTTATAATAGTATATGCTTTTTCTATTGTGTGATAGGAACAGCTGATCAAAACCTCTTTTACTTTTGAGGAGATGATAAAAATAATGCTTTTCTATATCATGCCATTGAAATGCCTCGACAGTGTGTGGCTACGCACTAGACAAAGCCAGATAATACAAGCATTGCTCCAAAATAGTGCTTAAATAACCATTTTAAGAGAACTTTCCTTGCATTTGATATTGGGCTGGCACCATAATCTTCTTTCCTAACTTTTAATTCAGTTTCACATAATCATGCTTTAAATGAATGGCTTTAAAATTTGCATATAATTTGGATCAACTGTACAAGGAAAATGTGTATCAGAGTCTTGCCATATCCACCCTTCATTAGTGAACTTTTCATTGCTGTGGAAAAACACCTGAGAAAAGCAACTGGAAGGAAGAAAGTTTTATTTTAGCTCATGATCTCAGATGTTTTGGTAGATGATGACGGCTCTGTTGTTATGGGCCTGTAGTTAGATGGTGCATCTTGACAGAAGGGCAGGTGGAGGAAAGCTGCTCACCTCCTTGCAACCAGTAAGCAGAGAGGGGAACAGAGTTTAAGAGGATAGTGCCAGGAAGAGAAGATGTAACTCTTAAGTCATGCCCTCATGACCCCTCTGTCTTTTAGCTATGAATGCATCAATACATTAACCCGTAGCTAAAGGTTAAACTTCATGGTCTAATCACCTTCCAAAAATCTCTCTGTAACATTGCTGCCTTGGGACTCAGGTTTGCAACACAGGAGCCTTTCAGGGGACATTTTAGACCCAAACTATAACATGTCCTATTGGCATTAAATGTTACTATTAAATTTAGATGATTATTTGGGCCATACTGAAAGTTAAAAAAATTACACTCTTGTAGGAACAATTTTCAAACCTAGAATTTCTAACTGTGATCTTCTCTTCTCAGGTGGAAGTTTTCCAGAAGATTTTTCAATATTGTTTACAGTAAAACCCAAAAAAGGAACTCAGTCTTTCCTTTTATCCATATATAATGAGCATGGCATTCAGCAAGTTGGTGTTGAGGTTGGTAGATCGCCTGTTTTTCTGTTTGAAGACCACACTGGAAAACCTGCCCCAGAAGACTACCCCCTCTTCAGAACTGTTAACATTGCTGATGGGAAGTAAGTGACATGGTGATCAAATGTGTTTGTTATGCTGAAAACAGTGCTTTCAGTTATTTTATGAATATTTATGAAGCTTGATGTAGTTTTTCTAGGGGCTAGTGAAAACAACAACAAAAAAGAAAAACTTAACCTAGCAAATTTACTTCATCATCAGGATAAACAATCAATTAAAACATTGAAAACATGTGTCAGTAACCAAAATGTCAAGTGTGAGTGAGAGAGGAAAGTAGAGCAGTGGAGAAAGTAGGGAAGGGCAGAGGGTGGAGCAAGCTCAGGGAAAACCCTGAGGTGATGTATGCAGGAGGCGGGGCCTCTGTACTGAGAATGGCAAGCCTTCTGCTCCAGGAGGACGGGAAGCCAGGGCAATCTAAGATCAGGGTATGTGTGACCCACTAGTTCCAGGCCAGGTGAAGGAGAACCAGCATGGCAGGGGCAGAGTCAGTGGTAAAGATGGAAAACCAGTGAGGACCAGATGGTGTGAACGTGATAGGAGGTTTTAAGAGATTTCAGTTCTCAGTAAGGTACATCACGAGAACCCTTTTAACCAGGGAAATGGTCTCATATGAGTTTGTTTTTGCCAGTAATATTGACACTGATGATTATAGGAAGCCTTATATAAGCTTGGAGATAGGCTGTGTACTGTTCTAAGTACCTAATATATAATTAATTCAATTGTCACAATTGTTTAAAGAAAATAATGTTAATAAAATTACAGATAAAATTGAGGCACAGAAAATTTAAGGTTGTAAGGTTGGAAGGTGGTAGAAGTGGCATTTAAATTTAGAAAGTGAGACTCAAGTAGCAGTCTTCTTAATTATGGTATAGCAGCATACAGATATGCAATAAGTTTACTGCATAGACTGTTGCTGAGTTCAGACTTCTAAAATTAGCATTATCAGGTACAGAATATTTGCTGTATATCTATGCAAGGAAATAACTATACAAGTAACTATGCAAAAATAAACAACAACAGTAAAAAACAAAATATATATTCACTGTATCTTTGTCACAACTACAGAGAAACCCTCAAGTATGACAGTTGGGAAAAATTTGCTTTCACAATAATTTATATTCTTATCTTACAGCCAAATAAAATGTTATTTCATGCTGTGTTTCCTATTTAGAACAATACTAAATGTTGCATTTAAAATATTATTTATGGTTTTTACAATTTCATCTTGCTCTTTTAACTAAAAAGATGAATTTATTGCCACCCACATCCTATTTGAAAATCAATAATGTTTAGTGTAAACAAATTGTTAAAATATGACAAATATTCAATAAATATTTTTGATTAATTATCAAACAGAACAAGAATTTATATTTACTTATCTCACAGTGGTAAAATATTTCCTTAATGATATATTGATGTGGTACATAGTACTATTCATTCAATTTTGCATTCATGTATTCATTCAGTAATGATTAATTAAATGCCTCCCATATGCTAACACTATATCATTCAGTTTGGCTTTTAGAATATGACATATTTATTGAAACCTACTGGCATAGAAACAATTTAAATGCAAAAGAAATTGGTACTTAGCACACTTTAATTTGTTAAGAGCAATCATAACATTCTCATGAATAGCTAGCCATTCATTTCATAAGTATTTACATGCTATCTACTTCTTGGCCAGTATTTTGAATATTATATACCATGTGATTTTGATGTTCCATTGTTACCACAGTGGAATTAATTTAACAAAAATATCAACTTTATAGTTCTGATAAGCTTTTAATAATTAAAATTATTTTATTTTATGCCATTGCAAAGCACATATCTGCAATACTAGAAATAGTCTAAGTTAAAACACAGACTTCTTGGCATGAACTATGTGTAAATTTTACTCTCACTGTATTATGTGACTCCCTATATAAATCTTTGCTTCATTTGAGCTAAGCAGACACCTATGCTGGTTGAATCTGCTAGTGGAAAGATCAAACATTAAGCAGTGTATATGGAAATATACTTGGTTCTCATCAGAAGCCATGCCAAGTACCATGAAACAGACCTTTTAGGATGGTTCCTGCAGGGTTTTGGGTACTTTATTTTATGGATCTAGTCCCAGAAACTTCTGGGATATTAATCTAGCACTTTTCACTTGGAAAAAATATAAAGCAGAGTGGGTTGCTGAATTCAGGTGAGCCTCACTTAGTGGTTTATATTAGCACCAGATACTGTTAACAAAATCCACATTTTTTACCATGTGGCTGGAGCATGTGTTTCCGAAGGTCTGGCCGTGTCTCCTCCTCTAAGCTTGTCACCACCCTGAATTAACTGAAGCAGTAGTCCAGAGTGAATTGAGACTCTCACTGCACATGTGTGCTGACCATGCTGTCTTCACTGTTCCCACTTCCTGCCAGTGCTGGAACCAAGGGGAAATACTGTCTCTCAGTCTTGGATCCTACCCACAATAGTGATCTATAACTGTTCCTGAAATTAAAATGGAAAAAGAGAACAAAAGTACTTGAAATAAATGAGGATAAAGACAGAGCAGCACATTGTGTTTTACAATTAGAACGTTCAGTTGCTCCAGATGGTGCAGTCATTCAATTAGTAGATGTTCCCTTTGCAGTCAATCTTGGGATCACAAGAGCAGAATTTTTCAAGGTGGAATTCCACTTTGGAAGAAAGCATGAGTAGTAGTTTGGCAGCCAATGCCATTGAACTAACAAAAGAATTACTTGGCTTTTTCAGGTGGCATCGGGTAGCAATCAGTGTGGAGAAGAAAACTGTGACAATGATTGTTGATTGTAAGAAGAAAACCACAAAACCACTTGATAGAAGTGAGAGATCAATTGTTGATACCAATGGAATCACAGTTTTTGGAACAAGGATTTTGGATGAAGAAGTTTTTGAGGTAAAAATAAATCCAAGTTAAAGCTGAATACAGTTAAATCAGATGAACTAAGTTAATAACAATGACAGTCAAAATATGGTATAAAGCTAAGTTGAAGTCTGAAAGGTGACCTACTTTCTTCCTCTGTGGGTGTAGCAGTGATTTTTTCTATTGTTCAGTTACAAAGTGATTAGACAGTGCCAACTGTACAGCCAGGAAACCTTTGCAGAGATTGGCTGATTTGAACTCAGGCGTACTCTTCTCTAGGGAAGGACAAATAACTATTCTTAGTATTTTGTATTATTGTCTTTGGAGAAAATATCGTTTTCTTCACTTTCTCCTGTGGAAGATTATTTCAGAGAAGTATGCAAATCTTACATTCTGCCTTACTTTTTTGTGTGTAACTGCTTCCAATATAGATATCATATTGCAAAAGTGAAGTTTAAATTTCTAAATTGTTTTATTTAAATAATATGAAGATGATGGTAAGAAGTTTCTTCCAGTTATATTTCACTAACTGTGATAATTGCATGATTTCTTTTAATTCTTCATTCATTGCATCAGGTAACTCATGCTTTCATTTTCAGCTATTTTTTAATAGAACAAACAGATCTGAGTACTAATCTCACAATCAAATGCACTTCTAAGACATAACTCATTGTTTTTATGATTGTTTTAACACAATCTCTGAGTCATTTATTCTTCAGAATGTAATAAATCAAAATTACGTGACATAATATAGACATAGTACATATGAGAGATTTGCTGCATTTTGTTGATGTATGAATGAATATATCTATGCACATATATACTTTTGTACACATATGTCTACATATAGACACAGATAATATGTATTTTTATGCAAAGAACAATGTGAATTCATTATTCAGTTTACATTTAGATCATATATGAAGCCTATAAGTATAATTACTATTCATGACACTTTTAGGTTATTTGGAATACTATTTGTTTATTTTTTCCACTATTGTATACATAAGCCATTGGCTGTGTAATATACTTCAATCCATTATATTATACTGAATTAAATAATAAGCTGATTCAGTTAATATTAATTGTAACATACACTCAGATATTCTAATGCAATTCAGTGTTTATATGCAAAATGTCAGACAACTGTTGGTTTATTAGAAGAATGAGTATTAAAAACTATTATAACTTCAAGTATTATAGAATCTTATTTTAAAACAAAGCGTATAGTTTTACAAACTGTTGTAGCAGATGTTTTTATAACAACTACAACCTGATTTTCCAGCTTCATAAATTAGTAATATGGACTTTGTTTTTTCCTTTTATCCCGTCTTTCATTTCTACTCCTCCCTTTTCAATTAATTCTTTCAACTTTATCATACCATGTTCCAATCCTGTAGTGATTCCAACTGTTTGTAGAAATTTAAAACGCTAAGAAAAGTAATTTAAAATAGATTCTTTTTGAGTACTTTTGTAAGTAGGGTAATGAGTACTGAAAAATAAATTTATTAAGCTGCTTTGCATTTTAGAAATTATGAAATCCTATGAAAATAAATATTTATTTGCCATGCAGTATGAGTAGTTTTAAAATATAAGTGAATGCACAGTCTTTTACTATCAAGGTGATATTTTATTAACTTTGATCAGGTAAATAGGGAAACATTTTACTTAATAAAGTTTTGAGCAAGTTTTAAAGAAAATTTCCTGAATTGGGTGAGATTTTTTTATTAATTGAATTCACATATCCAAATAGTCATCATTTGTAAGAATCAGGTCTTACTAAATGGCTTTACTTTATCGATATGTGAAATTTCAAAAACAATATAGTTTTCATTTGAAAATGAAACATGAAGATGATAAATGATTCCAATGTATAAACTTTTAAATCAGAAATAAAATTCCTATTGTGAAATTGCTGTATTCTATCTGAAAGTAATGTTAATATATCTTTCACTAAAAATTTTTGCTCAAATATCTTTGCTTTCATTTTCCTTTATATTATGTTATCTACTTAGACTTTCAAGTCTTTGTAAATGTATATGTTAATATTAAACTAGAAATGACAAGAAATGGAATGGTACCACATAAGCATTATTTTAGCATGTGATAAGCAGTTAGGATGATAAGGTTGTTACGATAACACCAGTGTTTCATTAGTGACAAAATCAGAAGTCACATTTCAGAATTATAGTAACTAAAATTATTTGAAAATTTGTTAAGGGTGTATTACTTCATGTATACACTACCTTACACTTCCAGAATAGTACCTGTAAGCCAAAACATGGTAAACATGGTTAGATTTGAACTGACATCCGATGAATTTTAAGAATCCAACAACAAACAGACAACTGTTTTTAAAATTTTGATATGAATGCTTTATACAAGAATGCCATGATGGATTTGTAGACTTATGATTTATATAATTTATAATTTCAGCATAGCTGATTGATCATGAGATTCAGTTTTAGAATGAGAAGTGCCAGATTTTTAATTCTGACATACAGTTTAACGTTTGCTTTCTGTGTATAATTATTTTATGTAAGTTTCAAAACTTCATTCTGAAAATAGAAATACATTCCTCATAAATATTAAAAAATGAATTGAACTAATATATTTAAGTTGCTTGGTATAGTAGTGTGAGTTTACATACCTGTACTCATATGTTATATATAAGAAATTATACTTCTTAATTTAATTATGAACCATTGTGTTGTTTTCTGTATGATTTTTACTTCTTTTTGTGATTTTCTAGCTGTAAATTCTCAGATACTTTTCTGCTTTTTGTGTTTTGATGTGGGTAAATCCTAGTATGTCTTTTTGACTGTCTTGTAAATAAAGACAGGTAACTGCTAGCTTATAAAATACCTTTAAAATGTTAGATAAATTTCACATCCCCTCCTACTCCAGATAGACATAAAGACATAAAGTTCTACAGTGTTTATCCCTATTTTTAAAATATGTAATTCTTTGCATTAAGATAGCTGAACTAATTAATTTATGAAGATTTTATGATACAACATTAATAAAAAAGTTACTGTTTTTAAAATTACCAACAAAATATTGGGAGATATTAGAAACAGTTTTAAATATTATAGAGAAAAAACCTTGGAAAGATCAAATAAAAGATGTCCATACCTTTAATTCATAAAAAACAGTACAAAAATATGTATAAATGACAGCTATATAGCATGTTGATACAAACAAACAAAAACTCATTGTTCTCAAAAATGACAAATTCAGGGGCTGGGGATTTAGCTCAGTGGCATAAGCGCCTGCCTTGTAAGCAGGCAGTCGTGAGTTCGATCCCTGGTACCGATAAAAAAAAAAAAAAAAAAAAAAAAGACAAATTCTTCATTTTGATCAGTAGCTCAGTTGAAATCTTCATTAACATCACAACTGTGGTAGAAATTAATAAGCATATTACAATGTTTATAGAAATGATAATGTGCTAAAATAACTAAAGCAATGTTTTACAAAAAAAGTAGGAATATTTTTTCACTTGATTTCAAAATTTCTACAAAGCTACACTTATCTATATGTTTTGTTTTTAATAAAACCATGGGCAAATAAATCATTAGAATATAACAGAGAGAGTGTATATATTCATTTGTGGTTGATTAATTTCTGATTAGAAGCCAAGGCAATTCAATGAATGATAGTAAAATCTTTTTAAAATATGCTGAACAAATTGGATGTCTTTATGGAAAAAAAAGTAATCATTGAGCTTCATGTCGCAGATGCACAAACTTTTCTTCTGAATGTTGAACTATCTTACATATAATACAGAAACTTTCCAGTTTTCTTCAGTCTAATCTTTATATTTGTCATATATATTTCTACATATGTTAAAAGTGTCACTAGATGTTACAGTTTTTGTATTAGCAAGTCATAAGTGTTTTGGAACTCTTAAGAGGAAATATAACTTCATTTCTGACCAAATATAAGTCATTTCTTTTAATGTCTCATTTTTGAAGATCCAAGTTTCCCTGGATATAATTCTTGCCTGTCTAGAGTTAGTCTTAGTATTTATTGTACAGCAGATTTGCTCTACTCTCTTAGTGGTCAGAGATATGAGAACATCATTATTTCATCTTCATCACAGAAGAATATTTTTCACTGACTTTGGAATTCTGGATAACAGTATTATTTTAGTACTGTGAAAATGTTCCATAGTCTTCTGGCCTCTTTGACAATACAGAATTCACATCTTAAATCATTAGTCTCATATATATTGCAATCTTTTTTTTTTTTGCTTCTGCTGATAGTAAGATATTTCTATTTTATTTTCAGCAGTTTGAATATTAGGCATGGTTTTGTTTCAATTTATTTTTTTGGGGCATTCAAGGGTAATTTTAAATTTGTAAATTAATGTCTTCCAACAGAAATCGTTTTCACTTTAGTGTGAAGTATTCCTATCATTATATTCTTTTCAGTGGTGTAGCTCTCTGCTTCTTGGAGAAAATTTACATTGGCTGTTAGAACTTTCTAAGAATTCAGTGTTTGAATTATCTCCAGATTGTCATCAGTTTATCCTTTTGTTATTGCCAATAAGTAAACTTTATTTCTTAGAAAATGTTTTGATTCACAGCAAAACAGCCTAGAGTTTCATTCTGTACATCTACACACACACACACACACACACACACACATATCCTTTTCCATTATGAACTTGTTACAATTGGTAGACATACATATAAAGTGTAGTTTTCAAGCTAGGTGTGGTGGTGTATGCCTGTAATCCCAGCACTTGAGAGGCTGAGGCAGAAAGATTGTTAAGAGTTTGAAACCAGCCTTGGTTACAAAGGCTCAAAACGAACCTGAACTGCATAGTGAGACTGTTTCAAAAAGACCTAAAAAAAAAAAGGAAGTCTGCAGTTTTCATTATCATTCACTCTTGGAGGTGTATATTCTACAGGTTTAGACAAATGTATAATTATAGGTAGTCACCATTTTCATATCTTACAGAATAGTTTTACTATCCTAAAATTTCTCTGCATATACTTTATAGGTGCTACACCTATTTATCTCTCACCCTTTTCCTAAGCTGTGTCAGCTGTATGACTGTACTGCACTTTATTCATTTACCATCTAAATAACATCTTGGTAGCTTTAGTATTTTGGAAACTATGAATAAAAATTCTAGAAATCCATGCACAGGTATTTGTGTGCACATATATTTTCAAATAATTTAGATAAATACAAAAGAGTGTGACTGTTGACTGTTTAGTTCTATGAGAAACTTGACAATATTCTTAGTTTTATAGAAACTGCTAAGTTTATAGAAACTTCTAAAACTGTTGCCTCATTTTGTATTCTTACCAACACTCAGTGAGAATTTTGTCTGTGTCATACTTCGTCAGTACTTGTTGGTTTTACTGTTTCAGATTTTGTCATTTGAACAGATATGTGGTGTTCTGTCATTTTAATTTTCAGTTCCCTAATGAATATATTTTCCAATACTGTCTTTACATCTCTTTCTCCCTCTCTCTCTCTCCATATATATATATATATTTTTGGAGGGGGGGGCGTGCCTGTTCAGAACATTTCTAAATTTTTACACCAGGTTGTTTAAACCATATTGTTGAGAGTTAAGAGTATTTTGTATATATAAATATCATTTTTTTTAATTGGATGTATCTTTTGTAAAATACTTTCTCTTGCTCTTTGGCTTATTTTCTCATTCTCTTGATATATCTTTCATGAAGTAGAAGTTTTACCTTTAAATACAACCCAGATTAATTGTTCTTTCAAGGATCATACCTTTGATTTTATGTCTACACCCAGAGATGTGATAGGTTTTCTCCTATACAGTCTTCTAGGAGTTTTATAGTTTTCTGTGTTACATTAAAGTTCGTGCTTTCTTGACCCTATACTTGGGCCTGCGTGATGGTGGCAGGAACATGTGGTAGAGGAGGTTGCTCATCTTATGGTAGCTGCAAAGCAAGCAGAATGAAAGAGATTAGGTTCCTATATTCCATTCAAGGGCGTGCATCCAGTAGATCCTACTGCTTAGAGATTCCACACACTTGCATTCACATCGTTTGACATTACGATAACACTATAGATTGGATATCAAGCCTCAGTTATATAACTGTTGGAGGACTTTGAAGATCCAAACTATAGCATCCTGCTCTTGTCCCCTAAAGATGCAAGTCCAGAGCAAGGCACACTTTAAATATTGTTTGTTTCATAATGGACACTTTAAATATTGTCTGTTTCATAATGGACAATACATGCAGCCCATCTCTGAGAGTCTCTGTATCTAAACATTGCCTGTGTAAATCAAAAGTTCAAGTTCACAGTCTTTGAGACTGAGTAGAAGTTTTAACTGTGACCTCCTATGAAATTGAGAGAACAAGTATCATACTTCCAAGGTATACTGGCACAGGGTAAAAGAATCCATTCCAAAAGAGATGAGTAGGAAAATTAAAAAGAGGCATCAGACAAAAGCCATATTGAAGTCCAGAGCAAGGCATACTTTAAATATTGTAGCTCCTTTTGTAGCATGTGAGGCACATGGTGGTGGGTAGCCTCCAAGACCTCAGCAGTGCCAGCCCTGTGGCCTTGCTGGCAGCAGCCCACATGGCCACTCTCTTGGCTTGACTTGGTTTATTGCTTGCAGTTTCTATTGGCAGTCATTCTACTATTTTGGCATCTCTAACTTGCTGAGGTTTCCACCGTAGCTTTGGCCCTCTTCTCACAGCTTCATACATCATGTTGCCAGAGACTGCAGGATCTTGAACCCTATCACACATTTCCTGAAATCTCAGTGGCATATCTGTAAAACCAACATCACGTGGATGACGGCATGGTCTGCCGCTGTTTGAGCCCTAGCTGGGACTACTGGTCTAAGGTTGTAGTACCCTCTTGGTGCCTGGATTGTTCAACGTGAGAAAATGAATGTTGGGGAAACAAGTTCTGAGGTAACTGTCTTTGACTTTGGTACCTTGAGACTCTTCTAATTGCATTTCAATGAGGAATATTGCAGTTACTTCTGACTTTTGAGGTACCCTGCCAATATCTTTCCTATCATCCTAGTGCAAGGCACTTGGATTCTTTATAATGGCACTAATTCTTGATCACCTGACCCTCCTTGCCTTTAACATTAAAAATTCTCTTTTTCTGCCACTCTGCAAGTTTTTCAAATCATTCCACTCCATTTATTGTTTTCAGTTCTCACTGTGAAGCTGGATAAAGCAACCAAAAATGCTTTTGGCATGGCTCAAATGCTGTGTTGCATAGAAATTTTCTCTGCTAGATTAATTATTCAGTTACCTTTAAACAACCTCCAAGAGTCTCAGGGCATGGACAAAATAAAGACATGTTGTCTGCCAGTATGTAACATGGGTGGCCTCTATAGAAATTTCCAGTAGATTCCTTTGTATTTTTTTTTCCCCTTGAAAACTGCTGAGCACAGCCCTTTCTATCTGCATTCCTATCAACATTCTGGTCTTCTGTGCATGGGCCAGAATCACCCATTAGTCTCTGGTTACAACATTGTAGATTTTCTTTCACTTACTTCTCCAAACTTTCTAAATTTGTCCTACAAAGCAATCCCAAAGCTTTTTGAACTACATCATCTAGTATAGTCTTAACAACAATCCTACTTCTGAGAATCAGGTTTCTGTTACCATTCTTTTAGCATGACAGAATACTTATGAAAGTAAATTTATAAGGAGAAAAGATATATGTTGGCTCATGGTTTCAGAGGTTTAAATTCAGTCTCTTGGCCCTGTCACTTTGAGACTGACAATATAGAACATCATGGCTAGAGCATGTGGCAAAAGAAGCTGCTTCCCTCATGGCAGCTGAGAAGCAGAGAAAGCAGTCGAGGGTGTCAGCATCCACTCCAAGGTGCTCCCCTACTGAGCTTTTCCACTGTTCTTCCCCCAGGCCGCGTCCCCTACACATTCCACTCACCCCGTAAAACCATAGGTTGGTGACCAAGCCTTTAGCACGCGGTCTTTGAGGACACTGAAGATCCAAACTGTAATATTTGTTTTTGAATTTGTGAAGGAGTATTCGATAGCTCAGAATGTGATCTATTTTGGTGAATGTCCATGTGAGTTTTAGAATGATGTATAGTTTATTGTTCGATAAAGTAGTGTATAGGTGTTAGTTAAATCATGGTTTAATAGTAGTTGTTAGTTCATTTAAATTTTTCCTAATTTCTTCTTGCCATTTCTGTATATTTCTAATAGGAAACTGTTAAAGTTGCCAACATTAAAAATGGATTTATCTGTTTATTCATTTTTGCAGCTCCACTAGTTTGTGCCTCATGAATTTTGATGCTCAGTTGGGAGTGTATGAATTAGGGATTGTTATGTTTTTGTAGAGTACTGACCCATTTATTATTGTGTAATGCCTTTCTGTGTCCTTGCAGTTCTTCCTTGCTCTGAAGTCTTCCCCATATTCTCTTTTCTTAAATTTTAAGGAGAGAGAGAAAAAAATAAATAATGAAAGCTGAGTTACAAAACAGGTTAGGAGGACAGTTACAATAGTTGATACATGACATGTTGTTGTCTTCTAGTAGTTACTGAGAGTGCAGGATATAGGCATGATATCTAAACAGTATTAGCACAAAACATTCTTTTCAAAGAATGGAGAGAAGCCACCTGTGTAGCTATTTTGACTCTCTCGTGTATATATATTTTTTTTCTTTTCCCTTTCTTCCTTTCCCTGACCCATATTCTCTTACTTAAAGTTAGTATGCTATACCTTTCTCTTTACATTTACTCTGTATATGTCTTCATATATAAAGCGAGAATCTGTGGGCAATATGTCTTCATATATAAAGCGAGAATCTGTGGGCAATATATAGTTGTGTCTTGTTCTTTGATTAACTATATATAAATCTATAGTTATATGTACTTGATTGACTTTAACTTGATTAGTGATATTGCTATCCACAATGTTTATTTTATATTTCTTGCCATTTTTCTTTGTTTTTATTTTTGTCTTCCTCAATTTTTCTGGCTCTTGTGGCTTAGAATATGTTTTATGACTTGTCTTTTTCCCTTCATAGCACATAAATTGTATTTTAAAAACATTTTTATGTAGGTACCCTGAAATTTCTAAATTGCAAATTACATTTAAACCTAAACTAAGTCACCAAACACTATACTGATTTACAGATAGTGCACCTTATGTATATGAATTCATAAGATTTTATATATTATATGTAGATATATGTCATATATATGACTATGTTATCTATGTCATGTTACATTTTCAGCACTTTCAAATATATTGCTACTGTTATTATTTCAGCTTTATTATTATGTTTGTATTGTTCTCTTTTTGATTTTCTATTATCTTCCTCTTTATTTAGATCTCAGTTTCTTACCTGTATGATTTTTTTTTCTGAGAAGTTTTAGCATTACAACTGAGACCTATAGGTAGTAAATTCCTCAAACTTTATTTCTTTCTGTTATTTAAGAGAAGTTTGAAAAGTACAGAATTCTAGTTGGTGATTTTCTTTTTTCTAAATACTTCAAATACATTATTTTTGTTTCCATGCATGGTTTCTTAGGAGAGGTGAGAGTTTGGCTGAAATTTTAGTCTTCAGTCTTCTATAGGTAATTTTTCCTCTAGTTCTTTTTTCTTCCAGATTTTAAACTTTTATTTACTGATGTTGAAATATGATGTGCTTTGATGTAGTGTTTGTTTGCTCATTTGTTTGTACTGCTTCAGTATTTATCTTGCTTGATGTACTCTGAGCTTCCTGGATCTGTGGTTTTGATGTTGGATAGTAATTTTGGGGAAAATTCAGTCCATATGGCTTCAAATGTTGATGATCCTCCTTTGTATTTTCTCCTAGCATTCTCATTTTGTGAATGTGAAATCTTTTATAGTGGCCCTATGTATCTTGAATGTTTTCTTTCTTTCTCTCTTTCTCTTTGGTTGTTTTCTTTCTCTTTCTTTTCTTTCTTTCTTCTTTTCTTTTCTTTTCTTTCTTTTTCTTTCACTTCCTCTCTTTTCCTTTCCTCTGTCCCTCCTTCCTTCTTTCCTTGCTCCTTCTCTCCTTTCCTTCCTTCCTTGTGCTTTCTTACCATTCCTTCCTTCTTTTCTACCTCCCTTTCCCTTTCTTAGTCTTTTTTCCCTGTCTCTCTTTTTCTCTCCCCTCCACCCCACAATATCTTGGGAATGGTATCAAGAGCTATCCACATGCTATGCAATCACTCCTGCACTGAACCATGCCCCCGGTCTTCTACTTTCTTTTTACCTTGAGAGTTCCTCTATGCTTTTTTTTTTTTTTTTTTTTTTTTTTTTATCGGTACCAGGGATCGAACTCACCACTGCCTGCTTGCAAGGTAGGCGCTTATGCCGCTAAGCTAAATCCCCAGCCCCTCCTCTATGCTTTTCAGAGTTGAAAGTTTCTATTGTGTTTAGTCAAACTCTGAGATTCTTTTCCCAGCTGTATTGAGTCCAGTACTCAATACAGTATTATGTATCGAGTCCAGTATTAGACCCCTCAAAGTAATTCTTCATTTTTGTTACAGTGCTTGTGATCCCTAATACTCATTTTCGGTTCTTTTATATAATTATGAACTCTGTTTATATTATCCATCCATTCCTCATGTTGTCAACTATTCCATTAATGCTATTTGATTACTAATCACAGCTTTAAAATTTTTTGATATGTTAATTTTGATTTCCTTCCAATACCTGACTCTAGTTTTGATGTTGCTTCAGTGGCTTTCAAAAAAACTGTAATACTCTTGTAATATTCTGTTGAAAGGAGAACATGATGTGTAGGTAAGTTTGGGTGATATTTAGTGACGTGGGGGTAAAGTATTAGTGACAGGAAGCACTGTATAGTCCTATGTCTTTATCTCAGCCTTTAGTGAATCTGAGCTCATGAACTGCAATTGTATCAGTACTTCTCAGTTACATTCTCTAAAGCTAGATAGGATTGCTGGATTTGTGTGTGTTTCTTGATCGTTACTTTTTTTTTTCCTGTCCCTTATTTTGAGAGATGTGTAGTTTTAAATCTTCTTTAACATTTCCTCTTTGATTTGAGACTGTCATACATGGTTAATTATAGTGATAGCTTGAAGTTTGTGTGGTGCATGAACCAAATTAGGTGATTTCCTTCTTCAATTTTCTCACTTAGATTCCCTGCATATTCTCTAAAGTAAATTCCCTGCCTGTCCTCTCCCTCTCCCTGGCTCTCTGTGTAGAAATACAGAACATCTTTCCCAATTTTAATCATGCACTGTTGCATTGCCAGCTATGTGGACATGTCAGTAGGCTCTGGGACCCTGCAGCCTCCTTTTAGAGGTGATTTCCAGAGTCCTTCTATCCTTAACCAAGAATTGAATGAAACAAACATAAATGCTGGTGGAATTTCATATTTATTAAAGGTCGGAAGAGACTGGCTCTGAAGAGTGAGTTTGAGCAAAGGAAAACTTGGAAAAAGGAAGAAAAAAAATACATCTTATAGTGTATGGTGGGCTACCAGGAAGAGACATGGATAGCAAGCACTTAATGACGATGGTCCCCTTTTTATTTTTCCCATGTTGATGTCACATCTGGTCCTCTATCAAAAACCTGCTTGATTTATCACGAAGTCCACATACAGGGATCTGGGAATGGTTCTGTACATGTGCCCTGAGATTTTATCAGGCCTCCTTTCCCAGCCACTTTTAGCCATACTCTATTTTCCTGCCTCATTTCCACAACTGTGAAAAAAAATATTGAAAAAAAAAAAGAAAATAAACCACAGGTAACGTCATTCATGGACTCACTTCTGTAAGTTTTGAATCTTCTCCACAACGTGCCTGCTTTTTTAGAGCTCTCAGTTAACGTGTTTTGTTCAGGGCATATAATTATCAGCAGATAGGTTAGACTGTGTTGGAATGACACTGCCATAGGTATAGTGGCATTCCCAAGATTTTGACATTTTAGTTGTTAATTCTCTATCATGAAAAATCTGTATACTTTGAAGACCAAAGAATGGCCCTAGTCATGTCTTCAAAATCTTTAAATAGGTATAATTTGATCATTTCCCCCTTTATCTCTAAAGAATTCTTACCCTTGCTCTCTTAATTTTAAATTTTCTAAGTAAGGGAAGAAAAAAGTATATCACTTCTTTTCAAAAGCAACAGTATAAGGATTTTGTGTTGAAATAGAAACCTATATTTACAAATCATTTTTTAAGTGTTTGTATGTATTTAGAATGTCTTTGATAAAATCTAAACTTTACTAATAGAAAGGTATAACTGATTTGGCACAGATAACATAATTCACTTGGAAAATTTAAGAAGAGGGGGAAGTTATCAGCTAGTATCAAAGAAGTGTAAGAATAGTTGAGTGTCAAAAGATTAAAATAATGAAGATAATTATTTTAATTTGAATGAAATAGAATGTATCATTGTAATGTAATAAATTGTTATATTTATTATTTTAATATGAAATCATATGAGCAAATATTACTGCAGTAAGAACTTTTTGTTTACCCTCCTTTTTTTTAACATGCAGAAAGCCATGAAAATAGTTTTGGGAAGTGTGTCTTCCCTATATCAGGAAATAGCCTTAATCATTGGATAATAGTAATTGAGGCTATTCAAGTAATAAAGAACTTGAATAAATAAATCCTATCTTTCAGTACCTTTTATACTCCCTCAATATATCTCTCATTGACATTCTTAGAATTTAGTCCAAAGATCATTTATTTTGTCATTTCTTCATAAATTTGTTGCTCTTTGGTTAAAAGCATTAACACATCATGTGACAATTCCCATCTACATGTAAATTTAGTATTGGTATAATCTTTTTGCTTGTTGATCATCTTTGCATTAATTCACTTCCTAGATTTAGCAAAAATATCCACACAATAACCAAAAGATATAGGTGTGGTCTCTTACTCCAAGATATTTTTTTTTAACCACATGCATCCTAATTGACATTATGAACTCAGAATCAGACAGATTTTATTTTTGTATTTGGAAATGGATATCATGGGTAAATTACTCAACTTCTCTCTCTTTTTTCCTCTTTTGCAAAATGAGATACTAGTGCTAATTATTTCAACAGAGTCATTTGAAGGTTAATTCTGTCTATTGCAGTGTTGAATGTTTATAAGGTTTGTTAGAAAACCTTTCTTTAAATCACTAGTTCTAGAATTTGGTGAAAACAGAAGATATGTTTAACATAGCAGCTACAAATGTATTTGCAAAATAATCAGGTTTATAGTTTATTATTTTAAAGAGGCTTTCCAGTACCTGAAAGCAAATACAAAGTGTTATTCTAAAATTGGACTTTATTTATTACTTAATTTATTTTATTATTTAATGTAGAGTCAGTAAATAAGAAAACAAGCAAGTATTAGTCTACTTATCCCTATTTAAATTTGTTTTTGTCTCTAAATCTTTTGTTAATTTGCACATTTGAGAATATATCTTCCTCTTTAAAAAGTTGTTGAAAGCATTTTTTGGAATCAGCTTTGTTATCCATGTTTTGTATAATGTACTAAGACAGCAAATACTTTTCTAGTATCAAGAAATATTGTAAAATTGTAAGAGAAATGACAAGCTATACATAATATGAGGATAAATTTGAAAGTCTTGATGTTCAAAAACATTCGCAGTCCAAACTGAGTGTGAGAAACATGAGGTCGATGCAAATTTATGTTAAGAAATCCAGGGAATGCCACATACCCAGGTGCTGCCAACGTTCAGTTCTGCAGCTAAACTACTTTAAAAACTGACTGGATTTCACTTAATAGAATAATAATATATATGTACAGTTCTTCCTAAATGAAGAGCATTTGGCTTTCATGAAGAAAGAGTTAATGTTATCAAGGAAGAACAATTGAAAAATATGGAGGAAATTTGATTTAAAATAATAATTACAATGAAGGACAGCCTACCTTTAATCACCTTTAAAATACTTTCCCTGCTTCAAGCCCACTTACCTGTAATTCTTGCCACTCTTTGAAACAGTTGTGGATGTTCTCTTTCCTGAGTGTCTTTATTTACTGGCTGACTCAGTGTCCTGAATGGACTCAAAATGTGTAGCTTTATGGTCATTTAGACACTGGGAGGAGCTTGGAGTCACACAATGTCAGATCCTATGAACAAGCGAGATGAGAACACACCATAATATTTTATCATCTTGCCTTTTCTTTACATGGGGCTTGGCAGTAATAGTAATGATATTTTTGATCACACCTCCTAAAGACACAAAAGAAGAGTACCAAAGCTGTTTGCAGAAATTGGCAGCACTGATGGAATATGTGTGCTCAACATGAGGGGAGTATTTTGAGGGGAATTAATGAGAATGGCTCTTTAACTGTAATAATATTTCAAATTTACATGTTTGGTGTATATTTTGATCACATTCCAAACATGACATTATTTTTATAGGTTTTAAAAATACAAAATTTTATTCTTTCCTCTAACAAATATAGCATACCCAGTTTTTATTTAGATTTGTTGTTAATAATTACTTACCAAGTTGAGATTTGAAATAGGAATTTTTCTCCTTTGATTTTTCTGTTTATTTGTGTTCTAGTAGCAAACTGAACACATTGATTTAATCCTTTTATTAGTTATCCTTATCCAAGGTTGAAAAGAGCATCTGTTTTTGTCTATTTGATGTGTAATTACGTCCCTATTGCTTCACACTAAGTTGGTCTGACGAAAGTGGTGAGGAACAGCACACACAAATGTTCTGCATTATTTATGACCAAACTTTCATTGAGTCTGTGGCACATTTTTTCAGCTCTGTTTTCTAGAAGCTTCTACACTTCATTATATAGCTGCTGTGTGATATCCTGTTGCTAGTCTTTTGATGTGGAATCACATCAGTATCATTGTGCTGTGATATGCAGATAGAGGATATATTTTAGAATTGTATTATTCTTTTATTATAATTTCATATTCAGTTATTCTTTTGCCTGAAACTGCTTCAAAAAGTTTATCAAAGCACACGAGATCGATTCAGATTTCAGAGCTCTATATTGATCCAGAGTACCACTGTGGATAGGATATTGCTTATCCTCTGGGAAGGAATATTGCCCTTTTGATTCAGTTTTCTGCTTTGTGGATTACTGCATCATTGGCATTTCTGCTGTCAACTGTGTATAATAAAGTGTCACACATTTTTATATTGTGCGTTTTTTGTCTCTGTATACACTGCTTCTGAGAAAAGATTGTTTCGTTATTTTCACTTTGAAGGTCAATTATTCGTCTGTAGCATTTTATTAACTTTTCAGTAAGTTACCCATTTTCCATTTCCTTTCTTGTTTTTTATCTTGATTAATACTATCTATGATTAACTGTTAATGTGCAGCTTTCACATTGAACACTAAGTTTCTTGAAAGCAAGATTTATTTACTCTTAATTTAGCTATTCCAAGACCTGTGTCAAACACAAAGTTTGATAGAGTAGCTACAGTCAACACAGATCAGTAAATGCATAAATCAGTGATAAAAGCTTTGGAAGCATCAGGGTACAGAAAGGGTGGAGATGGCTGTATGAAGGCATGGACCATTTGAAAGTTAAGTGTTCATTAGTTGATTATTTCCTATTAAATCAAAATAAATATTATTTTCCAAGCACTGCGTTTAAGCAAAAGATACAGAGACAACTAGTTATAATAAAATATGATTGTTTCCTAATAAAGACATAAAAATAATCAAGGGAAATTGTAACAGCTGTAGCCAGAATGATGAAAAATAAACATTTAAAGATGAAAAAACATGCTCAAAGGATGAATTTTTGTATTTAGCACAGTAGTTCTGAGAAATATACTGAGACCTGGGAAGACTTGGAAGGTGAACTGGTTGGATGCGTGAGGGCCTGTTTATCTTTTATATCATTCCATCATTCTGAGGGGTTGAACTTTAAATTGTATCTGCAAGTAAGAATTGAATGTTTAGATTTTTAATTTATTTTTTGGTCCGTGAAAGAGTCTAGAATAAGAAGAACATAGTAGAAAGGAAGAAGCTGTGAAATGTTGAATACAGATAGTTTGAATAAGAGTCCTTAGAAGGGAGGTGATGGTCGGCAAAGTGAAGAGAAAGATCTAACTTCAAGATGCTAATGAGGATAGAACTGACAGGTCTTGGGGAACCACTGGGATGTGCAGGATTAAAGGAGAAAAGAACTTCATACCTTAGATTTATGGTAGGACTTTGTCCAAGATAATCTCATGGGCCTTTTACTGTAATAAAGCATTAATTAAAACACATAGTTTATAAACCATAAAAAAGAGAGCTATTTCAACTTCTCCAACATTCCAAAGAGCTCATGTCCCATGCCTGGTGGTGCATATCCATAACCCCATTACTCAGGAGGCTGAGGCAGGAGGATCACTGTTGAGTTTAAGGCCAGCCTGGGTTACACAGTCACCTCAACTGAACTACATAGTGACACAGTGAGACCCTGTCAAACAAAGCAAAACACATCATGTCTGTTACATCATGTATTTACCATCTACACAATAGTGCTAGAAATCTAAGGTATGAAGTTCTTTTCTCAACTCATATATAAGTCCTGAGTTTTATAGCAAACACAGCTAATGTGCAATTATTATTAGGTCAAAGATGTATACAGAGAATGTGATTGATTAATTAAAAAAAATGATCTTTTCAAAGAACAATCTGGTTCATGTTTTTAATAATGACTGTATATAAATCTTAAAAAATGCCAGATATGTAGTAAGTTCCAATAAGTATTGTCTACTTTTGTAAGTATTAATATTCTCCGTGCTTTGAAAAATTGCAAGAACCTTTTCATTGATCCTTGCTTCTGTCTTTCCCATCTGATAGTCTGTTCTCTAGCAGCATGTCTAGATTAGCAAGCCTGTTCGTTTCAAATAACGTCAACCTGAAACAATGCATGAACCAACAAAGTATTTCCCCTACTTGATCATAACCTTCCAGTCACCTTTCTTTTCATTTAGAGTATAAATTCAAGATATTTCAAATGATGTCAGGGTCCTAGGTGACCCATACTGCACCTCCTGCCCCTTCTGAATTCCTCAATGGCTCTTATTCCCTCAACTCCTTGTCAGCAGGATGTTATTTTCTTGATCTTATCAAACATGCTATTTATTGCCACAGGGTAGCTCCTGCTTGAGCATGCACTAGTCCTTCTGCCTGGAAGGCTTTCCCCTAGATAGATATCTGTTTCTATTTCCTCTGTTCTTCAGATATATCTGTCTCAATGTCTTTTCAATGAATTTTTTCCTGATTATACCTTTTAATATAGCACTTTGTTTTGTGACAAGATAGCCGAGAAGGTCACTTCAGAGAAAACAATATTCATTTTGGGCCATGACTTCAGAAGTGTCAGTCCATGGTTGAGTGGCTCCAGTCCAGAAATGGCATGATGGAAGATGGAGGAGAAAAGAAGAGGAAAGATGTTCAAAGTATGATTATCCAGGAAGGAGAAAGAGCAAGAGAGAGAGAGAGACAGAGAGACAGACAGACAGAGAGACAGAGAGAGACAATTAGAGAAGGAGGAGTTAGAGACAGGTATACCCTCCCAGGATCATCCCCGTTGACATAAGTCAACCAGGCCCCCTTCCTAACAGCATACTCAGTGCTAGGAATTAGTATCCCTAAGGTCTAATCACATTCTAAGAATCCAACCTTTTATGGGATGTTTTGACACAGAACATAACAACCACATGCTTTAATGCTTTATGTTCTTTTCAGCACTTGTTACTTTCTGACATATTTTATTTTCTTAATTTTGCTTTTCCCTCCAGAATACAAGATTCAAGAAGCAGGAGCTTTGTTCTGTGTCTGCAAAGCCTAGAATAATGCCTTACAGTTGATACTTTTTTAATGAATGAAAAATAAATATGCCTCCTAGCACTTAATAATTCAAGGAACAGCTATTATCTATGTTCAATTATAAATAGAAGACAAGGTGTATTATCCTTCTTCTCACCATTATATTTCCCTTATTGTTTGGTTAAATAGATCCATGTTAATACTTATCCTTTAGTAAGAACCCTTGTGCAACATTGATAATTTTGAAATTATAAGATAAATACATACTTTTGGGAAGTATTTTACATAACTTTAGGCATTTACTCTAATACTCGGTAAATGTTTATTGAATTAGAATGACACTGAAGTAATACGGGACACTAATCATCTTCATAAACTTGGTTTACTAAGTAGGATTTAATGTTCTGCAATATAAGCACTGTTGGATAGCATTTATCTATCAGTTTTGTGGTTGGTTTCTCTCATTCTTTCCTTTGAATTATGGTTCAGATGGAATCTCTGATGCATTTTTCAATTGCACTAAAATTCTAACTATTTTGGCAGCTTTCCTTTACCACAAAAAAACAGTTGAGAAAGAATCATTAACTGCTTGGAATGTTAGGAAAAAAAAACCTATGATGACAATTGCTGTCTTTGAAAATATACAAGTCTGTTAGACAGGAAGCACAGGTTTTTCCATTAATCTGACAATCTTGTTCTTAAGCTTGTTAAGTCTGAATAGACAGGAAGCACAATCTTTTCATTAATCTTCTGATAATCTTCCTTTTTATGAATATGCCATGTTTAGGATTTAATACAAGACTTGTTGCTGGATATGAGATAAAAACAAAAGCAAAAATAAAAACAAACAGGACTCTGCCAAGACCCACTATATTTTTGAACAAAGCTCTAATGTTAAATGCAAAGAAAAATTTTACAGTCCTTAAACTATGCTATAGAAATGATGTAGAATTCTGTTACATTCTTTCTTTTACAGAGGTACATGCTAGACTCTTTAGCTAAACTTATTTTTCTTTCTATAGTACTTTCTTAATGAGCTTGACTTACAGAATGATGACTTTTAGACTGCTGAAACTGAATATTTTTGGATCAGTTACAAGTGACGTCTCCTGTAACATTCCTTAAGCTGTGTAGTGCTGATGTAAATATTGTATATGTTTACTATTCATAGAATTATTCCCCACTACTTGCCTCCAAATGCTATAATAAAGTACTTGTGAGCAATTTTAAGTTAAAAAGCTTAACACTGTTCTATTTTTTTGAATTCTGAAGAAATAAAAGACAAATATGTATTCTTAATTTAAAAATGTTGAAATAGAATCATTTAATGGTGAGAAAAGCATTTGTCTTGTATCCTATTCACTGAATGTTTACTGAGAACCCAGTGCATATAGAACTATTCCAAGAACTGTGAAAGCCACAGAAAACAAAGCACTTGTTTTCATGAAGTTTATTTAGCAGTGAATTTAATTGAGCAAAACAAAACAAAGTAGTCTAATTGGTTAATAGTGGAACTTGGACTATAAATTCTGCTTGTTGCCTGCTGTCAGAGACTATATATTTTCACTGCAAACAGTACACATACTGATATTTGAAAGCTTGAACTTAGTATCATATATATGTAAACATTTTTGATTGGATGTGCCAATTACTATTTCAAGGTTTTTAAAAAATTTTTATTTATTTAGTTTTTTTGTACCTAGGATTGAACTCACAGCCTCGTGCTTGCCAGGCAGGCACTTATACCACTGAGCTAAACCCAGTCTCTCAAGGTCTTTAAATGTTACAGTCTTCTTTCCAGCTCTGACAGGAATAAAAGTATTCAGATGTTTGCACAGGTGTAAAGGAAGATGCTTAGAAACCTGTTAAATAGCAATATTCTCCCTAGGGCTAAAGGGCAAAGGGTAGAGATGGCAATATGGATTTGTACTAGTCATCTTTGCGCTACCAGTGAAATATCTGAAACAACTTATAGACAGACAAATTTGTGACAGTTTTTGGAAGTTCAGAATGCAATAGGTGGTTACTTTTTTTTTTTGTTTGTTTCTGATGAGGTCATCAGATGGCAGCAATGTCACGGCAGAAAGTGATGTGACAGCAAATACATCTGAAATCGGAGCAGAGAGGAAAGTGAATATTGGCCTTAAAGCTCTCTTAAAGTCTCCAGTGACACAAGTAATACTCATCAGACCCCTCTGCCTAAAGTTCTGAAGCCTTGTACTAGAGCCAGTCTTGTAACTGAGCCTTCAAGGAATAGGTTGTTGTTGATCATTTCGGTATCCAAAACATAACATTCTGCTCCTGCCACTCGTCTTCATGTCTTTCTCACAATGAAGAATGTACTACCCCAGAGTCCCAAAGTCTTAACCTCTCTGGCATTGCTCAAAAGTCAAAGACCAAAGTTTCATCTGAGACTCAAGGCAGTCTCTCAGCTGTGAGACTGTGAGACTTGGAACACAAGTTATATGCTTCTGAAATATAATGGCAGGGTACACACAGGGTGACATATTCCTGTTCAAAAGGGAGAGGTAGGCAAATAGAAAAGAATAATTGGCCCGAAGAAAGATTGAAACTCAGAAGAGCAAACATAAATCTTACCTTCCCAACCCTGGAATCTTGGACACACTGTGACAAGCTCTAGGCTCCCAGGCCTTTGCGTACATATGCCTGTCACGACTGCTGCAACCTTGTTCTCCAAGACTGATTTTACATGCTGTTTTCAACTTTTACCAGCAGACATTTATATTTGCTGGCTCCTCTCTTTCCCTAGAAGTTCTACGTTGCCTCAGCTTCACTCTCACAGCTGTACTATGACTTGTTCCTTCAGGAGCATGTGCAGCAAATCTAGCTCTGTAGTGAATATCCTGCATTTCTAGGCTGTCTTTCAAAATCTCGGTGAAAGGTGTTATGACTCCTAACTTTATGTTCTGTTCACATCAAAATAGCATCATGTGTACAATGCTAAGGTCTGCCACCAGCACGAAGTACACCTGGGCCAGTTATAGGAGCTTTGGTACATTTTTCTGGCTAGCCAGGAAAACCAGGGGGCCCTACACAGGCAGGATGCTCCAGCACTCTTGCCTGAAATAAGTTTTCTTTGGAAATTCTCTGAAACAAATTTGTCCTTTTAGGTCTCTGATGGTCCATGTTGGAGGTGTTGATCTTGAAGATTTTTGAGATACCCTTAGAGCGTCTCTCCTGTTGGCCTAGTATTATTACCATTCCTGTTAATTTTTTTTTGTGTGTGTGTGGTGGTGTTGGTTCAATCATACTCTCTATGCCTGCACATTTGTTTCCTAAGCACACTTTTTCTTTCTTCTTATCCTTTGCTACAATTATCCAAGGCTACAACTTTCCCAAATTTTCCTGCTATGCTTCCTTTTGTTCACTGTAAATGTGACTAAAAGCAACCAATAATATCCATTCCACAGTCTGAATACTTTGCTGTTTTGAAGTTTCCTTTGCCAAGTAAACTAGATGGTCACCTTTAAGTTTGACCTACCATAGAATCTTAGGGTTTTAACACAAAGCATCCTTTTTCTTTCCAAAGGTATAACAAGGGTGATCTTTATTCAACTTTTAAAAGAATCCTTATTTCCTTCTGAAATCTCACCAGCCTACCCTTTACAGTCTACATTGCTATTAATGTTTTGGTCTTCTGAGTCCTGACAAGAATCAGTTCTAACACTCCACTTACAGAATTCTAGACTTTTTATGCTGTTTCTTCAGAATTTTCCAACTTCTTCCCATGAACCAGTTTCCAAGAGTTTCTCACCATTGTCATAGGTATAGTAGTGATCTCACTCCTTATTGTCAGATTCTGTATAAGATAACTTTCCTTAAAATTCACTATTGAATCAAAGACTATAAAAATGGGAGAAAAATGTCAAATTTGACTGTTAATTTTGTGTGATAAGTAGTGAAAGTCATGCCTATGTCAAAGGCTGTATTTGATATTTATGGTGCTATTACTTATATAAACTGATCTATTAAGTGTTAAAATGTAAGTTAGAGATTTATATAATACTTAATATTTTCTTCCATATGAATATTTTTGATGTTAATTTAAAAAAGTGTTGCAGATGATTTTATCTTCATATCGTTTTAATATAATTTCAGTTATATTATTTTGAATTACAGATTTTATACTATCAGATGAATTTGTTTAGGAAGGGGGATCAAAATGAAGTGACATTTTAAAGGGTAATTAAAATTAGAAATGAATTATTTTATAATCTAAGAATACCTTTTTTTAGATTTGTAATTTAACCTTTTGTATAAGTGTTCTTAAATAGGAAGAAATTGTGGCATTTTAGTAATTGTTTATCTTAGTGTGCACTGATAAACTGAGCAATGCAAATGAGTAACATATATATATAATATACATAAAATTCAGATATATGAATATATTTTCATACCTTTATCATTTGCATTGCTGACATGAAGTAGGATTAGATTTTAAATTGTTAATATGAAATTAATGATCAAACTAAGAATTGTTTAAACTTCTGTTAGTGCAATGAAAAATAGTCAAATTATATGAATCCTCACATAATTGGTACATTTATTTAAATATCTCAAACCTAAAATATCATTTCTTTATGTTTATTAATGTTTAGAAGAAATATCTTCTGTGTACATACATTTTATTTTTTAATTAATGTTTATTTGTGATACCTAATAGTTAAATTCATTTTTAATTTCTCTGCCTGATTTTCTTGAGTTCTAACTATTGAACAAATTAAATGAGGCAATATTTTATTGTGTCTACTTAATACCAAGCCCTGCATTTAGTCATTTACTACCCTCTTCAGATCAGTCAGCTTGAACTAAGATGCATCCTAAGGACTTTATTTAAACTTACTTATCTTTTTAAAAAGCTCTATCTATAAACATAGTCACAACCTGAGATTCTAGAGCTTAAGTTTTCAGCACATGATTTTTGAGGATAGAATCCTTCACAGTACTCAGTCTAAACAAATTCATCTGTCATTATCAGTGAAAAAGAGATGCAAAGTTGCTGCAAAAAGAGATACAGGCTGTAAGATTAAAGCGAAGTTTTTACTGACTTTTACTCTAAGTTGGGTCTTGATTTAGGCTCAGTAACACAATGTGACAATCTGCAGATGGAGGGTAAATGAAAATGAAGACAGTTTTCTTAAATAAAAAGCTGAATTTAGTCCAAAGTGATCATTATGTATTATTCCATTTCTTTACTTTATGCATTGACCCCTAAATACCTTTTCTTCTTTTTTTTCCTTCCTTCTTCCCTCCCTGCCTCCGATTCATTTACTGCTACTTTCTTCTTCTTCTTCTTCTTCTTCTTCTTCTTCTTCTTCTTCTTCTTCTTCTTCTTCTTCTTCTTCTTCTTCTTCTTCTTCACCTTCTCCTTCTCCTCCTCCTCCTCCTCCTCCTTCTCCTCCTCCTTCTCCTTCTCCTTCTCCTTCTCCTTCTCCTTCTCCTTCTCCTTCTCCTTCTCCTTCTCCTTCTCCTTCTCCTTCTTCTCATTCTCCTTCTTCTTCCTCCTTCTCCTCTTCTTCTTTTTCCTCTTCCTCCCTTCTCCTCTTCTTCTCTTTCCTTTCTCTTTTCCCTTCCTGTGTCCCTTTTCCTTCTCCTTCTTCTTCTTTGTAGTGCTGAAGATAGAACCCAGAGCTTCACACACACTACGCAAGTGCTGTAACCTTAAGCAACATTCCCAGCCCTGTTACGTTTTTTATCTGAGTAAATATCTTTGCAACTATGGTTGCTTACTCAAGAAGTGAAAAACTTCCCTCTACTCCTCACTAACACACTTTTGTTCATTTCTCTTTGCCATCCTTTCTCCACATTAGCACTCAGTGTCCAAATATCACAGTTTCTTTTTCCTAATTACTGTTGTCTATTCTACTTCTGCCCCTTCTGACTTAGTTTACATTCCCAAAACTTTATTGAAATGATTCCTAACCAATTCTCTTGTTTTCATACTGGCTGCTTCCAAATACCTCTCCTCTTTGTTGGTAAAATGATTTTGTTAAAAAAAACGTTGATTTAAGTCAGTTTTAAATTTATGTCAGTTTTAAAAGTCCTTAAATGACTTTCCATAACTTTTAGTTGCTTCATACATGAGTTAAATTTGTTCATTGCTGAGTGTTTTATTTGTATATTTTTATCTTCTCTCATTATACTACTATATATAGATCTTTTTCTCCAACTATACAACATTGTTCTTATTTCCCTGTATATGTTATATAGTTGCACATTAGAATTTGAGATAGCCTTTTTGTTTAATAAGGTATTCCTTCTCCTTCATCTAACTCTTACTTGCTAATAACATACCTGAGAATATGTTAATAACATATCTTGAGACATTTTAGAGAAGCATTTCATGAATGTGTATATTGCCATTGAAATTACCACAAATTATAATTTAATAGACACAAGAATGGGCAACAGGAAATTTGGAAGCTAAATAATTTTATAGAAAAAAATTCCATGTGGAATTTTTCCATGTGGTTCCAATTCTTCCATGTGGTTTACTCCATCACGAGGGAAATGTAATATTTAATTCTATAAATATCTGAAATTTACTGAGATACATAGTAATACTTTGGAGCCTTCTACAGATCTTATCAAAAGTACACTGGTATTTTTTGAATATAAGAAATACTCAAATTTTAATTTAAAAAATGTAGGTTTTCAAGATTTGGAGTAAAATTGAAACCTTTATGGAGTATAATGTCACTAGTTGCTAGTTTGACACTGAGAAGATACCATTTTTCAGTTGCCATTGAATGTCAGTCCCACATCTGAATTAGCTCTGTGATTGAATCTGATTTTCCTCTGCTTCTGTTGGGATATTATTATGATACAATAACTTAATCAATAAGTAGGTCACATTTTCAGTTAGAGGGAATTGAATATCAGGATTATCAGAGCCTAGTTTTACCATTGCTTACTGTCTGGCGCCAAGCGCAGTGCTGTATAATTTAGAGAATGTTCAGAGTGGGGCTTGATGTCAGCCAAATATGGGTGGCCTAATGCAGCATGAGAAGTTGAACCTAAAAATTCAGACCCTTTATATGGAACATGTTAGACCAAATTTATGTATCACACATTTTTCAATAGATGTTGATTCTTTGGGGCTGGGGATTTAGCTCAGCGGCATACGCGTCTTGAGTTTGATCCCCGGTACCAAAAAAAAAAAAGACAGTGATTCTTTGGAAGACATGGTCTCAATTTGTTACTTGGGCATTTTATAAAACATATGTAATTATCTTTATAACACAAAAAATAGAAATAGCTAGACCTACACGTAAAAACTGTTCTAACACATGTGCATTGTCCTTTGGTTCTGAAAGATGTATATATTGCAATTCATGTAATCAGCACTGACAGAAAACTTGATACAGGTCTTTTGCAACGGATGTGGACTGACTAAACTCCATCTCTTTAATTAGTTTCTATTCAGTTTTCTAACATTCACTTTGTTTTCCCTCTGTGGACCCATTTAGTTTATAGGAAAGTATTATAGACCTAGTTGACACCGCTGTAGATCACAAGGCAATTTCATCAGCTCGATCCTAGTCTTACCACTACAGATCTTTAGAGAATGACAATGTCTGGGGCTTACAATGCCTTGTAAGCCATGGATGCCAAGTTTATTTGGTAACGTCAGTGATCCAGCTGTGGATTTTTTAAATAATATTATACCATCTCATAACATGTTATATGATTAACATAAAACACTATAAAATTATTTCTGGGAAAAATAGAACTTTCTTACTGAATTTATAACTTATTTCCACTACTATATTTTACAACTATTAAACATCTGAAATGAGAATTTGTAGTGGAAAAGTAGGTAGCATTCCATTTAGTAAAGTCTGAAAGACAATTAAATGAAAAAATAGTTAGAAAATAATATCCTAAAAATACATTACTGAAAAAATGCAATCTATATGTAAGATAGACAACTTTTTGTTTCAGCAGTAGCTTTACTTGACCATTGTAATTCCAATATAATTATGTAATTTTAGAATTTTTAATCCTGAAGGGGACCTTATATATGATCAGTACATATCTTGTATCATAATAATATCCCAAGAGAAGCAGAGGAAAATTAGATATAATCACCGAGATAATTCAGATGTGGGATTAACTTTAGTTAGGTCAAGAAGCCACAGTCCTAAGTAAATAATGGCAAGTATGAGAGGAAATTTAGGAAATAAGAGTTCTCTCTCTCTCTCTCTCGCTGGTATTGGGGACTGAACCAGGGATGTCTTTGCACTGAGCTACGTCCTCAGCACCCCCCACTTTTTTCTTTTTTTCCTTTTTTTGTTTTTTGGTACTGGTGATCAAACTCACGACCTTGCACATGCCAGGCAAGTGCTTGTGCCACTGAACTATATCCCCGGCCCCAAAAACAGTGTTTCTGCAGAAAGCCAGTGATTCAATTATACAATACTTACTCAGTTTACTAAATGATGCTTCATTATTACTTCTTTAAACATCGAATGAACAACTGTGTAAGAAAATTTCCTTTTGCTATTTTTGATTATGGCAACTCAAGTGTGACTACTCAGGTTCTCAATTGATCAGTTGTTATTTAATAAGTGTTACTAGTCCATTTTAAGAAGTTGTGCTGATGTATTTTGAGCATGGCATTAGCAGTATTACTTGGGTATGTGTTAAAATGTTGTAAAAATTCTCAGAAACAAACTTATTTGATCAATTGTTTATATACCTGTAGGACATGTGAATATAAATAGTTTCCACTCAAAATACTAATAACAGTATTGTGTATAGTTTTCTGGATGGCTATTTACTGGGTTTCCTTTATTCTATTTATTACTGGGAATTAAAGTAAGTATTGCTGTATTTTGGCATTTCCTAAACACATTTCCATGTCATATGCACTGTTAAAGAACTTTTTGCGTGAACAAATAAGTTAATAATTAGATAAAGTTAGGTGAACAACAAACTGTGCCATCAGTGGAAAAATTTCTAAATTTAACAAAATTCATCAAAAGTATGACCAGGATAGTATTTTATGTTTGATTGGAGGAGGAGAGTGAATGTGTATATTTTTACTTTAAGAGTTTTACTTTTTGGTGAAAATGAGACATTCTAGATGAAAATACTAATAGGTAGTTGCCCATGTTAATTTAAGTGTTAAAATTTGGAGCAAAAGATGGTAAAAAGAAAAAAAAATGGAAATAAGATGTTTAGAGGTAGTTTTAAAAAGCTCCTCATTCTCCTAGACAATTAGAGGCTCTGTGTCCAAGTATAGGAAAAACTTAAAGACCCTAAGGGGAGGATCTAGGACCTTGCTTAATGATTACCTTGAAGGTAAATAACAAGCAGGGGGACCTAAGGCAGAGTGATAAAATGTCAGAATGTGGAACCTGTGCTTGCATGCACAGAAAAAAAGCCTCTTAGGTTACTTACAGCTACATATGTATATACATACATGCGTACATACAGGATTGAAGAAAATCTCTGGCCAATCATGTGCTGACAACTAACAGCCAAGCAGAGACTCCTGTGACTATGTGCAAAAGACAAGACTGATTTACAAAGAAGCAGTGGTTAAAATGTAAACTACAGTAATCTCAGTGACAGAAGAGCATACAGTATGATGTCCAGAAGTGCCATTTAAAATCTTAGCTGTCCGAGAACCATAACAAAAATTTTCAAAATTACGAGATACGCAAAACCCAGAAAATCATGTACTGTTCAAAGAAAACCAAACAACAGGAAGTATCCTTTAAGAACCAATATTGAACTTTCTTAACAAAGGCATTAAAATAATATTATGAATATTAAAAACTAAAGGAAGCCTGACTAAAAACTAAAGAGATATAAAATAATAATTGATCAAAAATTAGCAATAAAATCAGAAAATTTTTTTTTGAAATAACCAAACAAAAGTTCTGGAGTAGAAAATCAAAAAGGCTGAAATGAAAAACTGAATAGAGATGCTCAAAAGAATATTTGAACTGACAAAAGAATTGGTAACTTTCAGAATAGATCAATGTAAAATAGCAGCATGAGAAAATTAAATAAAAATGACAAAAAGTTGACAGAGCCCAGAGGACTGTGCCAAGCATTACAAAGTATTTTCAAATCTAGGAGCAGATAATTCCCCAAATTTGGTAAAACATGTCAATCTTCATATCCCAGAATATTGACAAACTCCAAGTAGAATAAATTTTTAGAAATATAATATAGCTATATCAAGATCAATCAAAAACAAAAAGAATACAAGTGAAATTACTGATACTGTGCAAAAGTTTCTTAAGACTAATAGATTCTCAGTAGGTACTACTGAGGGCAAAAAGAATTGAATAGCATATTAAATGTAATGTGAGCACAAAGAACAGTATATAACACTATATAATTTCAAAATATACTATAAAACACTAGTAACCAAAATAGTATGGTTCAGATATAAAAAATACAGGTACTAATGACATAAAGCCTAACATTTATAGGCACCTGATACTCAACAATCTATCAAGAATATATACTGAGGAAAAGATAGTATTTTCAATAATTTATGCTAGGAAAACTGAATTTCCACAGCCAGAAGGCTGAAACTAGACCTCCATCTCTAAATATCTATAGAAATAAACTCAAAGTGCAATAAATACTTTACTGTAACTCCACAAAAGAAAATGCCTTATAACTTTGGTTGAAGCTAGAATCTTTTGGATAAGAACTTAAAAGAACTAGCAGAAGAAGCAAAAACTGTATAGAGTTAAAAGTGAAGAGAAAAACCGGAGAATGAAAGAAAATATTGTGAAACTGAGAAACAATATCCAGAATATAGAATATCAGATTACAAAATGAGCAAAATATGTGTATATAATTTCATTAAAAAGATACACATGAGTAAAAGATATTTTAAACAATGTCACTTTCTAATTATCAGAGTAATGCAAATCAAAAACATGAGATATCATTGCCTCCAATTAGAATGACTATTTTTAAAAAGCCAGAAAATAGCAGATGTTGGCAGAAGTATAGAAAAAGAGGAACAATTAAGTACTACTGGTGGGATGGTGAATTAGTAAAGCCATTATGGAGAACATCATGAAGTTTCCTCACAAGACAAAACATGAAATTACCATATGATCTAACAATCCCCTCATAGGGGAAATTAATATTTTGCACAAAGATTGCATTAAATTTATGTTTCTATATCCATAATGCTGTGTTCATTATTTTGTGTGCAACACATTTTCAATGAACATTTGTTGATGAATAAATTAAGATAATGATATAAATGTGGTATAATTTCCTTCCTAGAAGCTTTTGATTTAGACTTTGTATCTTGATAGGGTCCTAAATAATATCAGTTGAGAAGATGTGGGGCAAGTTGTAATGATTGTAAAATTATTTGAAACGAAAGCAAGAGTTCTATAAATTAGACTTGTGTACTAAACTAAACAGGGATTTGAATGTCCAACTTAAGTGATTATCAGCCTAGATGCTTTCTGAATTGGGGTGTAATTCTGAAATCAACATGGTTATGATCCACATTTATTTCAAGCTAGGTTCATACTGAATTATGCCTATGTGCAAGTAGCCAGATACATTGTTTCAAGTCCAAAATATTTGGACTTTTTTTCTTGTGGTACCCATAATATCCATAAAATGGAGTTCTGCTAACAAGTCTACTGTTAAATACTTCTAAGGTCATTTTGTGAAAATTATACAGATGTCTAATGATTTTTACTGTATGTTTAGACATTATTTTTAACCCAAATGTGATAAATATATGCATTTCTATTTGTAATTTAGATTTTTCTTATGTCTGTTTCTCATTCATTTAAGAATTGCTTTTGATATTGATTACAGTAACCAAAATGGATTGTTGAATACATATTTTCACTTAAATTTATCATAAATTTACCCAGCAATAACAATTCATTGTAAGTTAATTGAACATTTTAGTCTTTTAATAATTACATTTACTTTTACTTACATCATTTATCCTTTAATGTACATTGTTAACTGAAGGTAATAAAATTGAATTTTAATAAGTAGAGATAAGCATACTGTAAATAATTAACACCAGAAAAATAATAAAGACATCCTAATCTTTATAGCCAATTTGTAAAATAAGTGTAAATTTCTCTCAATCTTATGAGGTAGTTCCTTACATTGAAATGTGTGTGTATGTGAGTTTAGATATTTAAAACTAACTGACGCTTCATCTTGAACAAATCTTGTAAGTTTGTATAATTAAAAATGGTGACTATATCCCTGTCCACGTTTTGCAGGGGGACATCCAGCAGTTTTTGATCTCCGGGGACCCTAAGGCGGCATATGACTACTGTGAGCACTATAGTCCGGACTGTGACTCTTCAGCACCCACGGCTGCTCAGGCTCAGGAACCTCAGATAGATGAGGTGAGGGGAGTAAGATCAGGGCAGGTCCTCTCCTTTCACTGGTTTGCACACTGCCTGCAGTTTGCGGTCTCATATTTGTTTATTTACTTTTAGTTAAACTACACTTTTCATTTAATGGCCTTTAAATATTTCCAACAAGAGGTGATCCAAAGATAATTGGTAACTTTTTTTCTTTTTAAGTACTTTGTTGATTAATTTTCTTACAAGTAGAGGTATTACTCTTGTGTTTTGTGTACTGGAGCGTTTTAGAAGAGAGGATATTTACAGCTGCTATATTTCTGTCCTTCCTATGGAAATAATTAACACAGCCTCAGTATAAAGTTTCTGAAGTACTCGATATCCTCTAGGCTTTGGCAGATTAGAAAAAAATGACATTGGAACTGTTCTAAGATTTCAGGTGATATTGAGTAATTACAGTGCTTATTTTTCCTATTTCTGATATAGAAGTTAAAAAAAGACAAACAGAAAGGACTTTGTGCTTTAATTGGAAGCATGACTATATTTGTAGGGTTTTTTTTTTCCCCTCAAGACTGAGTTTTACATTTTAGGTGGGGTAAAAGTTTGGAAACAAGAAAACTGCTCTAACTCAAATAGTGTTTTCTTCCCTTTTAATTACAGTAGTAGGTACTTCCTGCTAGTTTTAACTCTTCAGAATGTGTTCAGATTTTACTTTTGATATATCCTTGTTCCTCGTGTGAAGTCAAGTGTGGTGTTCCATGTTAAATGCTTGAAATAACGATTTTGACAGTACATATTAAGGTATGATAGTGAATTCTGTTGAACTAATCCTTTCCATGACTTAATAGTAGTGTTTTCTCTTAAAACAGGGATAAAGCCTTCTTAAAACAGGATAAAGTCTTAAGAAGCCAACAGGAAGGCAAATATGAAAGACCAAAGAAAAATTACTTGGATATTTTGTTTACCTGTTTCATAATTCTTAAGCACCTCATTCATTTTATTTACTCACAAATATGCTTTACTCACAAATATGCTTTCTATGAATTCCAAGACGATAGGTGAACTATCTTTTGAGTTGAGACTTTTATATCTGACAGGTTACTTGAGTACTTAATATTAACATTTATATTGTTCTGATATTTGCTTTAATATTTGATTAAATAGTGAATAATATTTTATAATCTATACAATATATAATATATGTAATATATAATGTTTTACTTAGCATATAAATAATTAGTATTTTAAATAAATGGCATCTTAATATTAAAACAATTAGGCTTATTCTTTTTATTGACAGATAGGTTTTGACTTTTGGAAAAAGAAAGGTTTATATTTTTAATATATCACTTTTAAATGTTTTCTTTTCATATTTTGTTATTGTATTGGGTAAGCTGAATTACTTTAAATTAGGGAAATTTTTATTCATCTTATATTCATTTACCAGTGAGCTTACTTTTTTAAAATTTTACTTGTTGAAATGGAATTTTTATTAATTATTTGAAAAATCAACCTTTGCTATTTTCACTAACCATATTAGACTGATAGGTTAGTAACAAGATAAACATTTCATACTTGTATTATAAGAATAGTCAAATTAGTAAACAATCCTAATTTTGAACTATATGCATTAATATCTCATTATATTCCAAATATGCATTTTTATAATTTATTTTTAGATAGTCCATGTAAACAAAATAATAATACAATGTTACTTGACTGAATTAAGAGCATGCAGCATAATATGGAGGATTAATCGTGCACAAAAGGTTTTTTTTTTTTTTTAAAGAGAATAAAACAAAAGAGGGCAGGAGAGAGCAGATCACAACAGGACAACATAGGCAACACAGTACTTTACATTAAGACAACCGGGCATTAACAGTAGCTATTACAGTATCTCCTTCTGTGCTATAGTTGAGCATAGTTTCAACTACAATAATTTCAAACATAACAAAATAGTATAAAACCATTCAAAGAATGAAAGAATTACATGGCCATACCACCCTGAACGCGCCCGATCTCGTCTGATCTCGGAAGCTAAGCAGGGTCGGGCCTGGTTAGTACTTGGGTGGGAAGCACAAAGTATTTTTAATGTTGCTGTTAATCAATGTTGCTGTTTCTAATTTGAATTAGCATGACCATCGATTTCATAAATACTGTAGTATGGTTTTTCTGACTGGTAATTTTGTTTAGTTAGTATCCCTAAAGCACAAATTCTAATCCATTCTTAAATTTCAGTTAGCTATGTGCTTAGCACAACATTGCATCATCACAGAGGGAGAGACATGTAATATGGAAAGATCTGAATGTGGTAATAACATTAGATTTTAAGAATATTTAAATGATCATATTGCATTTTAAACAGCAGTATAAATAACATTAAAATTACCATTGTTTTGGAATATTCTTACCAGGCTAAATCATCTTCTTATTTTATAAAACATAACACATTTGAATATAATTCCTTCCTAGTATATTACAAATATCATATAAAAGGCAACTGATATTCTTTCTAATAAAGGGTGAAAAAATGATACCAAAACAAAACTATCTTTTGTAAAATAGTGTAAAAGTAACTTAGTTGGCCTAGCGTGGTGGCAGATGCCTGTAATACCAGCTTTTGGGGGGCTGAGACAGAAGGATTGCTGTGAATTTGAGGCCAGCCTAGGGTGGTGCACTCAAGACCAGCCTGAACTATTTAGACAAGCAAAACTTTGTCTAAAAAATAAAAATAATAAATAAATAAGTAAATAAATAAATAAATAAATTTACTTGCAAGTTGTATTACTTTGATTGTCTTTTGACTTAATATTTACCATATATGCTAGTTCTCATATATGTACAGATTTTTAGTATGGCCAATACTCTCTAATAAATTGAGAGGAGTTTAAGATAGTTCCTGAAGAATATCCTTCCTTATCAAGTAGCATAATTTCTGCCAAACTCTTTACAGATAAATTCAAATTATAACATCAGCAAATGCTCCCTTACACATATTTGTCTGCTCAGTCACAACTAGTTCATTCTTTTCTACTTACTGTTAAGCCTAATTCAGAATTCTATAATGAGGAGAGAGAATCATTAACAAAAGTTGATTATAAAGCTTCATGTAGGCCAGGTTTACACATGCATCTCTGTATACCAGACTTGTTAAATATCTATTTATATTGTCCATGTTTAAAACTGGCTCTTTATGCTTTTCCTGTATTCTTTTACACACATGATTCTGAAAATTATGCTTAATTTTAAAACCCTAAACCATAAAATACTTTGAAAAATATTTTACTTCAGCTGACAATTAATAGCTATAGCATTCACTATTTATTAAAAAATACATAACAACAAAAAATTGCTCATTATCTTGTATTCAGTCTCAGATAATGGCTACTTCATATGTACATTTTATGCTTACTGGTAATTATTTGATTTGTTTTTAATAATGCTTACATTAAATTTATAGAAATAGGCATTTTATCTTGTGTGTGAAAATAGCAAAAATATTTAAAGTAATCTACAAGCATTTTTATTTTACAAAATTCTACATAAATTCTTATAAGAAAAAGATTTTTGAATGTTTCCAAGTTATATTCATTGAATCTGAAACTATTACTGGAAAGTTCAAACTATGAATCTGTTTATTAATTTTGTCACATGATAGTTTTGACTACCCTAAAGAACACTAAGGAAATGCCTGCTTATATGTAATATAACTTCTAGCATAGCTGTCTAGAAATGTTCTCTTTGATAAAGATATTTCTCTAAAGGTCAGATATACAAAGTAGCATGCAGTCATGTTGGACACGTCTAATTGTATGTCTGTGATGATGGTATATATTTGCATTGCGGTTTCTTATTGCAAGTATATAAAAGATTTGTAGTCATTCAGATTTTTGCTTACAGATTAGAAAAGATTAGTTGAAGTGCCAAAGGAAGTCTAAATGCAGTAGTTTGGAAATCATACATAGTTTGCTTTTACCATATATATATATATATATATATATATATATACCATATATGTGTATATACCATATATGTGTATATACCATATATGTGTATATACATATATATATATATACACACACATGTATATATATGTATATATATACACACACATGTATATATATGTATATACATATATATGTATATACATATATATATGGTGTGTATATATATATATATGGTATATATGGTATACATATATGTCATATATACATAGTTATATATGTATATATACCCATATATATACATACCATGTATACACACACATATATATATGTTTTTACCATATGTTTTACCATATGTATATATACAATGTGTATGTGTATATATTCAATAAGCTAAAACTATGTATAACTTTAGCTCATCGAATATACTGTTTATTTTTACGCTATATATACCTTTTGTTTATTCATAGTATTATTTTGATTGAAAAGATGAATATGTTTTAGAGTATCTGTATCCTTGATTAAAATTTTCATTAAGTTATTTAACCTTAGAGGAGAATTATTTGCTTTCTTTACATTTTATGTTTATACCTGTCTCTCATCTCCCTTTGTAAAGAAACATTCTATTCCCAGTTGAATTCTTTAATATCAAAAAAACTAAGATACAATACTGTTTTCCAATGTGAATTCAACTTAAGTAGTTTAAGATACCTAAATGATATACTCTACTTTCGAGAGAGAAGAAGAATATTAAATATTGAAATGAAGTATTCTCCATAAAAATGTTTAAATTCAAAAAAATTTAACATTTTACAAGTATTTTGTTTTCATTCTAATGTAAGTCTACAGGAAAATAAAGATTTCCAGATAGTTTAGGTCTTATTTTTACTTTGGTTAGTCGTAGAATATAATATAGACTTATTTCATGTTTCTTCTATTCCGTGTTCCTCCTTTTCCCTTTCCCATTTCACAACAGATGTGAAAATCTTTTTGTATTTGTGAAAACTACTCCTGGTATTTTTATTTTAAGCATGTTGCCTAATAAAAAAGTACCTATTGAAATTACTGTAAAATTCTTTTAGCAGAAATTGCGTAGTAATTTTCATGAGTCAGAATTAGCATGAACATATAACAGCTATGTTTAAGAACATAAATGCTCTGTTTGAATTAATGTTCAACAATTAAAAGTTTGAATCATTATTCAAAACTCTTAGTTTTCTCACAACCCTAACCATTGTTCTGCTTAGAATTCCTACTTTGTCATTCCCATGTTATTGTACTCTGAGTAAGAGCATAGTTTTCTTTGCAATACAAAATAACTTAAATAACACTAGTTCTTTTGACTCTTAACATTTACTGTAAGTAAACGTTAAGATGATTCCCACTCTGTTAGCAGTATTACTTGCCACTAACAAAATTGCCTGACATTTTTTCCTTTGCAATGTAGTATGCACCTGAGGATATAATCGAATATGACTATGAGTATGGGGAAACAGAATATAAAGAGACTGAAAGTGTAACAGAGAGACCCACTGTAACAGAGGAGACAATAGCGCAAACAGAGGTAAAAACAAAGGAGCGTCTTTTTATGTGGTGTTTTGCTCTTGGTCATCCTGTGGTTTCTTATGCTTAACTGTTCCTCAGACTGATCACGAACCTTTCACTCATCTGTTTGTCCGTGAAATAACAACTACCTTTTATTTGACAGCACTGTCCTGAAGGAATGCTGCTCGTTTTGCTTTTGTGTCTCTTTCCTGTCATTTGTGCTTTTGTATTTCTTCTCTCACTTTATTTATGTTTTCCATTCCATCTTTCAAAACGTTTTACAGAAAAAGAAATCCAGTTTCAAAAAGAAGATGAAGACAGTGACCATTAATTCAAAGGAAAAGTCCAACAAGTTTACACTCCCCATTACTGAAAAATTTGCATCCAAGAGGAAAAGTAATCAAGCAGCAGCAAAAGCCAAACTAGGGGTAAAGGTAGCAAAGAAAAAGCAATCAAGATCTATCCTAGATAAGCTGGAAGATCTCTGATGTTGAGTCATAGTCTTAACCCAACTAGAAGAATAGCATTTGGCTAATACTAGAACCCAATTCAATCATCATTTTCCCCCATATTTGGGATTATTTTACTTATTTACTAATCTTTTTTCTTTCGAATTTTTTATTAGGCAAATATTGTTGATGATTTTCAAGAATATAACTATGGAACAATGGAAAGTTATCAGACAGAAGCTCCTCAGCATGTATCTGGATCAAATGAGGTAACACACAGAGCAGCATTAAATCACAGTCCAAATCTTTTAAGATATGTAATATATCTTGATATAATTTATTCTGGAAGAATTCATAATCTTTGAATTATTTGAAGTTTTTATTTTTTATTAAGGTTATAGAATAGTATTGGTTCACTATTACTAAAAACATTAAAACATTGAAGTCACAGTCAATTCAGTTTTTGCATGAGTCTGCTTCATGTAAATGCAAAGTTAGTCACACTGAATTGGCTGCTATCATTTTCTTGATTACTTCTGAAAATTAGCAAGCTTTTCAACATGTTGTGACGAAGGCCATTCACAACATGATTCTTCTATGAGAAGAATCCTCTGAAGTCACGTTGTATCAACAGCTGATACAATTAGAATTTTATTTCATTTTGATCAATAATCATGCATTTTAATGACAATACATATCTGCCAAAATAAGTCTAAGTAGATTTTATTAGATATTTATTTTTAAGTTTGTTAAGAATATAATATTAATTATGATTAAAAGATGTTTTAAGCTTTCTACTATGTTCTATGAAAATATTTAAGTTTAAGTAGGTTAAAGTCAGTTTTGTAGAATTTCATATTGTACAAGAATTTTGATTATAAAAAATAGTATACAATTTAACTTTAGTTTTGTTATGTATCTGGCATAGCATCTTTAGTATTTTTCAGAATATAAAGAATATTTAGGTAAATTATTGATTTCAAATTCATAATAAGTGTATCCCAATCTGACAAACACACTAGAACTTTACCCAAGACATGTAATTTAAAATAATGAACATTATGGTATAAATGAATATTATTTCACATAGTCTCAATGATTTTCAAAAGAATATATTGACTCAAGATATTTATTTTTCTACACAAATACATACAAGTCTTTTAGCTTGGGGACATAAATATTTAATAATCCATTCTGGAAATAGTCTTCAACCTCCATAATAAGCATAGACTCCTATCTAACAGTAAAAGGCATCATAGTGATTAGATATTTTATTTTAGAAACAGTCAATAATTTAATAATTTAAATGTTTTCATCCTGTGTCTCTGAAGTACCATTGATGTAAATTTTACTTTTAATATCTATTCTCTAATTTTCATTATTCACTAATACCTATTTATTTTTCTTCAATTTTGAGGACTATAATTGATGTTTTATTTACTGTAAAGAAAGCTGATATAATGAGTTCTCTACATGTGCAGTATACTATATAATCCTTGCAATGATGTGTTAATTGTTTTGACATTTATATTTTACTTATGAATTGGATATGAAATATATATGAATATTCTTGTGATAATTGCATTTAATAATACTCTGTGACATCAAATAGTTCTTTATGTGTATTTTATTATTCAAATTTTAAATAAATATCAAATTGACTAACAAAGTTTTTTAATGGAAGCAAATACGCATGTTGATACCATGTGACTATTTGCAGTTTATTGGGAAAAGTAGTTTGAAAGCAATACATCTTTGTACATATAAATGTACAATTGTATTTCTTTCAATGATACTAAATGTAATCTTTCCAGGCCTTCAGTCTTGCTTCAGTAGTAATAAATCTCTTTTCATTCATGCCCACAAGCTGTAAGTACAAATGCTTACCTTGCTTTACTAACAAATAAACTTTATTCTCTGCAACTCACATTAATAGCCAAATCCAGTTGAAGACGTTTTTACTGAAGAATATCTAACTGGAGAGGATTATGATCCCCAGAGGAAAAATTCCGAGGATACTCTATATGAAAATAAAGAAATAGACGGCAGGGACTCTGATCTTCTGGTAGATGGAGATTTAGGCGAATATGATTTTTATGACTATAAAGAATATGAAGATAAACCAACAAGCCCCCCTAATGAAGAGTTTGGTCCAGGTGTACCAGCAGAAACTGATTTCACAGAAACAAGCGTAAGTCAGCATTACGCTCTGTGTCATTGTATGTGCTGTTTTTAGAGTATGTTCATAACTCTGTTGATATCTTTTCAGGTTTAAAGTGCAGGTTGAATTCTTATGTCAGTTATAAAATACTTTCCTCTGCTAGGCCACTTTGATAAACGTTTCTTAATGGGATCCTTCAGGTATTCAATCGCAAGCCAGTCTCTTGAAGTCTTCATTTGAAAGTACACTCTGAACAGAATTGTACTGCCAATTTATTATCATTGATAAGATTAAAAGAGGCAAAATTGTTCTGATTTGTAAGTTTAACTTTTGATTTTAGACTATGTTATTAAATTTAACTTGAGGGGCTGGTGATTTAGCTCAGCAGCATAAGCACCTGCCTTACAAGCATGTGGTCATGAGTTTGATCCCTGGTACCAATAAAAAAATTTAAAAATAAATAAATTTAACTTGATATATTCTAATGTCTTGCAATAATAATTGGGGCTACAGTTGTCTCTCTGTTTGTGGCATATTTTAAAGCAGAAACTGTTTAAACTTTTTTTAGATTCAGTATGCGTGTTCATTTGCACTACTAAAATCTTTAACAAGGTTTTATTTTTAAAAGCATATATTTTAATAGTTTATTTTAAATTCATATAAATGATTAAGTTCCTTTTACAACAAAGAGTTATATGTTTTTACTTTCTTTGAAGACATTTTGACTGTTTTTGCTTTTTCATTCAACAGATAAATAGCCATGGTGTATATGGAGAAAAAGGACAGAAAGGAGAACCAGCTGTGGTCGAACCTGTAAGTACTGATATAAACACATTGTAACATTTGGTACATTTAATTTGTACTATGAACCATCATCATCTTAAATTTGTTTGTATGTTTATGTATTAGTTTAAAGAATCCTGATGTCTTAATGTTTATAATTTGCTGCAAATGAATAAATCAGTAATGGCCTTCCTGGCAAATGCAATGTCAACCAAAAAATTATAGAGAAAGAATTTTGAAATTTGAACATGGCTGAAATTTATCTAGTCTAATTTTCTCACAGTGGAATCTGAGATCTAATGGATTTAAGTGATTCTTTTGTTTTCCAGTGTTTGGTGTTAGAGACAAAACATTAGATCTTCTAATTTTTAGTTTTAGAACTTTCTCTTCTTAATTTCTATGATGTCATTATTGGAAATAAATTAAATTACATAGATAATTATTTTTTTTCCAAAATGTACCACTCAGTAATACAAATATTTTTCTGAAATACTTTTTTTCTATGTTCTCATAAAGCTATGATGTTAATTTTAAAATTTTTTATTGTTGTTATTAAGTGTGGTATTGTAAGAAACACTTTACTAGAAAACAAATTTACAATTATTCTCCTTAAGCAGCAATTTGGAAAAACTAATGTAGTAAAACCAGATATAGTATATTTAATTCTTTGCTTGAGAACCATGAAAATCCTTTTAGAAACTATTAAGGACATGAAAATTGAAAAGGAAAATAAAAGAAGGTAAAGATTAAAGGACACAATTCTAAGGACTTTATTGCCTTTTTGCTCCATTATTATAAAATCTGAGAAAGCAAGTCACATAGTCATGAAAAGTTTTAAAAAAATCTTTTTTTAGAAAGAATTCATCCTTTCTATAAAAATGTAACACCAAATTTATAAGTGACATTGCAGTGTTCAACTGTCAAAACCTGTAGTTGAGTCAAAAACATTTTTGGAACTGAATTCTCATCCTGAACTATTCTCATTTATTATCTGGCTTATATCAGATTTTGTCCTTATTGCCTCTGCCTGGACTTCTCTCCTTTTCCCTGAATTAAAGTGCTTAGGTATCACTTACCTTCATTCGTTCAATCATATGGATTATATCTATAAGTCCCTGAGTCATGCCAGGCATTATTGTGAGTGCAAGGAAAAATTTGGGCAAATATCTTTTGTGTGTCTTTCTTTAGAGCGCTTAACTGTGTAATGTTATTTGTCTGAATGTTTATCTTAGCCTCAATTAATTCCTAGATCCTCTGTGGTCAGGAACTGTTTTTTTTTAATCAACTTAATTTCTTCCTTTTCTGATCAAACATGTTTGTAATTGGCTTTATATAATAAAAATTAAAAATTTACTTTTTGTATTGCAGTGATGTAGTGCGTGCTCTCTTACAGTTTCTTATTGAGTATGTTGGGGGTCACATTTCTTCGATAACGATGTTTTCATCGTTTTGTAGGGTATGCTTGTTGAAGGGCCACCAGGACCAGCAGGACCTGCGGTATGTAAATGATTTAATATTATTGTTTGGATTTTTTAAATTATTGAAACTAAGCTTTATATTTTATTGGATTTGTACATTTGAGACTATTTTAATGTGAGTTTCAAATGCAAGTATTTGTTCAGAGGAGTTGGTGGACTTGAATTGCCTACTGATACGGTTTTACAAGTTATATTTTGCTGAGCATTTGGATTAAACTTTGAATACCATTTTTGGTTAAATATCTCTGCCTCTTCTGACCTATTTTTATCTTTTACCTGAAAAATTTCCAAGTAATGTCAAGAGGCATTTTTCTTTTTCTTAGGGAGGTATAATTATAATCTCAGGTCATAGAATCCAGTATGCTAGGTAGACTTTTTCAGCCTTATCTCTACTGATAAGTGTAGTAATTATCAAATTATCAGATTCAATTGTTTTTTCCTGATATAGTTGATGTCATGCAGTGTGCTGTTATTTTCAGTTTGTTGAAATGGTTAGAATTGGTAAGAAACCTTCTATTTTTTGTATGGAATTCATTCCATTCTTGTCATCTGAAAATAATTATATGATACTTATGCTTTTAAATGTTTATAAAAGAAAATATTAAAATGTTTTCAAGGTAAATTATTTCTGTATTTTTAGGTTGTCTATCATCACATTATTTGAGTCTCAGTTTCATCATTTCTTCAGAAGACCTGAGACCCAGCTTCTACCCCAGAGACTTAACATTGGCATGCTCTCCTTTTCTCTTTTTCCTCCACCCTGAGAGCAGCTTCTTAGAGGAACACTTGTACTATCATTAAGTTCTTCCTATATGTTTTATTTTCATAGGAAGCTACATAGTGTGATTGTTGGGAGACAAGTATATATTTTTGAAACATAAATGAGCTGTTCTTTCATCTTAGAAGGATGAACACTAAATTATCTGAACACTAATGAGATTAAGAATTTGACTCAGATCATTTTTTTTTTGTTTGTTTGTTTGTTTTTCTGCAGGGTCTCATGGGTCCTCCAGGTTTACAAGGCCCTTCTGGACCCCCTGGTGACCCTGGTGATAGGGTAAGTGAAGCACCATCTAATTATAAAAGCATGCAACACATTAAAATAATTCAAATTTATTCTACAATTTTAGCATGTTATCACTTAACTGGGTGAGATATGCAGTAGCAATTCTATGAATTGACTGTGTGCAACATTTACCTTGTAGCTGCAGTTTAAATGTGAGACTAAAGAATGCATAGCTATTTTAGAATGAGTAAACCAATATCTAGATGAGCCTATTATATTAGATTCAATTCTTCAAATTTGTATTCCAGATATGGTCTCTAGACCTTCCTATAAGTATTTAACTAAATACTGTTAGAATGAGTTAATGGACCTGTGTTCTACTGCGAAGATCACATTCTATGTTATATGATGCAGTAGATTGTTTGTGTTAAGCCTCTCTAAACTTTCTTTGTAAAGCGTCTGTCCATTTATTTTCATTCTTCAGTAGTCAATAAGAGTATTTCCCCCTTTAAAAATAGTAGATCAGAGATTATATTTAATTTTAAATTAAATTATACTTTTTATATTCTGCAATTTAAATAAAGCAAAATATTTTATTTTAGATTTAAATTGCAAAAATTTAAAACTGTTACAGAAATTCTGGCTTGGTAAGAGTTATTTAAGTTAAGAGGGCCCAAGTGGCATTATAGGCAATTGTTCATTTTCTTATATAGTTTTCTCAGTCTTTTTTTTTTCCTTGAGATAGGATTTCACTGTGTAGTTCAAGTTGGCTTCTGTTCATTGTGTAGCTCAGGCTGGCCTTGAATTTGTGGTGATCCTCCTGCTTCAGCCTCCTGAATGCTGGAATTACAAGCATGTGCCACTTACCAAAAAAAGAGGTTAACCAATCTAGAAAGAGCAACAGTGAAGTAGTTAATATAGATTTATGTTACTCTAAATATCTAAATTCAAATAAATTTTATTATTTATTTTGATTATTTCATTTACTTTCCTAGGGCCCTCCGGGACGTCCTGGTTTACCAGGGGCTGATGGTCTACCTGGTCCTCCTGGTACTATGTTAATGTTACCGGTAGGTAGTTTTCTTTTTTAAAGTAAAGATAATTTTATATTTGTCATCATGCTTTTGAAAAATACTCTTTACAGAACATCACTCTATGTAGAGATGCATGAAATCAGGCAACTTTTGGAAATTAAAAGAAATATAGTGAACAAAATCTGTAAATTTATATCTCTACATAAAGTTTTTCATTATTTGATTATACTTTTGCTCATAAAGTTTCATCAGTATCACTAATCGTGTGTGTTTTCCTTGGTTATATCATTAACATAAATTTCATATACCATTTAATGTAATATTAGTATACTATTTGCCAAAATATAGACTATTCTTGAAACTTTTTAAAGAAGATATAACAATAGTGTCATTATTCATTTCTCAAAACTATTTGCTTTGCTAAAAGATACTTTTAAAATTTCGGTTGCCATAGCATTAGGGCAATAAAATACTTGATTTATGGTCTAAGTGTAGTAAAATTTCCAAAAATATTTTCTTTGAGTGAAAAATGTACTCAGATGGTATTTTGAGTTAAACTTTAGAATTGTTTGGTAGAATAATAAAGTAGATTGATTTTCTAGTATAATTGCTTAAGAATGGGCAAACAAAATAAATAGAACAGTTAAATTTTCTCTGTGTTGAGAGAGATCTCAAAAATTTTGGTCAACAAAATAAAGATAGGTCTATAACCACCACTGAAATTAGTACATTTGGAATTTTTACAAATGAAAAAGTAAAGTAGGTAACATTTATGCAGATAAAAAGAGATTTCCCCAGAGATTTAGTCCATGATTATAGACTAAAGGGGGAAGAGCATTTTCTAGTCGCTGTACCAAGAGTGATAAATAAAATAAAGGTAAATTAGAAAAAGAAATCTTGGTATTAAGACTCATTTTGGAGTTATTTTGGAGTTTTTTCAAATGCCACTATTTTAGGCAAGGTTTTTTTTTTTTTAATCTAGTAATTAAGGAACCTAATGAAACATATTGACAGAGGGTAGTTTTGATCTTCTTTATATGCTGTCTTCCCAGTTTCGTTATGGTGGGGATGGTTCTAAAGGACCAACTATCTCTGCTCAGGAAGCACAGGCGCAGGCCATACTGCAGCAGGCTCGGGTAAGAGGGGCAAATGCTTTCCCGCAACCTGAGTGTGTGTGTGTGTGTGTGTGTGTGTGTGTGTGTGTGTGTGTGTGTTATATGGAATATTAGATGGAGCAGTGTTAAAACTGTATTTAGTTTTCCAGTATTGATAATTAAGTCAATGTTAAGCAACTGAACCTAGAGGAAATTCTATATATAATTCAGACTGTTTGTTACTTTAGCACCCAAAATTTGTATTTTTCTTTTTGATGAGTGTTAATGAACATAAATTTCTACTTACTTTGTACATCTTTTATCCCTGAACAGTGTCAGTTACTGACTGATGTATATAATTAAGAAAATAAAAATTGAAAGAAATAAGTTCAACTTAGCTATCGTGATTCTTTGAAATATTTTAAATAATGCAGAAAGTTAAGAGTCTTCAACAATATTATGTGTGAAAAGGATCTTCAGGTCTGTATTTTTAGTTAGAATCTTTATCATCTAAACTACTTTTACAAAATCCATTCAGTATTGATATTCCTTTGGTTGAAAATCTGTTATCAATTGAAAGCATCAACAAACTTTAGATTGATAAAATAATCTCATTTATATTTTTGTCTCTTCATTGCAATTAAAATATATGAGACAATAAAAAATAGAAAGGAATCAGAAAGCTTATATTTTTAATAGTAATTTTTAAGTAAGAAAGGAAAAAAGGAATTTATGGTTGGTATGGATATGGTTACCCACTTACTAACCAATATAAATCCCTTCTGTCATAACTATTTATGATTGTGAATATTTATATATATGAGTATATGTAAAAAATACCTGAAAATATAAGTGAAAGCTGTAATTTACTTTCAATATTCATGTATTACCTAAATCTACTAATCTGAAAAAAATATCATCACTGGCTTATATTTAAAGGTAATAAAAAATTAAATATTTGGTTACTAGGGCATGGTATAATATAAATTAGAAAACATTTAATAATTATTTTAAAATTCCTGTGATATAGTTTGTGAGTTTTATCATTTTGAAAAAAATATGATTATTTGAATTTAAGTGTTTTGAGTGTGATGAATTCCTCATTTTACTAGTCCTCTTAATCTGCTTGAAAAGTTGGTAAAAAACATTATAATTCCAATTTATCAGATATTTAATCTCAGGGATTTATATATTGTCAAAAAACCCCATAGGGAGTTAGAAGTGTAATGTTGGAGATCCTATTGTTTTCATTCCATGCACTTCTCTAATATAGTTTTTGTATTTATTTCCATAACAGTCTTATTTTGATATGTTGAGATAAACCTAAACATTAATCTTTTGGACTCACTAATAGAAAAAAAATCACGCCATACTAATTCAGCATCTATCAGATTATTAACTGTTGTATTCTGTAAATTACAGTTTTTTGGATAAGCTAATTACATAGTCTGATACTCAGTGTAACAAAACTGCATGCGATCATTTCACTATTTTTGATTATGCAAAGTAAATACACTATTATAAAGTACTAAATTTGAGATTTAGTGAGAAAAGTGGATTATCATAATGCTTTTTGTACAGTTTTTGCTTCGTGCAGCCAGTTTCATTATTGTAATTTTTCCTAAGTACTATTTGAAAAATTTTATTTAAAGGATCTCAAATTGTTCACTTTTAAGAATACTTTCAGTGAGAATTATTTTTGAATATTTAAGTGCACAAAGCTATACATTATTCTGAAGTATATATCAGAACAGAAAATTTTCTCGATTTAGGTCTTTTCTAAAGCTTTACTATTTTAATTTTCATTATTGATTAAATCCCAACAATATATGGTATAGATTCTTTATGTTTTAAGATATAAAGATGTTTAGTAATTACTTAGGTATTTTGTCAGGCTAGCAACTTTCTTTTCTTCAGTAACCTGTCACTATTTCTAGCATGTAGCTATTGTAGCTCTGTTATCATGTGCTATATAAGGGAGCTTGTGCCCGTGACCATTGCATTTCAAAATGCTCATTGAGAAGACCTTTCTTGAACTTGATTTTTTTTAAAATTTTCTAGATTGCACTGAGAGGCCCACCTGGCCCAATGGGTCTGACTGGAAGACCAGGTCCTGTGGTAGGTTGTTTTATCCAAAATTATAATATATGGTAAATTCTTTATACAAATAGTTCCTTGCAGATCTTTTGCCAGGTACTATACATATCTGTGATAGATGAAAATATTGTATATGTGTTTATTCATGCTTGACATTGTTTCCAGTAATAAAAATATTTTTAATTCATTTTTAAGTATATTTTGATAAAAATGTTTTAGTTGAAGTTCTTCAGGTCTAGTATATAACATAAAAAAATAATTTAGTCAAATAGGTGACTATTAATTTCTCAAACTATGCCATTTATTTGGCCCAGATTCAGGTAATAACTTGCCATTTGCATTAAATTTTTGAGATTTAATTTTACACTAAATATAATTCTAATTTAAATGACATTTATGTAAGAGAGTTGTGAAAATTATTACAAAATCTCAATAGCTAGCAAGATAATTGGCTTAAATTGAAGGCGGCCTTGAAATTCTATGAATTGCTTTAGATAATAGAGAGATTATTTTCTTTTTTTAGAGACTCTTAGAAAATAACAATGTGGTTTCTTTTTCCTTACAAACATGCCAGCAAGCTGTTTCAATTTTTTTCTAAAATATTTTCAAATATTTTGAAATGTACTAAGGGTAAGCAGTGGAGCAATTCAGAAATAGCACCAAAAATACCCTTCAAATTAATTTCTTTCAAGAAAGAACTAGTGTTCTCACTGATTTTACAGTTTATGAGAAAAAATGCCTACATTAAGAATTTCTTTTTATTATAAAAATTATTTTTCTATGCTTTAATATAATCTCATATGGTTCCAATATACTTTCTTGTAGTAAAGCTATTTATAGAATATATTAGTCTGAAAGTTAAAAATCTAATCTGTGTTCTCAGATGATGTCTTTGTTATTTTTCTCTCATCACGGGGACAAAATACTTCACATTCAGTATGAAGGAAGGACAAGTTTATTTAGCTTATGGTTTTGAAGGTTTCAGTCCATACTCAGCTGGCTCCAAGGCTGGGTGACCTGACATGCAGGGGCAACATGGTGGCTGCAGCAGATACCAGAAGCAGCAAGAGCAAAAGGGAAAAAGACAAAAGCATGCCACTTCCCTCCCTTATATTGTATGCCGGCTACTTGCCCCTGGCAAATGCAGCACTTGCACTGCCAATCTTAGCACTGGACAATGAACCAATCACAAACACTAAATGCAGCTGCCTCCATGGTGGAATGAGGCTTGAGGGGTCATCCAAACACAAACCATAATAGATGATATGTAATCACAAATTTTTTATTAAAATTTGAATCACTTAGCCTTCTAATTACTTAGTCTATTTTATCGATCCCATTAAGATGACACAAGTATTCCTTATGTTTTATATGACAGTCATGTGGCTTTCCATAAATGTATATTTCCCTCAATTTAATCTTGAAATGTCACTAATATTGAAGTGTTACATATTCAGTCATAGGCAGTCACGTGTTTTGTGTGTCCTGATAATATGTTCAAAGGAATTCAAGTTATACAGATTTCTGAACAAATTATCAAGTTTATTTTGTCTATACTTTACTGTTCTGCTTTTCAAAATACAATAAAGAATATGAAAGAGTTTATGCAATTCACCAAAGGAAGAAATGAGTTAATTTATCAGTGGTTCAAAATTTATATACTTGAGGAAAATATGTTTGTATTTTCCAAAATTTGGTGCAAAGATTATCTGAATGTTTTATTAAAAATAAAAATTTTGGAGACTAGAACTTGGGACTTTTAGAATTAGGAGCTGACAAATTATATTTTTGTCAACTGCCCAAGTTTATTTTTATGAGCACACTTTTTTGGAAAATTCTGTCATATGCCCTGATTTATAGTCTAGGACGTCTAACATAGCATTATCCAAATAAATTTCATTACTTAACCATCTTGACAAATGCAAGCAGAGGGTAAGGGTGTTGATGAGCAGAACCAATGGAAATTTGTTATGTTAGCAATTCTTGACCAAACATTGAGGCTCAGCTATTTTTATCACTATATGTTGGCAAAGTGAAAATATGGACAGGATGTGGATATTTGTAATGTACAGAAAAGATTTATTCATTTTATCTACTTACGGAAAATTTAGCTTACTTAAAAATTAAATAATAGACACAAAAATTTTAGAGAACGTGTTACTTCTTTTCACCATTTTCTTTTCTAGTATGCTTTGTTCCAAAATACTAAGCTATTTCAAATATCTTGTAATTGAATCATCTACAATATCAGTTCATGCATTCAAGTTTTAAAACAAAATGTACATCAGATTTTAACATAAATATTGACACTTTCAATGAAAACTAATTTATAGAAATGTTACACAATCTTTTTATGCACAAATGAATAGCTATGCTTTGAAAAATATGGGAAATATTAAAAATGTGTTTCCTTATTTTATGACTGCCTATTATTACTTGGAAATTTTTAGAATAAGTGTTTTGGCAAGATAATTGTAATCATTGACTGCACAGTGCTTATATACAAAAGATGTAAGGCAATCAATGAAAAGCAAATTTACTTCTATAATTGTATCCACATAGTACTTAATAATTTTATTTAATATAGAACTACAGATTTTCTTTTGTGAAAATTAAATTATAAAAGTTCTTTGTCTAAAGCTGGAAAATCATCATTATTTTCAAGATTTGAAAATTTATGTTACTTGATTTTCCATTTTCTGAGTCATGTCAGTAGTTATTTTACTTCAGAACCACCAGGAGGCTCTGAGGAGCTAACATTTTTTACGTTAGTATAATTTTAATCATTGTACTTTTATATAACACTAAATTTAACAATTTAATACTTTTTCCTGTTTAGTATGTGAGCCTTTCATTGAAGTTTTTGAATTATGTAAATATTCGTAAGACATTTTTGTTATAATGAGTTATTCTAGTGAGCAAAACAATCTGGGAAAAAATATTTTGACATTATCTTAGGAGAGTTATGATAAAAAGTAGCATTTATTTTTGCCATTTTATAATTCTAGAATTCAACATTTGAAAATACATGTTTATAAAACAGTAGTATTGCTACCAAATCTGTTTTGTATAAATTATTCAATATACACGATTTCAAATTGTTTTGTCATGCTACTGCGTGAAATTGTGTTGCTCTAGTACTCCACCACAGTGTAGTGATACTCCTTGTATATCATCGTAAGTGTTCTGATGGTGCTCACATTAAAGATTATTTTAATGTGACTCATGAGGTTGGCTTCTGTGCAGATATTAGTGAAATATAACCCTTAAATACAGTTAACACACTGAAATGCAATCAATATGCTGAGATGAGGAGCACTTAAAGGAAAACACTTGAAATGCTTACTGTGTTAATTAATGGAATCATCCTAATTTGATTAAACATATTTAGAGTGTTTATTTCAAGTGGAAAACAGTACATGGTAAGCATGCTTTGGGACTTTCTAAATTAAGTGGATTATATCTTCAACTTTTCTATACAGGGAGGACCTGGGTCAGCTGGGGCCAAGGGTGAGAGTGGTGATCCTGGTCCACAGGTAAAAAACAATCTTATCTTCACTAATTTTATTTTTGCTTTTACTTTGTCTGTTACAATAAATAAAGTATCAAAGTATCTCCATTATGCTGCTTAAATCTTACATCATCTCTTTTTTACTTTTTTATTTATTAAAGTTATCAGTACATTTTAGATATACATGTTGATCATGTTCATCATAGGGCATTTGTACCTGTACATGATATATCTTGATTCTTCTATTTTCCCCTTCTCTTTTACTCCCATCTACCCCCTCTTCTCATCATTTACAAAAGCTTTGCTTCTATTTTCTCCTTTTTTTCTCATTTTTCCCCTTCCTTACTTTCCTTCTTTCCCCTGCCTAGTTCTACTTCCCATTAGAACATTTTCTCCCTATTTTATAATATGTATTGTATATTTTGATCCTCAAAGCAGGGAAACTGATATTTGTACATGTGTGTCTCATTTATTTCACTTTACGAGTATGGTGTCAAAGTCTATCCATTTACCTAAAATTTCCTGAAGTTTATCCTTCTTTATGGTTGAGTAGTATACTCCATGGTGTAAAAAAAGCCACATCTTCTTAATCCATTCATCCATAGATGAACGTTTAGGCTATTTCCAAGATTTAGGTATTTCAAACTATGACACTTTAAACATGGAGGTGCATATATATCGTAGTGGTGTGAGGCTTTTAATTCTTTGGAAAGATGCCAAGAAGAGGAGCAGCTAAATCAAATGTAACCTCTAGTTTTAGTTTTTGAGGAATCTTTACACTAGTTTTCACAATGGTTGCACCAGTCTGTACTCCTACCAACAGTGGAGAAGGGTTTTTTGTTTCCCCACAGCTCCACCAGCATTTGTTATTGGTTGATTTGTTGGTAAGGGTCATTTTCTGGAGTGACATGGAATTTCAGTGTTGTTTTAATTTACATGTCTCAAATGACCAGTAATGTTAAAATTCTTTTTCATATATTTATTTCCTATTTAGAGGACTGCAGATTTAGCTCAGTGGCTCAAGTGCTTGCCTGGTAAGCACAAGGTCGTGAGCTCGATATCTGGAACAAAAAAACAAAACAAAACCTATAAATTTTCCATTTATACTTCATCTTTGAAGTGTGTATTTATTTCAGATGCCTACTTTTTTAAATTGGGTCTTCAAATTTTGGGGCTATGAGTTTTTCGGTTCTTTATATAGTCTACATATTAGTCCTTTGCCTGACAAACAGCTGACAAAATTTTTTTCCCACTCTGTTGGTTGTCTCTTCACTTTCTTGGTGATTTCTTTTTCTGTGCAACATTTTAAATAAGCTTTTGCACAGAAAAAGAAATTGGGATACCAGTTGTGGATTCTTTGTGGTGTTCTCTGTGTCACTGAGGTTTTGTTCATAAAATCTTGGCATGCACTTACATCTTCAAGAGTTCTACCTATTCTGTCTTTCAGCGGATTTAGTGTCTATTTTAGTATTTAAATCTTTGATCTAAATAATAACCAAATTCAATCACTTAACTAAGTATGAAGTCGACACTCAAAAATCAATAGCATTCCTGTATACGAATGAGAAACTCACTGAATGAGAAATTAGGAAAACTACACCTTTCACAATAGCATGGAAGAAATAAAATATTTAAGAATCATTTTAATGATCAAATGAAAGATCTTTACACTGAGAACTACAGTACTGCAAAGATGGAGATTGAAGAGGATATCAGAGAATGGAAAGCTATCCCTTGGTCTTGGGTAGGAAGAATCAACATAGTGAAAATGACCATACTCCCAAAACTATTATACAGCTTTAATGCAATCCCAATCAAAACACCAATAGCATACCTACAGAATTAGAGAATACAGTCCTAAGATTCATTTGGAAATGAAAGAGACCTAGGATAGCAAAAATATTTGTGGGCAACAAAGACAAGGCAGGGAGCATCACAATCCCTAACTTGAAATTATAAAACAAAGCTACAAAGCCACAAAAACGGCATGGTACTGGAAAAACAAACAAACAAACAAACAAACAAATGAAAGAAACCAAACCAGAAACAGACCTGAGGCTCAATAGAACAGATTAGAAGATGCAGACACAACTCCAAACACTCTGTCACCTTATCTCTGACAAAGGGGCCAAACACATTCACTGGAAGAAAGGTAGCCTCTTTATATATAAGTACTAGAAAAACTGGCATTCTCCATGAAAAACACTAAAATTACATTCCTTCTTTTAATTGAGAAATCCTGAGTGGCTCATTAACTGAGAATAACTTGGTTAACTTCATATTTAAATTATGGCTGGAAACAGGTTTGAAAGTAACAACTTCAGAATACTAAATTGAGTAGAAATTTTGCAGAGCAAAACAGTTCTAGTTATGCATTCGCTTCATATCTGTGTTTTTGGGAAGAGTAAATTTGGCACAGTGTGTAATAAAGATATATATATTTAATATATCTATATTATATAATATTATATAATATTATATAATATTATATCAATATATTTAATATATTTAAAAAGAAACTAACTTCCAAACCTTCTTAAAGGTGAGAAAATTAAGAGAGATTCTGAACATATAAGTTGAGTATTTTTTATTAGATTGATAGGGTACTGAATTCAAAATACTTTTAATGACAATAGAATCACTATATTATACAAAATGCATCTTCTTGAAAACAGAAAAAGAAAAGTGACTTTAAAAATGCATTCATTTATAGATGAAACTACTTCCTTAGCACATTGGGCTGCAGAGGCTGTTAATAGTTATCTTTTTTTTTCCTTCTTTATAGTTTTATTTTAAAAGCAATATCAGTAACAATTAAATATATACATATATCACCAATAATACCAAAATCATATATATATATATATATATGCTGTTATATATATTATATAGAATCATATATATATATATATAAATGATGTCATATATATATATGAAACATCATATATAGAGAGAGGGTAAGAGAGGGAGAGAGAGAGAGAGAGAGAGAGAGTCAGTAATACCCAAAACCATTGGAGTAGATAATTTTCTATAATTTCAAACACTTTCCTGGTGTCTCCCCTTTACAGTAGAACTTTCTTTTGACCCCTAACACCTAATGAACTCTTGAGTGTATTCCTCATTAGTTTTGTACTTTAAGAATCCTATAAAATTAGACGTTATATAATCTTATAAGAGGAGCTTTTTTGACACAGCCTTTGAGATTTGGCACACTTGAGTGCCTCTATAGTGCGTGTGGTTAGACGCTGATCAGTATTCCATCATGTGGATGCACCATAGTTTATTTTAAAATGAGGAAAAATCTTCAAAATAACAACAAATTAATATTTCATTGATTAAAAATGGCAAACTTCCATAACATTGCCATAAAAAAGATAGAAAATGTTTGTAGGTCTACTGACAATTGCATGAAACTTTGAAACACTACATGCAGTTCTAGAAATGTATTCCTTTTCAGTTTATAAACTTTTTAAGTCAAACTCTTCTCTTTATAAAATATATGAATTTCAAAACATACTAGAGCAGTATTTGTGGATTTTTTATTTTTCCTTGTTTGCCTAAGGTCAGAGACAGAAATGTTCTATTAAAGGAAAGATCATTTTCTTTAAAATGTAGCAACATTTTTCATGTTATTGGTCCTTGCCTTCCAGCTGTGTCTAGGTCAGAATATTTCCACTGCAATGTGTTTATAAAAGAACTATATTCTTTACGTCTAACTGCCAGATAATCTCAACTTTATATTTTAGTATCAATATTTTATAGTGATCATAAAAACTATTTGTACTTACAAATGTGGATTTCATTTTTACTGCATTAATTACATACATATTATTTAAATGAATGTTAAAAAAGAATAGTGGAGATATAAATGTGTATATTATATTTATATTGAACTACATTTCATCAATTATTAACTTTGCAGTAGTTTTACTTTAAAATTTATATATCAATCTTCACATAACATATGTAGATATAGATGTATCAATATAGATATTGTGTTGTACTGCTACTTAATGTAATGCAAAATGTTGAATCTTTTCAATGTTTAATTTGGCTGGGCACAGTACCAGTAAGAAGTGATCCTCCAGCATTTTGGCATGGCTGTAAGATTGATGAAATACCAGTATGTACCAAGCACTGTGCGAAGTTGCAGGAATAGTTGGAACAGATTTGATTGGAAACTTTAGCAGTTTATGGTAAATAGGAGATTCAACTATGAAAAAAGGCAGTAAAAATCCAGTATGGTAACTGCAATGAAAAGCAAAGTATCTAGGATGTGATATCTAAAAAGAGAAAAGAAAAGTGAAGGGAAAGGACTTGGAAAGAGAAGAGAAATGTGACAAATGGTTAAGAATATGTTCAGTTCACGGAAATATAAAACCCATGGTTTTGAGAACAAAATAAGTAACTAAAAACATTGCTAAAGTTTAAAATATTCCATTATATTTATTTTGTTTAAGTTAGATTGCTTGCCTACCTGTGAATTTAATAAATAATATGACCTTTTTAATGTAAGAAGGCATTTTACAGAATGATTCTCTTGTCTTTATCTAAATCGTTAGATAGAAATAAATTCGTTGTGTCTAAGTAAGCAAGTACAGCTAAGAGGATATCAGTTTCTAAAGCCGTTTTATTGATGTTATAGAGTTTATGAACAAAAATTCTACAACATGATACAATTGTGATGTTTTGCTCTAGGGCCCTCGAGGTGTCCAAGGTCCCCCTGGTCCAACAGGAAAACCTGGAAAAAGGGTAAGGAAGATTCTCATTGAGGTTTCTCTGCATTGGTCAGTTTGTTTTCTTCTGCTTTCCTCTGGTGAGAGACCTTGACAAGTCTGATCTTGGCCTTGTCAGGGTCGTCCGGGTGCAGATGGAGGACGAGGAATGCCGGGAGAGCCTGGAGCAAAGGTCAGGAGCTCAAATATTTGTATATTAAACTCCTATATGTCATTTCACCCTGGAATATTTTCAATTGTAAAATAAAATTTCTGGGTATGAAATGACCCTTAACATTCAAGTTACAGTACAGCTCTAACTAGAAATGAGATGATTACAATTGTGATTTTACAGGGAGATCGAGGGTTTGATGGACTTCCAGGTCTGCCAGGTGACAAAGGTCACAGGGTAAGTCACATATTACTTTTTATTAAAGGACAATAGAAATACTATGCAATAGTTTAGTATTGGCTCACTTTAAGTAATCTGAAAAAATTGATTCAAATATTTGTAAATCCATTCACAAGTTATTTGAAGAAAGATAGTTAAAATTTTGTGGCATTACTTGTTTTTAGTGATACGAATGCTCCTGCCTTCAAAGATAAAGCAAGGCAGGATCTTTATATTCATGTATATGGGAAAGACTACATTAATAGAGGTTTCATTTTCTATCTAATTTTTGATAATTGCTTGAAAATTTCTTTCATTTTGTCTGTGGGAATATAATCAAAAGAGGACATCCATAGGCCATCTTCCATTAGCATAGTAATTTACTGACAATGTATTAGTTTTTGTGATATTAGTTTTCACTCCATAGTAAGAGCATTGTTGCTAAGGCTGAACAAGTCACCATGCTAAATAGAATCTAGTTAGTATTTTAGTAGGAAAATTAAATCAACAGACAGTTTCTCAAAAAAAAAGATAAGCCTTGGATATATACATCATTCTTCATCAGAAAGAAGAAACTGGGGGTAAAGATAGTATAGCCTTTAGGCAAAATGAAGAAGGGGCAGTGGAAAAGAAAAAGAAATGAGAACCTTACTAATGTCTAGAAAAAACTGTACGTCTAATATATGTGAAGATAAAATATAAGTGTGTTTTTTAAATAAGAAAAGCAAAATTCCTTTGGCATTTTTGAATTGTTCTGATTTAGTATGATACAATTGTATCATATAAAAATAACGTAGAGGTAGAAAATATTTAGTTAACAGCATCAAAGTATACCCATGCTTGGGATGATACTAAAATAATTTTTAAATGCTTCATTTTGTAATAAATGTCTTGTAATAAATAATTTAAAAAATTAATTTTTAAAATTATTTTACTTACAGTTTTGTGTTAAATTTTGAGGGAACATTTTTTTCTAAAATATTTATATGGAATGTCAGCGAGAGTTGAAAAATTATGATTTATCTGTGAAATTCTGGAAGACAAATTCCAAATTGTCCTGGTAAAATGTCTATGTGCATTTGGTTAAGGTGCCTTTCTGAAAGACTTGTAAATACTTTATTTATTTTATATGCTAACTGTGTTATTACTTATCTTTTAGGGTGAAAGAGGCTCCCAAGGTCCTCCTGGTTCTCCTGGTGATGATGGAATGAGGGTATATTAATAGTTCATTTCCTTATGACATACACAGCATTAAACCATAGGAGGACAACATCATGTTGGATTGATGACGTGTGTAATCATCCTGCCCTCTGTTCATAAATGACAGGGAGAAGATGGAGAAATAGGGCCACGGGGTCTTCCAGGTGAAGCGGTAAGCAGTGTTTTCTTTCCTTTCAAATACTAGCGTTCTGACTTTGATGAGCTGTAACCGATGTCACACATGTAAGGCACTGATAAATCCTGGTACAGAGTGTGATCTTTCCTAAACTTACATGGTCATTTTCCTGTTAAAAGGGTATATGTAGAGCTCTTCTTTTGTTATAAAGAAAATCCAAGAAATTTGAGAGAAAAAAATTTGGAAAATGACATCTCACCAGCAAAAGTTTACGCATTTTTTTCCTGCGTGTTTTCTTTTTCTCTTTTTATTTGAATACTGTCAGTAGTTCCGGATTCTGTTTGTGCATTTAGGATTAGTGTCTTATTATCAGAGACGCAACAGAAGGAGGTACTTAGTTTATACAATTTGTAAATATTGTCCCACTGAATCTTAATAATGAGTAAATTGAATTGGGTAGGTTTAATCAAAGCACACCCCCAAGATGACTGGGATAGAAAAAGTTCTCCCAACTCCAGTCTTAATTTGCTCCATGTTGGAGACCATCAAGGCAACTATGGTCAAGCAGGTGAAACAGGAGAGGGAAGAGAAAAAAGTCAAGTTTAAATAGTAATACATTCTGAAATCTTTTAGCGAGGCTTGGTGGCACATATGTTCCAAGCACCCTGGGAGACTGAGGCACGATGATTGAAAGTTCAGGCCTGGAGAGAGAGCAGCTTAGAGCCATAGGGAAACCTTGTCATACAAAATAAATAAATAAATAAATAAACTAACAAAAATTTAAAGGGCTGGGGATGTAACTCAGTGCAAAGCTCCTTAGTTCAAACTCCAGTTCCTTTCTTCTCCAACAAAACTTTTATTAGAATATAGTTTCTTTTTTTTAAAACATTGATACATTATGCAGTTCATAATGATTACATTCTTTGTGGGGTCTTAGTACATAACACATGTTCTCTTTCATCCCCTTCTTCTCCCTTTCTTCTCTCTTGCTTTTGTCTCTTGGTCCCATTCCCTTTTGCAAAAGAGTTATTTTCCTATTTCATATTATTGTTTATTTTGCTCTGTATGTTTTGTGTGTATCATACAAGAGAAAGCATAGGACAGATTGTGTGTCTGATTTATTTCACCTAACATTATGGTCTCAAGGTGCATTCATTTTTCTACAAATGACTCAAGTTTATCCTTCTTTATGGCAGAGTAGTATTGCTTTTGCATACATTTCACATTTTTTCTCCATTCTTCTGTTGATGGATATTAATATTTAGCACTTATTATTTATGCTACTATACACATAGGTATGTGTTTATCATTGCAATATGATATCATTAACTGTTCCAGGAAGTTACCTAGAAAAGGACTAGCTGTATGAAATGAAATTTCTAGTTCAGTTTTTCAAAAGAATCTCCACGTTGATTTCCATAATGCTTGTATTTGTTCACATTTCCACCAAAAATATAGAAAGGTTACTTTTCCCTCTCAGCATTGTCAGCATTTGATGTTGTTCGATTTCTTGATGATGGTCATTCTTTTTGAAGTAACATGGAATTTCAGTGCTCTTGTAATTTGCGTGTCGCTACTGTACAGAGATATTGTACTTTTTTCCATGTATTTATTAGCCATTTATACTGCTTCTGAGAAGTCTCTATTCATTTCAATTACCCATACTTTGACTGAATCATTTTTTGGGGGGGGGGATTTGATGGTTTTGAGTTCTTCATATGTTTTAGATATTAGTCTTCTCTCCTAGAAATAGCTGACAGACATGCGGCTCAGTAGAACAGAATGAAAGGTACAAAAATAACTCCAGGGACATTCAACTCTGATCTTAGACAAAGGGTACAAAAATGCATTCTGGAGAAAAAAAATGGCCACTTTACCAAATGGTGCCTGGAAAACTGGCTACATGCAAAAGATTGAATCTACACCCATGTCTCTCATTATGTGGTAAACAAAAATGAAAATAAATCAAAAATCTAAATGTTAAAACTAAAACACTTATTTGTGGGAAGATAGGCAAGGACTTTCTGTATGGAACCCCAGTTGTACAAGAAATAGTACCAAGAATCATCAAATTAAAAAGTTGCTGCACAAGAGGAAAACAGAGGCAACAGAATGAAGAAACAAACTATAGAATGTGAGAAAAACTTGCCAGCTATTCCTCAGAGGACTAATGTCTAGAAAATGGTTTTCATAATCTTCCTGTATTGTTATTTTGCTGCTTGTTTCTCTCTCTTAATAAATAGTCTTCCAAATATAAATAAGAATCAGAGTTCTTCTGTTTGTACAATAACTCAGGTTGTATAGTGAAATTCACTGTTGCATTATTAAACTAAAAAATGCCTTATTAAACTATTTTTCTCTTAATAATTCCCCAAGTGATTCATATATAAATTTACAGAATTCAAGCTACATTGTTTCTGTATGAAGATTTTTATGCATACAGGCTTTTGGCTTAGTGTAATCACTAGATGTTTATGTTTCATAAAAATGACATTTAAGTGTCACTATTAGTATATGAAGAAAAGATGTGCAAATATTTTGACCCAAATAATATATACAGAGTTTTTCAAAGGAAGAAGCATGCTTTGAAGGCATTTCTTACAAGAATGTGCATTTACTTTGTTTCCTTGCTAGGGCCCACGAGGTTTGCTTGGACCAAGAGGAACCCCAGGACCTCCAGGCCAGCCTGTATGTATTGCTGGAAGCCTGCTCGGTTTTCCAGGGGTAGCTTATTGGAAAACTTTTTTTTGCAAACTTTTATTTAAAAAAACCGCACTAAGTACCTTGGTATTTGTTAAGTTCTAAGGATGCTGCCTATCAGTTTAACTGATCATACCATTCTTTATTTTTTTTTCTTCTATTGTATTTGTCTTGTTATTTTTAATGGGGAACCTATCCAGTAGAAAACAATGCTACATTATCTCCAATTTGTGCAGGAATGTGATAGAACAGACCTTACCCCATTTTCTGTAAACCCTAAAGCCCTATTTTAATTTAATCTTAAAAAAGGTTTTTAGTCACATTGGGAAAATGTATACCGTGGTATTAGAGTAGACTTTTAAATTTTTGATTTAGCTTTTAAATTTTGAAACAAGTCTAACGTGTTTTTCTCCATGTAAGGGTATCGCAGGTATAGATGGCCCCCCAGGACCAAAAGGGAACATGGTATGTAGCAAACATTCTAAATTCATCTCTAATCTGAACAATAACCACTGGTGCTGTTAAAATGAATGTTTATATGACATTTTGCTAAACATAGGAGCAAATGCTACCATTAATATTTTATAGTATTTTCTAGATTCTTTCTATGGAAAACTGATGTGGGGACTATTTTTCAGATGAGAAAAAAAAAACTCTATTAGTTGCACAAATAGCCCCATTAGGAACTTTGTATTTTCTAATGCAGGGTCCCCAAGGGGAGCCTGGACCTCCAGGTCAGCAAGGAAATCCTGGACCTCAAGTAAGTCTAAGCCATTACAGCTCCTTCAAGGTGATGGGTAAGATAGTATTTTTTTTTTTTTTCACAAGAAAACTGGCTGGCTCAAAACTGTTTGAGTTGGTTTAAATATGTTAGAAATGTTAATATTGGAAGATTTTTTTCCTCTTATTTTTAATTTAAGCAAACTAGCAGAGGCCCCATTTCCAAAAGAAAAATGCAGGAGGGTACTAAATAGGATCACATTACAGTCTGCTTGCAAATAGAGTAGCTGGTGTAAAAGTCCTCAGAATTCTAAAAGTCTCCAGGGAGTGCAGGGATTCTATATACTTATACACAGGTCTTCAAAACTCATTTATATGTAACAGAGGCTTAATAGTTTACTATTTGGAAAGTGTATCCTTGTGATTCATGACATGAAATAAATTCTTTTAAAATAGGGTCTTCCTGGTCCGCAAGGTCCAATTGGTCCTCCTGGTGAAAAAGTAAGTCACTCTGTTATTCTAATAATCCCTGATAAACTAGTATGAGTTTAACAACTTGTGGCAGGTGTAAGAGCTGTCTTTTGATAATACCTGGCTAGCACAGAACATAAGAAATTATTCTGAAGTCAAACTTTGACAATACAGTGCGAGTACAATTAATATATCTTTGAAGTAGAAATGATAAGATTTTACATAGTGACCGTTTAGACAGCTTCCACATGTGAAATTCACAGCTGTATTAATTTCAGAAACTTACTGGTATTAGTGAATGTTTTCTCTTTGTTTTGACTCTCATTTGCTTTCTTAATACTTAAAAAATATGACTTATAACAAAAGTTTTATAGCATGATCTGCTTAAAGGGATAATTGTGAACTATTTTCTGTATATAAGTTTTCCATTTATTAATGTATATTTTTCACATAATGACCCAATGTCTGATTCAAAACAAGAATAAATATCTAATTAAATAAATGGCTTTTTTTTCATGATATCCTTTTCTGGATTCCCTGAGAGTAGTATGTCCTGTCCACTGTAGTTACTGTGCAGTTGTTAGCTTTTTATAAATTTTTTTCTTCTTTTTATTTAATTTTATGAACATTTGAACTTAAAAAAAACACCATTTTTGAGTATGATTTAAGTACTATAAAATTTCCTTGTTTTAAGTGTACAAGGAAATTCAGATTTGTGCCAAAACCTAACTTTTAGATAATTTATGTCATTCTGGAAAGAATCCTGTGTCAACTTACAGTCCCTTTTGACCCCGACAAAGACAACAATTCATTTCGTTTCTATTAGATTTACTTTTCCTGAATATTTCATATAAACGAAAATAGGTAAATGAATTTAACACTTGGCTTGAATCACATGACACTAACTAACTAACTAACTAACTATATATATATATATATATATATATATATATATATATATAATATTTATGTCTAGTTTCTTTCATTTGTTATAATGCTTTTGGAATTTATCCATATTATATCACTTTGATCCTTTTTATTGGCAGGTAATATTACATTCTAAGTTCTATTTATACAGTAGTAGATAGTCATTTGAGTATTTTACAGTTTTATCTTTTATCCATAAAATAGTGCTGCTGTGGATACTGAATTTACATGTCACTCTTTGCATAGAGATGTTTTCATTTGACTTTGGAAAGTGCTTATTTTTATGGAAAACATGTTTGATATTTTAGGAAGCTTCCAAAAAGTTTTCCCAAGTAGTTGTATCATTTTTTTCCAGCAACAATTTATGAGTATACTCGATTCTCCACAGCCTATGAGTATACTCGATTCTCCACAGCCTAACAAGTATTTGCATAGAAAACACCTGCTATTTTCTATGCAATGATCATGCCAGTTGATGTGAAGTGGTGCATCATTGTGTTTTTAATTTGCAGCTTGCTATCCTTTAATGATGTTGACTATCTTTTTATATGGTCATTGGTGACATTTATAACATTTTTGTTAAAATAGTTCTTCAAAATCTTGGTATAATATTCTAGATTATCTAATTACTGAGTTGTGAAGGATAACATGTCTTATTTAAATGATCATGAAATTATTTTATTTTCTATACAGTTTTAGTGTAGAATTGTCTTGGTTTCTTTTCCTCTCTTTGCTAGGACAAAGTACTTGACATCCAAAATCAAGAAAGGAAAGGTTTATTTAGCTCACAGTTTGTGTAGGTTTCATTCCGTAATCAGCTGGCTCTGAGGCAGGGTGGCAGGGCAGAGGGGCAGTACTTCACAGTCATAGAAGACAGCAAGAGCAAGGGAGGGCACATACTTTACTTACGTGGTATCTTAGTATGTATTTTGTATTACATTTATGTCAAAAAGTGGACTCTATTGCTTCTAATTTTTTAAATATACTATGATCTGTTTACTTTGGCTCCAGAGCCTTGTTTCCCACCACTTGGTGAATAGTAACTCTTAAGTGACACATAGTATAATCAAACATTCAAATAAAATTTAATTAATGTCATACATCTTGAATTTTCAATAATTTATATATTCATATTGTTTGTATAACATACATTTTTATTATTTTTGTGATAAAATAGCTCATAAAGTATAAGTTAGAGAATCAAAATTGGTAAGACAAATGTAATGTGGTTTTTTTTTGCCATTTTTATAAATATATTGAATACTTCCTGTGATTTAATTTATGAGTTCAGCATTCATATCATTTATATGAAATAGTAGAGTGCAGAATCATGTTCATTAGGAGGGCTTGTGTGTGGACCTGATTCATTCAGATTACAACTCTGTCACATATTAACACATGATGCTATTTCATGAAATTCATTGAGGCAAAGTAAAACATGCATACAAATTGCTTAACAGTGTGGAGAAGCACTCCATAAATTTTTAGTATTTTATTAAAATCTGAGAAATATGGTATACATTCATTTTTATTCCCATGCCTTTAAAGAAACAACAAGCAATGTAAAAAGCAGGAGAAACATTATGTTGTCACAGAACTCCCATTCTGCAGAGATGAATTGATTTCAGTTTCATTAAAAAATCATCTTATAGTACAAGAGTTTTGATATTTCTTGTTTCCCTTCAAATCTACAGCACAAAATTCATGTAGTATTCCTCACCAAGCCATTGTCATAGAAATATTGCATCTGTTGATAATAATAATTAATGGGCTAGCTGTGTGTTTATGTTCTGAAGAACCAAATGTCTTAACAGTAAAAGATATGCCTATTCTTCTTCCAAGAAAGGGTATAATACTTGTGATGCTGATTTTTGCCATCCAAACAAGATAAATGAAATTTGAACTCCTTGGTGGTTATACACAGATTACAGTGATCTGTTGAATAAAGTGATCTTTTTTTGTTATTTTTTAGTTGCTTACTAGTTTATGTACCTTCACAAAATAGATTGATTTTTTTTCTTCATGTCCTGTGAATAACTATAAAAATAACTTATATTTCTTCAACTATTTTAATACTGGTATTTTGTCATCATTACTATGGAATTATAATCATATGCCAAGTATGTGACTTGTTCTGTGAAATATATCGTTAGGCAATTTCAGCCTTGTGCCAGCATCACAGTATGTACTTGTGCAGACCCAGCAGAACTAGATCAATCATTTGATGTTGCCTGTTGCAATCAAGAGACATGACAGATTGAAGGTGTGCGAAGCTGCTGCCAGCACAATATAGTACAGCATATTCTTTTTCTTTTCTTTCTTCTTCTCCTTCCCTTTCCCCCTTCCTTCTGTTTCCCCTTCTCCTTTACTTCCTTCTCTGTTTGTCTTCCTCCTCCTTTTTCCTTCCTTCTCCTCTTTCTCTACCTTCTCTTCCTCCCCCTCTTCCTTTTCCTTCTCTTCTCCAAACTCAGAGTGCTGAGCTTACTGGCATGAACTGGCAATACTCAGCTTAGTGAATTGTTTTCTGCTAATTTTTTTTTGTATAAATAGAAGGATTATGCTTTAATGATAAAAAGTAGACTATAGTAAACATATAATCCAGCACTTTTTATCATTAGGAAAATTTATATCCTCTATGTAATTATATCTGTAATACTTTTAGCCTCTGGCAGCATATCATATTTGTTTAACATCACCACTAACATGAGTAATGAATTACACTGTGACATTATGATGGTTGTAATGTCACTAAGCCATAGAAAATTTTTAGCTCTTTTTGTCAAGACACTACTTGAACACTCATGACTATATTTGAATTGACATGTGATAACATGATTGTTAGAAATATCAATGTCTAGTTTTTCAGTACTGTAAGCCAGTGGTTTGCTTATTTTCCTTTTTGTTCTCTAAAATACTGTTCACCGTGGCATTCAAAAACTAATTTGTTAATTTATAAAGAGTGTACTTGGACTACCAAGTAGTATAAAACCTAGCATATTTTTGATATTTGTTAAAATGTATTTTTCATTCTTCTTCCTATACCATTTCTTTCACAAGAAATATTAGTTATCTAAATGTTTATCATGTTTGTATAGAAGCAATTATGTCAAGTCAACAATGTCAATAGTAGTATATTATTAAGTCATTATCTTCCTTTTTTAAGTAAAATGTTTCATATTCTGTTTCATCAGGGACCACAAGGAAAACCAGGTCTTGCCGGTCTTCCTGGTGCTGATGGACCTCCTGTAAGTAATAGTTACCTATTTATTAAAATTTCTATATTATTTTCAAAAATTGATTTTACATGTGTTATACAGATATATTCGGTCAGTAATAAACTGACTCAGTAATTAAACATTTACTTCTCTAAGATCATTTCTCAACATGTCATTTCTGTATTTCTTTCTTGAGCTCACTCACAATGGCCTCTAGATAAACTAATCCTGACTTTGCCTAGCAGAATATTCCAGAATCCACTATTTTCTTAACTTCCTCACGAGTCATTCACTCCAGTAAGAAAGATCCATTCACCTTTTCATTGGCAAACTTGAAATTTTTGTGATTTTTACCTTTCCCTGTACCCTGCTCTTTTCATAAAGAGCATTTATCCATTTTATTTTCTTTTTCAATCTTCAAGAGTCCAGGGACAGTTATACAACAATCATAAATATCCTCAATTTTTCTGAAAATTCCTGAAGATTTAGAGACATCTTCCTACTGTAGACATACAGCAGTATGTATTATTTCCCAACACATAATAACAAATTCTGTAAACCTATATGTACTTTTATTATTCTAAAATTATTGTTATTTATGAAATTTTCGCTTCTCAGATTTGTGGGATCCAACATATGAGGGTTTTTAAAATTTACCTCTACATAATCTGAACCACTTGATTATTAGTACTGTTAGTATGTATGATCTTTCTATGTTTTTGGATTTTCCCCTTACATGATTTTGTTATCTTTTCAAGATGAGTATGTCCTACATTGAATGATACAAAAATATAAGTTAACTTACATTTATTGGGAATGGGGCTGAATTAATAAGTAGCATGCATTGGTTCATGCTTTTCCTGAAGTCTAAAGAACAATATATGTCTAATGAAATAAATACAAGCCTATTATGGTTTTTTCTAAATGGCAGTTTCCAATGTTATTGAAAAAGGTGGAAATGTTGATACAAACATACTCAATATTTTTTGAAAAATATGTAATAAATCTCAATAGATTTGAATTGAAGGGAAGAATTTTGTAGTAGTATTATAAATTACCATTGACACTGGATCTTAACAGTATACATTTCTACTAAATCTAGGGTCACCCTGGAAAAGAAGGCCAGTCTGGAGAAAAGGGTGCTCTGGTACGTTGCATAGTATCCACTTAAATGTCCTGTCAGCTTATAAGTAAGAAAAATTTCCCCTAATGGGCTATTTTTATAATGTAAATATACATTTTATCTATGTTCACAATGATACATGAGTATTAGAAACTGCAAGAAAATATTTTATCTCTATCTGTATGTTTTTACCTTCTGGAGAATTATTTTCTAATATTTTAATGTAAATGATGCTCCTGAAATTATTTTTTGTATAATAAGCCAGCATACCTTGGATAGATAACTTTGAATTTAATATTGTAAAATTTACAAAATAGACTGTATTCTGTTTTAAAATAAATATTATAGTCAAGAGTAGATCCATGTTCTGCATATATAGTAGGAATTGAATAAATTCACATAATTATAATAATGCAGCTGTCAAAAGTTTTTGAATATCATTAAAGTGCGTATGTAACCCCAAGTTTATCTTACTAGTTCCTGGCAAATTTTTACTAAAAGAATATTTTATTTTTAACAACAATGATTATAAAAATCCAAATAAAAATTAAAAATAAACTTATCCAATATTAGTAGTATATTAGATAACAGTATCAAAGGTAGGAACACTTTCGTTTTGAGTTGCTAAAATACTATTAAAATTCTCAGCATTAGTGTAGAAATGTTGTTTTATATATTCTTTCCTTGGCATATACTACAGAAGTGAAGCCAAATGTGGAAAATGCATAATTTTGATATCACCTTCATGATGAGAATGCTACAAATAGATATAACTCTTTAATTTGAATGCAATTCTGTTGGCTAGTCTATAATTTTCTGCTGTAGACATTAGGCACAAAACTTTTTCTAGTCAAAAAGTTCTATATTAGTTATCTGATTATCTACATTATTTTACAAACTGAATATTTATCTTCTTGCCAGCTTAGGTATTGTATTTATTCTCTGTTGCTGTCATAGATTACTCAGGCTGGGTAGTTCACAAAAATGTTTATTTGATTCATATTTTGAGGATTAAAAATCTAAGATTGAGGAAACTCTGATGTAGTCTCCTTTGACTGTGTGACGCTGGCATCAAGTGGAGAGTGTGTACAAGAGGAGGAGGTCAGATGATAAGACAGGAAGCCAGAGGTTCTGGGACTTGGCTTTCTCTTTTATAATAACCTGTGTTCACAGGGTTTAACCAGGGCTCTGTAAAAAATGCATGAATTCCTTCTAAGGACAGGGCTGTGTTAGCTCCTGCCAGTGAGCCAGTACCTCTCAGGAGGACCGTCCCCTTAAAGGTTCCAGACTTGTCCATATCATCACACTAGAGACCAATCTTCTAACACATGAGCATTGACAAAATTCCTGCACATCAGAAGAGTCAACTTATTTTTAGCATGAATATATCATATAATGAATTTTGATACATTGGTGCTAATCACGTGGTTTGTTAATCATACCTAACACTTAAAAAATTATTCACTCCTCCAAAATCTTATTGACAATTAATATTACATTTTTGGAGATTATTGAGCAAAAGTGTAGAATGCAAAAAAGTAATATTGTCAATATATTATTATTATTTTGCATTGTCAATATATTATATATTTTTCTTTTGTAGGGTCCACCTGGTCCACAGGGTCCTGTTGGCTACCCTGGTCCCCGAGGAGTAAAGGTAAATATTAAATTATTTTCACGTTATTTAATTTCACTGTGAAATGTAATCACTTAATTCTTAATTTATTCCACAGGGAGCAGATGGTGTCAGAGGTCTCAAGGGATCAAAAGGTGAAAAGGTAAAATATAATTAATAGGTGATTTTAGTTTTTTTATATCTTGTATATAAATTTAAATTTCTTCAGCGTGTATTTTATTGCTCAAATTATTGTGTAATTACTTACACACTAAACAATGTGAGTCTAATTTTGTACTTTGTGTTCAGGAAACATTTTAAAAAGTATGTATCCTAGAATGAAGGCTAAAATATAGAAGAGAAACAAATGTATGTCATAGAGATAGTTTTATAAAGGTCATCTGGGCATTAGGATTTGGAGGTATCTGTATCTGTCTTTCCTAGATTTGTTTTTATACCTAGACTAAAGTTTTCTTTCCTCAAATTTTGCACATTGTATCTGTTTCTCACTAGCAATGAAAATACTGTCTTTTATTGAGTTCTTGCCTTACTATACCATCATCATCATCATTTCATCATTTTTGTCTTTTTTCTCTGAACACACATTCTACTTCATTTGTACCAAAATTTACTGTACATATTTTACTTTCAGTTTTATTAGTGAGACAAAAGCCAAACTACTCTGCAGAATTTCAAATACAGTAATACCTGTTTGTGTTTTTGGACATATGAATGATTATCTACTTGAAATTTAATTTTTTTATTGGAATTAGTAAGGTTGTTCATGAAGCTTTCCAGTTTTGGAAGGAATGGTAGGAACAGTTTCCACAATGTGTCTGTTATCTTTTCTAAAAGATGCCTATTTTTCAGCATCATAGCTTTGTGCATATCATGCTACAAAATATGCAACCTCCATATGCAAAGGATCTTGTTAGTTTGCCTATTTGAAAAGAGGTTGTAATATAGAGATCAAGGCTTTTGTCTAGGCCAGTGATGCAAGATAAACAATATGAAAGTTTTAGGTATAATTAATAATTTAAGATTAAAAAACTTTTACTCCACAGGCCAAGTCTTTAATGTAGGTTAAAATGATAAACAATTACTTTTTTATTTATTCAAATAATATAAAATACATATAGGTATAAGAAGATGATTATTTACTCCATGAAATATAGAAGAGTTAATGGGAACACATTGTGAAAAATTCTTTAATATTCAACCGATAGTTTTAGGAAGACGACAGAATTCTGGGAATAGTGGGAAGAGTGCCAGCATTGGGGTAGTGGGAGAGATTTTATGAGTAGGATTTGTATGCCTCAAAATAATGTCCCATAATTATTAGCACTGATTTTATGTAGCCATATATTGGATTCTTCCAGATGACTGATTAAATTCTTGTTTATTCCATATATTTTTAGGGTGAAGATGGCTTTCCAGGATTCAAAGGTGACATGGGTCTTAAGGGTGACAGAGTAAGTAAAAAGAAAATTTGTGTTAATCCTAAAATTATATTTCTTCTTATTTTAACATATAGAGGTCAAGGGTAAATAAAATGTGCATATTATTTAAGACTTTGTTTAGTCATGTTTTTGTATGAAGTTGAAACATCTTAGCTTTTGTGGGGATGGTATAATAGCAATTATTTTCTAGATATTATTAACTTTTCCTATGTTTTATACAATACACATATAAACACATGTAGAGATGCTTGTCTGCCTCTCTAGATCCACATATGTTTCAAGTTACAAGAATGTGATTTTTTTGTGTGTGTTCAGGGAGAAGTTGGTCAAATAGGCCCAAGAGGAGAAGATGGCCCTGAGGGACCCAAAGGTCGTGCAGGTCCAACTGGAGACCCAGGTCCTGCTGGCCAAGCAGGAGAGAAGGTTGGTAACCACGTTCACAGGTCCTCTTGCAGATGATGCTTTGTTGTTATTTTAAAAGTTTTACATTATTTTTAGCAATCTAGAAGATTCTATTCAATTTCAAGCATATCCATGTATTGTATGATTGAGAATAGTATCATGAAACAAACATGTTTACTGGTTTTTTTTTTTTTCTTTTCTCGCTCTTACACATTTTTCAGCACTCCCAGCTCTTCTCTGTCACGGAGGATTGGCCAGTCTTAAAGTTCCTCAGCAGTAGATGTTGAAAATTTTACTGACTGAAAGATGAAAGGATCAGTGAACAATGTGGCTATTTATTGTTTTGGACCAAGTAGATTTATCTTTATCTCAAGCCAAAATATACATTTTTCTTGCTTTTTACATATATTTTCACAGAATAGTATTTTAAAAACAAGTTTGTGCCCATCTTCAAGTGATTTTAATTTTGGTCTGAAGTTGATGTAATTAGCACTATATTTTGAAATATTACCACATAATTCTAGTAGTCATTGGTTCAAAAGGTGTTGGTCTATATGCATTATGTCTAACATAGTTGCAAACATTACATTTAAATTCTAGTGGAATACTAGGCTACTTAGGTTTTTTATTAGAACTTTGTTAAGCAAGTAATTTTCGAGGGCTAATGTTTCAGAATACCCTGTAAGTCTTTTATTACTATATTTAGAATATTTGTTTTAGTCTTCAATTTTTTTTTAATTTAGGGCAAACTTGGAGTTCCAGGATTACCAGGATATCCAGGAAGACAGGGTCCAAAGGTAAAATACAATTACCTTGATTATATAATTTATCAACATCTTATAAGAACATTTAAAATTTTTCAGTGTTTTATGATACGCTTACATGTTGTGGCATAGAGAAGATGAAAACTCAAAATGTATTTTCACAATGGAAAATCATAGAATACAGGAGTATCTGGAGTCCAGGATTTTACAGTGTAGAGGATTATGGATTGGAGCATTTTAGGAGAAAAGTCATGAAAGAAAGGCAGAATTGACAACTGCCTTGTAAATCTAATCAGAACTTTCCAAGGAGGACTATTAGAATTTACTAATGTTATACAACAGATGGTGATGACTTGTGATCAGTAGTAGCTTTTGATTCCATTTGAATCTTCCTGAGGGTTTTAATGAGTACTTCATGTTTTTGAAAGGCGTAATACAATTTTCACCCCCTCCAGTGACTCTGCCAGTATTGGTTTCCCAGGATGGACTAACAAATAACAACAAACTTGACTTAAAACTGTGGGAATTTACTTTCGCACAGTTCTGGAAACCAGAAGTCTAATGTCAAGGTATCAGCAGCATCTTACTCCCTCCAGTAACTCCAGGAAAGGAATTGTCCTTGCCCCTTCCAGTTTCCCATGGCTTCAGATGTTGCTAGGCTTGAGGCAGTGTAACTCTAGGCTTTGCCGCATCTTTATACGACTGACCTTATTTCTGTTTGTCTGTATCTTTTCTTCTGTTTCTTATAAAGACACTTGTCATGGGATGTAGGAACAGCCTGAATACTTTAGGAAGATATTTTAACATTCTTAATTTGATTACATTTGTGGAAGATATTTTTTATTTTTCCAAATAAGGTCATAACCTCACATTGTAGAGGTTTGAACCTGGATCTAGCTTTTAGCAAACCATGATTCAACCTAGCATATCACTGAAAGCTAATTTCTGGGGTTTTTTTTCCTGTCTTTGTCTTTGACTTTGACTTTGTCCTTGACTTTTCTGTTTTCTTTTTCTTTCTTTTTTTCTTTTACTTTTTCTCTTTGAGACAGAGTGTCACTATGTAGTTCATGCTGACCTTCAAGTCACTGTGTGGCCCAGGATGGCCTCAAGCTGGCATCAATACTCCTGCCTCAGTCTCACAAGTGCCGGGATTACAGGTGTGCATCACCATGCCTGGCTGATTTTGGATATTTGAAATTTACCTAGCTTAACTATTAAAAACAAGATAGCTTTAAAATTGTATGTTCACCTTGGTGTACTGTTTAATTGTAAAATTTTCTTAAGGCTGTACTGATACTTTTATTATTTATATTAAGGTGGCTGCTTGAATTAATATGTAAAAGTTGAATACTTGTATTGCAGTGATAGGTGCATACCCATTTATAGCTTGTCAACTACAGCATAGTTCCTAGTTTTAAGTATATATACATGAGGCTTGCCCTCTCTATGTAAATGTGTCTCCCCATCCCAGTTCAACCTGTTCAGTTATTGGGTAAGTCCTGGATATGTAGTATCCTTATATATGCATTATTAATAACTTGCACAGGTAATCAGTGAAAGACATAATGTCCACTTCCTGAGCAGATGAGGTCTGCATGTGCTGTGTCAGTCATTGTCATGTAATAATAATATTTAGGTTGTTCTGGTGTTTTGTCTTTCAATTTTTATTGAGATTTGAGGAAATTATTTTTTATTTGTGGTAAAATGCACATTTTATTTCCAGATAAGATTCATGCCATCTGTGTTTTAAAAGTAATACAAACATCATTGTTTTTCTCTACATAGGAAATCGTGATCAATAGATTTTACTTTTTAAGAATTATCTCTAATATATTGATTTCTGCCATCAGTTTCTTTCCTTTAAAATGTGAAGAATTTTCACAAATATTATGAGTTAAAGAAACCATTCACTGAATAACCTATGACCTTAAGCTATCCTTAAACCAGTTCATAAATTCTTCTATTTACCCAGTTGAATTGCAATTGTAATATTGTTTTGTTTTGATTGAAATATGCAAAAAACTGTCATGCTATTACTTGAATAAGTGCAATTTTATTTTATGTGCTTATTTGAAATTCTGATCTTTTCTCTGTTACTCTAAAGTCAGTTCTCTACTCAATATTATTTGAATTCTTTTTGTTAGCAAAGTAACAGAATGACTAAAGAGATGTATTTCTTTCCAGTGGAATCATACTTATCCTTTAACCTGAATGTGTGGAATTCTAGTCATTATCTTTTATATGGCCTTTTTCATAGCTAAGTTTTTTTTTTTTAATGATCAAAAAGCTTTTAGGTTTCTCATTTCTAAATAAAAAATGTAGGGCACATCGAAGATCAAAGATAGCTTCACATTTTTTCCCTTCTTAGAAGACAATGAATTATAAACAATCTGTCTTGATTATATTAAAAGTGAAATTTGGCTGTTAATCTCTTTGAAGCAATGTAATTAGACACTTTAATTTATTCAGTGTTTTAGAAGCAATATAAATTTTAATACGTATTAAAAAATACACAACCAAATGTGTTATACAATAATAGCTGCTTCAAAATGTTAAGTTCATTTTAAGATAGTGTACTTTTATAATTCAAACAACATTTAAATTAATTTTGAAAATTTTACATTTATTAACTGACATCACTATTATCTTTTGACTTTGTAGTCTTGTATTTTTTGTTTTCTCCATTCATAGGTAGGTATTATCTTTTTATAGAAGCTGTGTATTTTCTCATGATAATTCTTAAATGGGAAAAGGAAAAAATTGATTTGCATATATTACAAACTGCTTAACTGGTGCTTTAACATTTTTGTGTTGCTTTTACCCACAGTTTCCTAGAGCAAAAATGATACAAGATGATGAGATATTGTAAACTTATGCATAAAAGCGTTGCGCTGAATTTATTACTCAATTTACTACTTAATTTACTTACTACTCAATTTATTAGTTATATATTATAATAGATACATAACTGTTTATTGCCAAATAAAATTTGGTTCATGTAAATTATTTCCATATTGTATTACACTAACAAGTTAACTTCTTAGAATGATCACACAGTGAAACTATACCATATGTAACTTTATCTGACTCTGTTAAAAGAAAGAAAAGACTTGAAAACCCTTCAAAAAATGTAATTTGTGGAGATTTTCTTCCCAGGATGTGATTATTAAATATCCAAATAACTGTCTTTAGACTGATCACAACTTAACTCTATCATTATGAGTTAGAATATATTGAAAAATGGATCATAAAAGGAAACAGCAATGCATACTTTGGGTTATTTTGACCATCAGCAGTTATAATGGTATTATGTACATTTTTATGACCTGTTTTAATAGAACTTATAGTAGAAATTACTAGCATCCATTTTGTCTACTAAGTATGTAATATATTCATTACTTTGAAATTACAATGGAGCTAGTTATCTCTCACATGTTAGTAATACTTTATTTTTGCCTATTCTTATTGTGGATGTCTAAGAATCAACTTCCAAGCATTCCCAGACATTTAAATATTATAACCTAAACAGCAGATTCCTAGATTCTCCCTGCATTAGAGTCTGTTTCCATTTTATTAAGTCTGGAGTGTGACATGATAACTCATGTATTTTGACAACACTTCACATTTCTCTGATACAGAAGAACCACTCGCCATGTTACTTTTAGGGGCAGTTCAGTGCAAATGAGTTGATTCAAAAAAGGTAGGAATATATTGAAGTCAAAAGAGACTGTTATTTTTTCCCTTAAGATATAGGGTAATATATAAAAATTTGAATGTCTGCTACTCTTTGCTAGAGTCCTAGCACATTATTGCATTTAATTCATGCAATGTTCACAATAGAAAAATTGAATATTTGGAAATCTTCAGTGTCTTTAGGGACATATAATTAGCAAGTAAGGAATGGGATTTCAACCCTTATCTACTCTATTTATTAATTTAATTAAGAGGCAAACCAGTCTCAGTCATAATGAAAGGACAATCTGAGAAGGTAAAAACTTGGACATATGCACAAAATGAAGTTGTAGAATTTAGTTATTGGAGATTATTGTATTCTGTCTGAAATTATGGCCACTTTTACAGTAAAGTAAATAATGCTTCTATTTACTATACTACATTTGAAAATAATTATTAATTATCTGTTATTACATTTTATACCCTATATTCTTTATTCCAGTCTCCCACAAATTTCAAAATAATTATAAGATGTAATTAATGCCTTCATTTTGTAGAAGAGAAAGCTATTCTCTAAGCAATAAAAAATATACACAGTTGAATTTGTCGATATATGAAAGTCATAAGTTTTGAATTTAGATCTTCGGAATTCCGAACACAAGATTTTACTACGAAGTTGTGACTTGGACTCTCAGCAAAGTTGATCACATTCATAAAGTAAATCAAAATATAGTGGAAGATTTTTCAGTCTATATGATTTAATTCAGTAGTAAAAGTTTAAAATATTCAACTAAAAAGTAGTATGTATACACAGTTAATTCAAGAAATAGTTTCTAATATCCCTTCCTTTATATTAGATTATTTATGTAAATGAAAAAAAATTTTCTTTAGCTTTGAATCAAGGAGGGAGACTGAGTTAAAAATATATTTTATATGAAATTTCCAGTAAAGCTACTTTAAAATTGGAGATATGATATTATGCATTGTTTTACTTTTAAAGATAAATACTAAAAAATGTTTTAACTATTCATGTTTTACTGCTCCCAGGATTTCATATGGCATTGTAAGTTTATTTTCAATATATATATGGAGATCATATGGTGTCTTAATATTAAATACATGATTAATAATTATATTTCTCACTTAAACATTACTAGCTACTTCAGAATCACTGTTTTCCGGGGAAAAAAAATCACAACTTATGCCCAGCAAATTTTAATTACCACATTCATTGTTTCTTATTTTTATGATTTCAGGGTTCTACTGGATTTCCTGGGTTTCCAGGAGCCAATGGGGAGAAAGGTGCACGGGTATGACACATAAATACATTGTATCAAATTAGCTAATGGAAATGCCTTTGCATGAGCACCAGATTCATAACTGACTGTGGTATACTGCATACTCAAAGTGTTTGAACTGTCTTTGTCAGGGAGTAGCTGGCAAACCAGGCCCTCGGGGTCAACGTGGACCAACGGTTAGTGCCTTTATTTAAACTAGTGATTTTCATTTCACATTTAGTTTTTCAGAATAATGTTTTTGTGCCTTTGCATTTGCTTAGATTGGATTATTTTTCCTTTTGTTCTCATATGTAGGGTCCCCGAGGTTCTAGAGGAGCAAGAGGTCCCACGGGGAAACCAGGGCCGAAGGTATTGTGGGGACTTGTTCCTTTTGAGTTTTGCAGAAAATTCTTCTGAAAGACAGGTCTGGTCAGAAATAATCAACGCTTATTTTTCTTTTCTCTATCTTTCTTTTCTTTCTTTTTGTTTTGTTTTGTTTTGTTTTGTTTTGTTTTGTTGTTTGCCAGGGAACTTCTGGTGGTGATGGTCCTCCTGGCCCTCCAGGTGAAAGAGTAAGTGTGATGCAATCTCATAATATAAAATGGAACTGACATTTGTTGCAAGTGTTTGAATTTCTGAGAAAACATGCATGTACACATTCATCCACAGTTTAAAAACATATTTTTCTTTAATTTATTCTTCCTATCAATCAAAAGGTTGAACCATTATATGCAACTAATTTGTTACAGAAATGAGAGAAATAATGTGTGTAATTTACCTAAGAAATTACACTTAAGCCAGCCCAGAGTATTTTTTTTTTATGCCAAGTGTGGCTAAAATACCTATCCCCTATCATCTACTTATCTTGTTTTTATGTAAATACTCAATTTGTTCATAGAGTTACCAGCAACATTATGCTGGTAAAAATGCAAGCTACTAGTGCCCATTAAGCCACAATCAATACACATTTCAACTCAAAATAAAATATCCATTCCAGTAAATACAAAAACTATTTAGTAAATTGATTTTCAATTGATATAAAATAAAGCCAAATACTGGTGAGCAAATACACCCTTTGTTTAGCTTTTTTTTGAAATAATGCAACATTTTTATAAAAGCTAGATTCTTGAATGTTATGCTCTTGCAAGAATTTTAAATATAGATGTATGTACTATATTGGAAGGAACAAAATAATTTATTATAATTTATAATATTTTTCAATATTATGTAGTCATATTAATACATTTTCAGTATCATTGTTTGAAACAGTTGTTTTATGAGAAAGGAAACAGAAAAATCTTATATTATTTTGAAACTGAGAATGAGTAATAGTTGAGTAAAAAACAAAGAATAAAACATCCTATTTGTGACAAAAATATAAGTAGATAAGACACAATAATAAATATTTTACTGGTTACTTTATGTTTTTTGCTCATATTTAATTAAATTCAAATTTTTGCTCATTCTTGCTGGACTATTATCAAATTATGTCTATTCATCCTGTACATTTCAAATTCATAAATGATACATATAAATATACTTATATTTATTTTGCAGTTAAAACTATTTTAATAAATATATATATATATAGTTTAATGAAAATGGTTAAATCATGAAGTAAATTCCAACAAGTTAACAAATTATAGCACAGCTGAGATTTTTAAAGCAAAAAAATCACTTCCTTATGTAACTTGTTTATGCATTACAAAATTTTATGATCAGTAGTATCACTTTAAATAAGTGTACTTTCAGAGATACTACATTTTAACTTGGAAGCGATAGTGTGACTAATGTGCTTGATATAAGTATAAAAATGATTTGAGAGTGAGAAAACAATCAAAGTAAAGGTTCTCTTTTGTTTGTTAGTTTAGAAAGATTCATTTTCAATAACTACTTGTACATTCTACATTTCTGTGTAGAAAGAATATCCTTTGCATAGTCTATATAATAAATGGGAACTTTCTCCTAATATGCTCACTTACTGGAAAGAAGTTTTAAATATTATGAACTATTTTAGATTATGTCTTGCAGATACAGTTGAAAGTAACACCACATCATATTTTTTCCCTAAATATGTGAATTGGTAGGTTCAGGGTGAGAATTTCATGATACCATTGAATTAGAAATTACAGTTCTTGTTTTTGCCTATTTTAAAGGACTCCTTTAATAATATATATAATTATATATGAATGTATGTACTTGCATTTAAGACTCTGAAAATTAAATTTATCTTTCATAACGATGACTTGGCAAGGTCCTGAGTTCAATGCTCAGTACCAAAAAAAAGATGATTTGAAGATCATATATACTTGTCAGATAGTTAATATAGCTTGCAGTTAGTTTTAAAATTTACAGATTTATCAAGACAAGTAGTAAAAAGCAATGAAGCACAATATCTAATTAAATTGCAATTTTACATATACATTGAGTAACTTTGACATAACTATGTCAGTGGTAATAATTAAGGCATATTGAAAACCACTATCTACCTAAACTTCAGAATAGGCTAGACATGTATGTATGAGCTGAGGACTAACTGGCTTCCCATCCAATCTTTAATGTACTGCACTCAGAGACTCTAGTAGTTCCTCTTCTCTGTCAGTCTGCATTTCTAGACTTGGGTGCTTGAAGCTTCAGACACGAGTGAACCTTACATAATCTATTTATTTTCCCTATTCCTACACATAAATAACTAATAATGAAATAGAATTTCACATACTGTAATACAATTGCCAGTGTCAGCACCTTTATTGTGTAAGATTGCTACTAAGTAAAAGGAAGGGTTGCTTGAACTCTGTCATTGGGATGAATGACAGAGCACCCATAATTGAGATGGTCACTAATTGAATACTGAGTGGATAGTGCACACAATGTGGATGCACGAAACAAAGGGATGAACCACAGGGCATGGGATTTTGTCCTGCTGCTTAAAACCATTCACACTTTAACTGTTATAAATCGATGATTTCTGTAATTTTCCATTTAATAATTTCAGACCAGAATGAATCATGAGTGACTCTGCAGAAAGTGAAACTGCAGATCAGGGGCTCCTATATTTTGATTAATATGAAGAGGAGTTCCTCTTTTCTTGGAATTTCAGAAAGCACAATCCCAGTTTTTCTTCATTTGCTCTGAAGTAGTGATTTTGAAATTATTTTGTCAAAAGATTTTAAATTCAAAATTACATGTTATGAAAACTAGCAATATTATATATAGCATGGATGTTTTTAAAAGTTAAAGTAGAGTTTACTGCAAAATATTATCTAAAAACTTTTACATAAAATGATTTTTAAATTTTCCTTAAGGTATAATGATATTTAAGATTCCTAGTTCCATACTTAATGTCAATTTAAAAATTTTGTAAATTTCTAAAATATGCATAATACTTTGCTAATTTCACGATACATTTTTAAAAACTGAAAAATGTGAGGATTCTTTTTTAAACTTTTGTGTGTATATGTGTCAAAATTTTACATGTATGAAAGATCTGAAAAAATAAGAATGACAGAGGTAAGATAGCTGTTCAGAGTGAATTTGGGCCACATATATAGTGAGGGAAAAGGGAGGAAAAATAAACAAATATACACCTTAAAGTGTGAAGTGGGCTCTCCAGAAGTGGCACAATAGCCTTTTTTTTTAATTTGAAGAGGATAATAGTATAAAAAACTTGTGGTGATTGCAGAATGTTGGCATAAGAATGACATTTTCCTTGCAAAGGCTAAATTGATAACTCAAAAAAATAATTTCTACTAAGACTATTGTTAGCAAACTCATTTTTGATAATGCATAATTCCTACTCTAATTCTATTACTTATGAAACTGTATTTGTATTGTGTTTTATTCTGGGTCTAGTTGATAAATACGGTTGCTACTCTGTGCCAGTACAGCATTGCCTTCTACCTGGCCTTTCACTGTCAGCAACACAATCACTGTACGATGGTCTATTTTGTGCATTTAAATGTATGAAAATATGAAATTTGAATAATATAATTCATTAAATATGAAGCCATGAATGATACAATACATATTTAGACTGAATGCTAATGAGAATAATTCTACAATAAGCTTCTTTCATTGTGTCTATCAAAGAAGTTTATATACAAAGAAAATAATATATTGATACTCTCAAAAATATAGTTAAATATAGAAGCCAGTTAAAATGTATTTTCTATGAATTTTTTGAAGTTCTCACTTATTTCTCTCTTAGTTGTATTGATTTTTTAAGTGAGTAGATGTAACTTGAGACCGTAATTTTAAGTGAAATAAATCAGACTTGCAAGTTGAAATATTGCACTGTTTCTCCTGTGTGAGAAACCCTAAGAGTAAATGAGGAGCAAAATGAAGGGTAGGTATTGGAAGGACGGAAAACATGTTCAAATGGGAAGCGGAGCAACAGGAGTGGGGCATTTTTTAAAAAAGAGAGAATGGGAGGGGAAAATGGAAACAAAGCTTTTGTAAATGTGGAGGGGAAGAAGAGTTGAAGAGATGGGAGAATAATGAAAAAGAAAGAGGGGTCAAGATATATTATGTACAGGTACAAATTAAATACGCTAAATACGTATTGATGAAAAAATAAACAAAAAGAAGATTAAATTTTTTTTTTTCACTCTGGTTTCTCTTCAGATTATATAAATCTTTCACCTTCTACTAAGGATTTCCATGCAGAAGAATAAAAAGCATTTCTTGTGGAATGCTTTGGAATTGAATTATCCTCTCATTTGGCTTAGAATATTCTCTTCCAATATTAAAAGTGAAAACAAAAAACAAAACCACTATGGTATTTCTTGATTCATATATTTTCTATGTGCTTTTTATATGACCTCTAAATAAAGTAAAACACTGTGCTCCAGAAGTAAAAACACTGGTCTAACGTGCAACTTTAAATAGTGAAAAATCATCTACTTTGCTTTGATTTTAACAATACTTATTATCATGTTGCATTCCATAGGTCTGTCTCTACAGTTAACAAGTTGTATGCTACCTTGTATTTGAGCTATAGAAATAAAGTAGGAATATAATGATGTGTCTTTTAAGATATATTGTTCATTTTCTCTTCTGCTTTTTATTTTCAGGGTCCTCAGGGACCTCAGGGTCCCGTTGGATTCCCTGGACCAAAAGGCCCTCCTGTAAGTGTTTCAGTCTCTGTCTTTCTCCTCTCTCTCTCTCTCTCTGTCTGTGGGTATCTCTCCCCCTACAATTGAACAATATTTCTATATTTGTTTTATATTTTAAATATATTTTATATGTAAATACTGGTAAAATCCCTATAAAATAAAACTGAGTTGAAGGATTGAAGGTCATGAATAAATTTTCAATTTATGGAGTTCACAGACTGTTCACATATAATTCAAGCATCTCTTATTAAATGTTCTTTTAAACTACATCAAAAACTTGAACAGTATAAATATTATTTTCTCAACCACTCTTCTACTAAAAATGCTTATTGCTGATGACATTAAAATTGTTACCACATATTAAATATTTGGTGAATTGGAATTTCTCTTTTATTTTCCATCTGCAAATAAAATCTTCCATTCCTGTTCAATTATGCTTTCCTTAACTGACTCCAGTATTCTGATACTACTTATGTAACATTAAGATTTATTTATTCAATGTGTTCATGTGTCTAATAAAGCATTTTGCTTAGGAAATGCAAAGTTAATTCTTATGAAACTACATACTTCTTTTATAAAATTTATTTAGATCGATTCTCTCTATTTTTTAAAATTTTTGAAATAAGATCTTGGTTTGCAGCTCAGGCTGGCCTTGAACTCACTATGTAGCCCAGGCTGGCCTTGAACTCATGGTGATCCTCCTGTCTCAGACTCCTGCGTGCTGGAATTACATACCAAGAAATGATTGTTACCTATCTTACAGAGGAGGATCAACCCAACCCATTACCAACCCATGTGTGACTAGGTCCAGCAGATCAATACTCTCTTTAATATCACTATAAATAGTTTTATAAAAGAATTTTATATTCAAACATATATTCCTAGAAACGATGTGACTTAGTTGTTTGCTGTTTCTTTCTTTTTTGGAACCTATTTAATTTCTTTAAATTAGAATCAACCTACATATGTAGTACAGAGGTTCTGAAAATGCATTTTTTTTATTTGAAAGAGAATAAAACAAAAGAGGGCAGAACAGAGCAGATCAGGACAACATAGGCAACACAGTACTTTACATTAAGACAACCAGACATCAACAGTAGCTATCACAATATCTATTTCTCTGCTATAGTTGAGCATAGTTTCAAATGCAAAAATGTCTAACATAACAAAATATTATAAAACCATTCAAAGAGTGAAAGAATTACAGGGCATTCTGAACTGAATAACAGAGAATGATCAATGGGTGCTATAATATCTCATTTTTGATAAAAGTTTTGTTTATACTATCACACATATTCAAATCCCAGTAAGACACAATGTGATAGATAGAACCAATGGAAATAGAAGAGTAGAAACTTGGTAGGACTTCTAAGAAGGACAGTATTAAATCAGCAATAGCTGTCATAATGTTTTGTTTTCTTCAAAACAGCTGTTCATACCATCACGCATGATATAGTCAAACAAACCAGAATAAAACCATTCGAACTGATGAATGAAAACATTGAAAGCCTTCAAAGCTATGAGATGGGGACTCATGCTTACCATACAATGTTATATACTGTTATATACTCTTATCAACTCTCATACTAGGGAGACTACACAGTATTTGCACTTGTGAGTCTGGTTTATTTCGCCTATGAGTATGGTCTCAAGCATTTTGTGGCCCAGTAGTGTCAGTAGCATTTATCATATTGTTAGAAATGTGGTCTTACTTCCAACTCAAAACTCTATAGAGAGACCCGGTTCCTGTTTTAACACATGGTCCAAGTATCTCTGATTCATGCTGAAGTTTGCAAAACATTCCTTACGTTTGAACTAGAAAATATGGGCCAAACTTTAGCGACCTCATACAACACACCGGTGAGTTATTTATTTTGAAGTACAGAAGTATATTGAATATTGAATTATGAGGCAGTTTCCACTTTGTTTCAATAATTTTTGACACTGCTTGACACTGAACAACTGCTTTATTAATTCAAACATATCAAGAACTGATCGTTATCTATGTTACAGAGGAGGATCAACCCAAATAACCTGTTATTAAATGTAATACTGATACTAACAACATATGTTTTTTATTCACTATATTTTGTACTGTTCAGTCTGTGCTAAAATTCATAAAGAATCAAAACAAAGTTCTTATACTGATTGTGCATGTATTTTTCTGATGGGCAATTCTGTGTTTTCAAACAACATGTATAGATTATGGTTAACCTCTACAAGCCTATTGATATGTATAATCTCAATATTATTATTTCATTTATGTGTGTATATATATATATATATAATCTCAATTATTTCCCCCTGTAATATATTTTGGTTGTCAAAGAAAGTTATTGACTTATTTTCTTTAGACTTTTTCAGTCTATCGCTCTTGTATCCTTCAACATGATATGAGCTATTAGTCTTAGACTCATTTTATTTCCAAGAAGTCTCAGTAATACAATAAATGTCTACCCTTAAAAAATATGCATTGACAAGACACTGGTATGAAACATGACTTTCACTGTTAAATAAAACGCTGCACTTGTATACGGTTTTATAAAACTTGGGAAAGAAATGCCCTCCTCATTTTGAAATAGAAGAAATTCAGGTGATGAGATAGAACGGATATTGTCCTACAGACTGATTCGTTTATCATTGTACCTGAAAACAGTTGTATACACTGGCAGGCACATGCAGATTGCATTCTTGGAATGTTCCAATTAGATTCTGTTCATCTCATGTTAATGCTTCTATATTTGAAAAGTATGTAGTCATGTCATTTAAGAAAAATTCTACTTGAAGTGATTAAATTTTATAGCATGACTTTGACGAAGAACATTCTATTTATAAAAGGAAAAAAGTCAGAACTCAGTATCAACCAGGCTGAGAAAACATCACTAAATAATCTTTGAAAAGTGTCTTCATCACATGTCTTGCTGTATCAAAGCACTTTCCTTTAGATGAATTTGTTTCCTTTGTACACCAACTACATCCAAGGAGCAGCCAATTTTGATAAATACAATTCTTATTTTTGAATAAGTTCCATAACTATTTTCAATTAATGTGCTGTTTTTTTACTACATAGTAGTGTGGAGCCATTATAACTTTTTAAAATGAATTTTAGAATTAATTTTAGAAATATACACTTAGGCTACGAAAAATGGTGCCATTGTTCTGTCATGAGCCCATTAAACCTGTTGCCTCAGACTATGTGGAAACACCATGAAAAATCATGCTGCATTCACTCCAAGAGGACTTTCATTAGATACATGATCTCTGTTTAAAAGGATTATAAGTTTGTAGTGAAATGCTGATATACTCTATACAGCAAACACAATGAGGTATTTAATTTTTATATTTCAGATTTGTTATACCATGTATACGTGTCATATAGATTGAAAAACAAATCATTGGAGACACTTATTTGCTGTTTGGAAAAACTGGACTTGGGTGAAGTCTATTAGCAGTTAAAGTATTTATATCAGTTTCATCTCCAAATTAAACACAGACTTCTTCCATTATCATATACCTAGCGACTAATGTGTGAATTTGTAGTATATCTTTTTGGCAGAAAAAATATTTATTTTACATCCAACAATGTTTTAGACCTTTTTTAAAAAAAAGTATTCATATTTTGGTATTTATGAGGAAAATTGGTCCAGAATTGCAGATGTGGTTCTGGAAAATGTGAACAAATCACCGGTCAAGCTGTCATCTTGTGAAACAGAGTAACAGTTTTTAATTAAGGGTGATAACAAACCAGTGTGTCAGTGCTGATGCGGTCCGGGAGCAGAGCGGGCTCAGGGTGGGCATGCCAAGATTTCCCGGAAGTATGCCAACCTAGAGAAAGCCGTGTTCTCATGAAGGAAAGCTGGCTGTGAAAATGAGCTTGTTTTGTAATAAAGCCTTTGGTTGGAACTCATTCCATATTAATGAGTGTAAAGATAGGTGTTTTCAAATAAACTTAGGTATTTAATATTAGCTATTTCAAAATAAATTCACTTAAATAATTAACACATAGAGAATGATACACAGTTGTCATTAAGGATGTTATGTTAAAATGATCATCTTCAATTTATCCAAAAAGGTGAGAAATATTTGGATTTATATCTTTTAGTTATATTTTAAAATTTTAATGTTTTCTGGTTATATGTAATCGATAACAAAGTCTAATGCAGCAGTCTATCTCTATAAATATTTAAAATGTAACTTTTTTAGAGTTCCTTGCCTTAAGTACTTAATAACTTCATGTGTATCCACACATGACAGAATATGGCACCCTTTGGCAGATTTTCTGTATTTGAAAAGGGTTTACTTAAGAAAATGCATAAGAAAAGTTTGCTGTGATGATTTCTAGAATTGTGCATGGTAAATTGTTTATTTCACTTGGAGCAAATTGAGTAGTGTTGCTTTCTTCTTCATTCTTGTAATGTGTTTGGATCACCACTAGAGGTCAGTGTTTTCTGCTGTTATTTGTGTTTCATTGCACACAGAAATAACAGGTGACTATAAAAAGGGGGAAATATTAGTCAAGTACGGAAGAAGCAACATTTTTGCAAAAAAAAGAAATATAAACAGATTCAACTATGCTTTTGAAATATAGGTACAATTAAAATAAATTCATTTAGTATATAATGTTTAGAAAAGAACTTTAAATTTTATTAGTCTAGTCTTATCGATAGGTTATGTTAAATGATTATGTACACATAACCAGACATAAATATCTGGAAATTAAAATCCAGTGTACAATGAAATATAAAAAACATCTAAAATAGTCATACTATAAACAATTTAGGCAGTATTCATGTCTTAGGCTGTTTTATGTTTGTGATTTCAGGGTCCACCTGGGAAGGATGGACTACCAGGACACCCTGGGCAACGTGGAGAGACTGTAAGTAATTCCATTTTTTTGGTTGAAAATTTCTCGTTAGTACCTCGTTGGTTCACAGAAGGCTACTTTATAATTAACTGTTAAGCTATCAGTTGGAGACAATAAGGGAAGAATCTTGTTGAACTTTTTATTAAAACCGTAAGTAGATCCAAATTTACACATAAAAAAACCTGAAAATATGGGTTGTGGATTGAAACGATTGTTCTCATTATCAACATCAGCACTTTAAGAATGAGCCGATGGAGAAAGCCCTATTACTTTTGAAATACCTACTCTAGATTGTCACCGAAGTCTTATGACTACATCCCATCTGAACTATCACTGTCCCCTGCCAAAAGAAATGCTTCACTATCGGTTATTCACATAACACAACATTCTTTAATGCTGGACTAAAGGATGAGATATCTGCTGATTTTAGAACCAGAAAGGTACATTTATTCTGGAAGTATGTCAAATGCATCCTCCTTATGTCAAGTGAAATATATAGATTAAAAAATATAATTTAATTTTATTTAAAAACTTTACGGAATCTAACATTTTAAAATTTGACTCAATAACTCACAAAGTGTATGATAATTTAGGCAGAAGAAAAGTTAGCAGTTCCAGTATAGTTTGATTCTTGTAGGCTTGTTTTTTTATTTAGCTCTACTTTAAAAAGCGCTGTCCCAGAGGGTTGTTCTAATTAGAAGTGCTCCTGGGCTGGAGTGTTCCCTTGGAATCAATCCTTGGTCCTCATGTTGGTTAACTTTATCCAGATTTCTTAAGGTAGCTACAATAAAGTCTACCTTTGACTCCATAGTCCCCGATCACGTTAGGACATTCTGCCAGCTTGACCACATAATTTGGAATTGATAACATAATGTGATAGTGAATCTTCAGTTTTTACTAATTTTCTGCCATGGGAGAAGCAGACTGTCAGCCACAACCCAATTACTGTCTCAGTCATCATTAGCAATTCTTAGGCTAACAACCTAATTCTTAGGCTTCACATCCATTTTTAAGTGAATCACCCCATAGCCAGAGACTGTTCTTTCTTGCCTTTATCCATGCCAACTGCCATTCAAAAAAATTCCTTGCACAAGAATTAAAATCTAAAGCTGGCTAAGCTTTGCTGTAAATGTGATATCTAATTTCAAAGAACAAATTATTTAATTATATTTGAGGTTATCCCCCCCTTCAGATATCCTTTATGATTTGTCTTGATTTTTTACACATTGAAGCTTTTCAAGCCATGCAGGAAGTATTAGAAATAATTCCTGTTACAATGAAACAATCCATCCTTCTCCGAGACATGGTGTTGAATCCAAACTGACACTAAAATTAATTTAATCCTTTAAAGATTAGAATAGAAATTCTATTTTTGTTGAGGTTAGCAGCATATTTTCCAAACTATCCGTGAATCTACAACATTACTTTGTTTTTCAGGGACTCTGAACATTATATTAACTTATTTTAAAATTAAATGGTAAATATAGCATTACAATAGATAATATCAAACAAGCACACTGCATTTTGAACTGTAAAAGTTTTACTGTCCATAGTTTACCTCTAGCATCAGACATATTAGATAATTAATGTAAACACTACATTTTTTGAACGAGCATACAGAAAGTGGTACGCTTTCAAATCTATTACCTGCACAAGTATGCTAGCAAACAAGCTTTTTCTTTTCCATTTAGGATGCAAGCATGTTTTGTAAATTTCTATAGACTCTGTCCAATTAAATACTGATTTTTAATCAATTCATTTCAGTCAATTATTACTATAATAATTTCTGTGAGATATTCTTGCTCTCACAGTAACTAAGAAAAAGAGCTTTATAAAATTTTATTTATTTGTTTTGTTTTTAATTCAATGCTGCATTTACCGCTTCAAGTCAAACTTGAAGTATAACCTCATTGGAGAGAATAAATTGTGCAATATAAGATATGGGTATCAAAGAAAGACGAAAAGGTGAACATAACTAGAATCTGAAATACATTTCCAAAGCGAAGTTTATGATGGAGGTAAGCAGACTGAGCTGTGACTGTTTTGAACTTTCTTACTGATAAAGTTTGGCACTGTATGTGGTTGGCAATAAATTGATTAGATTTGCTTGTATAAGATGATAATCCTGGCTAAAGTGAACAACTGAGTGAAACTGATTTTAAAATCCTGACCTTCAAAGTGATTACAGTTTGAATAATACATGCTACTAGGCAAGAGAGAAAAAGCAGTATTTGAAAGAATTCCTCAGCTGACACTAGAATCAATGACAGAGTGAATATCCAAACTAAGCCTAAAATATGAAGTTATTTCATTAATAAGGGAAAGAACACAAGATGACCATGAAGGACAAAGACATATTCAGCAAGTTCTATGTTGAGAATATTGAAGAGAGAGCACCTTATAGATTGGAAATGTCTAGTAGGCACTGAGTGAGTTTTAGAGTACAATACAATTAGAGATTTAGAAATAATTTGGAATACGTGGTATACTTTATGAACATGGATGTAAGAATGGGTCGTGGAGGTTGTTGTCATCATCCAGGAAGTAGTAGATGTGTGTACATGTGCTGATAAACACATATAGACACACATACATATGTGTTTACTTTGTGTTCATGTTTGTACATAAATTTGGAAATCTGACCAGTAACCTGTGAGTTTCTGAAAACTAAAGTAAAGAAATAATGATTTTGATTTTAAAATGCTAGATCAGCTTTAGGATAATTTTTCTCAGATTTAATTGGTTTTGCTATGGACAATAATAGCTTATGTAAAATTTGGGTAGTTTTAAATATTAGTCAATTTTAAAAATATATGAAATCAGTTTTTTCTCTGTAACATCAAATATAATATTTATAAGTACATATTCTTTTAACATATATGTTTATAAATGTTTGTTACTTCAATTTAATCATAATGATCTGGAAGATTGTGGGGCTACTAGTTTCTATTTTTTTTTTTGCTAACTTTATTATTTCCAGTCTGGTTATGTTATAGTGAGTAAAATTTTTGAAAACATTATTGGCTTTACTTCAGTTCTTTCAAAGATTTTTTTGTCTACGTCTGTAAATATTAAATGTAACTTAGCTCAGATGAAAATAATTTGTCTATTCTAACAATTATATAGAACAAATAATTCACAAGAAGCCTAGATAAATATTGATATGGAACATATTACCAAAATTTTTCAGTGACTGAAGGTGCATTTCTAATGATAGTCTATTGGCTTTTAACAAAGTACATTGATAAAGAATACTGAAATGATTGCTAATCATGTACCACATTTTGTTTATAAATACAAAAAGTATGCTTTATATTATGAGATTGTTGGATTGCACTTGAAAGAAATGAATAAATATCACATATTATAGATCTTTACTGTGTAAAGAATCAATGAATTATTTTAAAGAATAAAGGAAAATTATCACTTATTTCATCTATAAACATTGATCATTAAAATTCTATATATTTTTTGGTTTGGTAAAACAGTGTTAAGAGTGTACTTTTACCCCAGGGTCATTGTATTACCTTATTTTTTAAGTTTATGTTACTAACCATGACATTACAATGTGAAATAGAGAAGACAACAAAATTTCAATTAAAAAATTAGAGTATAATAACAGATTCTACTCTATTTCTTTAGGGATTTCAAGGCAAGACTGGGCCCCCTGGGCCAGGAGGTGTTGTTGGACCACAGGTATTTTTATTTATTTTTCTAGCAAGATTTATATTTAATGTTTGTATTTTTCACCTTACTAACTTTTGTGAAATCCGTCCATTTTGTCATGACTCAAAATGTGTATTGCCGACATCTAAAGCAATTCAGCAAACAATTGCTTAATTAAAACTGCTTCTCAGTTGCTTGTTTTAATAAACAGGAAGAATAAACATGAAAACATATAGAAAAAACTTTACAATGAATTTAACAGGAAACTATAATACCACCTACTTTCTAAGTGTCTGTTTAGAAAAACAAACTAGAATTCTTTATTAACTAGATTGGCTATTCAGAATTTAAAATTACAAAGTTATTTCAGCTTTTTTAATACAATTTAGGTCTAGAAGTATAATTATATACTTTGATATAGTAAAAGCAAAATGTAAATATCTTAATATAATATTTTAAAAATTTAGTATTTATATATTTTATATTCCTTAAGATCTTTTTTCTTTATAACAATCAGTTATATCAGAGGTAATTTTTTTTTTACTTTGAGCATATGTGAAATGTTGGCAAAGACAAGTAGGTGTCTCATGATAGGTGGCAGAAATTCTCCAGCATTGGTACAATATCTTGAATTAGGGAATTGCATAGCTACAGATAATAATTCATGTGAACAGAAAATAATATTTTTATTCTTAGGCAAAACATGTTGAATGGACAGAACTCTTTTAATCCAGTCAATTGGAATTTTATGCCGAGTATTAAAAAACAGAGAAAAAGAGTCAGAGCAGTTAAGCAAGTGTTTTAATAATTTAATTATTTTACATAGTCTTTTCTACACCTCCAATTAGTTCTCAGTGTTTTGCAACTTTTACACACAAACATGTACATACAAAAATGCATACAGACACATACACACACGGAGGAGTAGGTCTACAACTTCTTTCTAGAAATCTATGTAACTGAAATAAAAAAGAATCCTTGGATTGGGTGGTGATTTTATTTCAAAGAATAATTCCTCAACTAAAGCAAATTTTTAATTGTGTTTTTATAAAAGAAATATAACATGAGTGTAAGCATGTATACATTTTTGTGCTGAAGATCTTTTTTAGCTGCTTATCAATTGTAATTACATACATATCATATATATATACCCAAGGCCAAAATGTAAAAATATGTAAAACTATGTTACATTTTTAGAAAATACCTGAGAATGGTATTGAGCGAGGAACTTCGGTAAAACATCCTACTGTTTAACAACTGTAGCATCTGGAATTTTTGCCTTTATATAATTTTAATTTTAATCACTTATTTTGCTTTTTATTATAAGTGGAGATAGAGAATAACTGGTCACCATTCCCTATTTATTCTTGAAAGCTTATTATACTGTAGTCCCACAAAACAGCACCACTCAGGGGACATATAAATGACCTGGCATTTTTCACTTTGGCATTTGCTGCAATTTAAGGTGGCTGACTATTTGTTATAGCCGTAGGTCTCAAAGAACTGCTGGAGCAAACTCACTGCCATCAGGATCCCCCTGCCACATTCTTTAGACTTCTCAAATGAATATAAATTATCAGTAGGAAAGTTTGAGGTCCGCAGAAACTCCCAGGAGAACCACTTCTGTTGTGTGGGTTCCCGAAGGCCTAGGCTTATAATCATACCGTGATTCGTTGAGTACCTGCCACCCTGGCACCAGTAACTCTTCATTTTTAAACTGATTTGACACCTTACAAAAAAGGAATGTAATTAACTGTACTTATAAAACAAAGGTTTTTTTTATTATTAAGGCATTGAACTTGCCTCATTCTGAAGCAAATCTAGCGTTCAACAAAGCAAGTATCTTTGTATAAATGTATAAAGTACCTTTATACATTTCTCTTGTACCCTTGGCTATTAAGATTATATATAATCATTTCAGACTTTTGCCAGAATGTTACTTCAGTGCTTTATGAAAAGAACATCATGAAAATGAATGACGGTTATCATCTTTTCTGAAAATGAGCAATATTTGAGTTTGCAGTTTACCTGCCTAAAATAAAGAACCAGTCTAATGTGGTTTGGCTTCTGTAATTTAGGGACCTACTGGTGAGACTGGTCCGATAGGTGAACGAGGGCATCCTGGGCCCCCTGGCCCTCCTGGAGAGCAAGGTCTTCCTGGAGCTGCAGGAAAGGAAGGTGCAAAGGTATGAATGCTCAAGGATATTTTTAGATCAAAATATCCATTTGCTTTTCATTGTGTTTCTTGTCATTTGTCTACAGATATTGTATGTTTATCAGAATTTAAATTAGAATCAGGGAAATATTTAGTGTGACATTGTTGTACTACAAAACATTACTAAATAATAACAGTATACCAGTTAGCTCCTTGACTATTAAACCATGCAATTATATATATATATATCTTTAAATATAATTACTTTGTTTTAATATATGTGATATTCCATACAATATTCCTAATACCAACTGACACTAAAGTTTAACAGTAGGTTGCAGGTAGCTATATTTTGTTCATAGAAATGTATATAAATTACTATTTTGTAACTGATGTGTGTTGCGTTTAGGGTGACCCAGGTCCTCAGGGTGTCTCAGGGAAAGATGGACCAGCAGGATTGCGTGGTTTCCCTGGTGAAAGAGGACTTCCTGGAGCTCAGGTATAGTTAATATAAACAAAAGGAAGTGAATGAAATTTCTTATTAGATGCATTTTCTCATATCTTAACTAGAGTCATGAGTAATCACACATGTTCTATTTATGTTCAATTCACATTTATTCATATTCCTTGTTTTTTCACTTTCCCCAGGGTGCGCCTGGTCTAAAAGGAGGAGAAGGTCCCCAGGGCCCACCAGGTCCAGTTGTAAGTATGGTGATAATAAATAGCTCTGCCCTCCATGCTCGTAAATTACAGCTTTTTTCATTGTTCTCATGCTGTGATCCCACAGCGTGGGAGAGAAAATAAACACATGTCAATCAAATTAGTCAATGCCTGGTTCCTACTAATTGGATGCACTAATGAGTACAGAAACAGAAGGGTTTAGACGATTGGAAATGTTTGCTTGTGCGTCTGGTGAAAAGAGCTATCTTGCTTCTTACCATTTCCAGTGAAATACATCAATTATTAGTAATAGAAACTTAAGGCCATGGGAGGTCTGAAGTGAGTATAGTTTATATTATTTTATTTCACTTTCCTCTTTCATTTAATTAATCGTAAAATAAGATTCAGTGTTATACATTATCCATATTACTTTATGTAGTTGATGAAATATTGTGAGGTAATTGTCAAATGGAGTAAACACCACAATTTTGCCTTAGCTTTTTCTTCAGCTGCTCTGAGACATATTGAGTACAGTCTTCAGTTTTTATCTACAAATTCACTTCTGTTGTCATTGTTGCTCTGAGAGGTCACTATGAAAGCTAAGCTCCCATGTTTAATTGCCCTGTCTCAGTCTGGGGCTTACTTGCCCTACCAGAATAGCTGCAAGTTGTCTGAAAACTCTTTTCCACTTTCATCTACAACATGTTGAAGTCATGTTTGTCCTATTTCAAAACATTTCTTTAATTTATTCATTTTTCTTTATTTTTGCCAGTATACGTTTTGTACAGAGATTTTCCATTCTCTTCTCAGCTTCTAATGTCTTAACTCATATCCTTGATTTTAATTCTTACCCTTTTAGTCAGTCTTTTTTATTAGTTCTAGATTTTATATTAGTTCTAGATTTTATTTTAGTTTAAAATAAAACTATGCCACTCTTTTTTCTCTGCCTGTCTTATGGCCCAACACTGCCTTCAGAAACCAGATCATTTCTCATGGATCTTTACAATTTGATGTCAGTCACCATTGTCACTTTTATTTTCCTTAATACCTTCTTTTAATTCTGTCTAATTAATGCACTGAATTTCTTGGGCCTCAACCACCATGATGTTTTGTACTTTGAGAGACTATATTTTGTACTTTTCTTTTATTAAAGTCAATTTTTACTTTTTCTTCTTGGCAAAATTTTACTCTGGTACATATAAAGCTGGGATGTTTACTCTCAATAGTCCACTGTAGGCAACTTGTTGCCATTTATAGTGAAACTTAGAGCCACTTCCTCCTCCTTTCTTCTTTCCCTCTCTTGTAAGTTTTGCAAGTCTCCTTGATCCTTCTGTACTGCTGTAAACTATTTCATTGAAAGGAACAGAATCAGAAGACCTTGTATTCCAGCTCTTTAATATTTCTATAGTCCTTATAAGCATTGCCTGTTTTGAATGAATCAAGTATTAAACTGCTTGAACTAACCTACAGGTCAAGTATCTGACGATTACAGATGTTTGTCAAGGGACTATTGAGTTTTTAATATTTTTTTTCTTCTAAAGTACAATTTGTAAGGAGCATAGATTTGCTTCATATTTCTGTATTACTAAAGGAATAGTGAATTTCATCATTGCATGAAATATCAATAAACTAAAATTGAAAGACTTGATAGTGGATTTGACTAGTTAACAACTTTTAAATTGAAAGTGATATTTGTGAAGTTTGTATATGTCACAGTTGCTCACCATTCATTGTATCCTTTCTTTGTTTTTGAACCCATAGAAATCAAATATATATTTAATAATCATTCACCTGGTCCATGCATATATCACATTCATTTATAAATATATTTATATCTGATCTTTTTGCTCATCTCCATTTTCTCAGACTTATGGTCCAAATTGCTTACAACATTGCTGTAGCACCCTATTGAAAGGATGACTGAACTCTGCTAGATCTAGATGCATTACTCTTGTCTTACTCTTGGAGAAATGATGACATATAAAGCAATATATATTAAATAATTTCCTTAGGGTATGGGAGATTAATTTATGCAAAATTCCTTTTGTAAATTTTCTCAGAAAACTTATCTTCCTAACCACAGCTTTAGAAATACTTTTAATTCTTTTTTAAAAATCTAATTATATCTATTCATTTGCTTATTTATATTTGATCTTTTAAATGAACACACTCTAGTCCAGGTTAGCCTCAAACTCTGGGCAATTCTCCTTCCTCAACTTCCTAAATGCTGGGATTACAGACATACTTGGCTGCTAAATTATGATTTCTACAAATTTATTTTATACTTTGTATGGTATCTTTTTTTATGGAATAAAAGTAAAACAAAATTTCATAACAAAATAATATGAGAATAACACTAGTAAGTTCCTCACATGTTGTATCTTTAAAGTAGTTGATCAGGGTATAAGATGCGAGCATGAAAATTTCTGTAATCAAAAATAGTACAAACTTTCCTTTTTAATAAAATAAGAGATACTAATAATATAACTGACTTGCATTTTTTTCTTTTTCTTTACTGTTATTTTTCCCCTTTCACCTTTCCTACTTCCTTTTTCCATTTGAATAATTTCCCCCCATTTCACAATATTATTGTGCATTTTAGAATTTATTTGCTATTTCAGTTTGTCATACCAGAGAGACAATATGATATTTACACGTGAGTCATATTTATTTCACTTATGAGTATGGCTTCAAATTATATCCATTTACCTGTACATGTCTCAAGTTTAATCTTCCGTATGGTTGAGTGGTAATCCATTGTATAAAAATGCCACTTCTTTTTTATCCATTTCTTGGTTGATGGACATTTGAGTTGTTTCTGAGATTTAGGTACTACTAATTGTGCTGCTATAAACACGGGTGCACATACCTGTGGTATGATGTTTTTAATTGTTCTAGAAAGATATCCAGAAGGAAAATAGGTGGGTAGAATGGGACCTTTAATTCTAGCTTTCTGAGGAATCTCCACAATGATTTCCACAGTGGTTGCACCGGTCTACGCTCCCACCAGTGGTGGTTGAGCGTTACTCTTTCCTTGCAGCCTCTACGGCATTTGTCACTGGTTAGTTTCTTGAAGGTAACCATTCTTTTTAAGGTGAGATGGAATCTCTGTGTTGTTTGAATTTGCATCTCTCAGATGATCAGTGATGTTGAATGTTTTTCATTTATTTATTAGCCATTTGTATTTCTTCATCTGAGAAGTGTATATTCATTTCAGATGCCCGTTTTGGGTTTGGGTCTCTGAATTTGGAGGGATTGAGTTTTCAATTGTTTATATGTCCCCTATGGAAATCCTTTGTTTGAGGAACAAAGTGCTGAAATATTTTCTCACTTTGTGAGTTGTATTTTCACTGTGATGTTGATTTTTTGTTATGCAAAGTTGTTTTTTAGTTTTGTTTTTTAAGATGAGATGCCAGTTGTTGATTCTTTGAAATATTTCCTGGGTAGATTTGGGTTTTGTTCATGAACAAATATATCTTCAGGATTTAACCTACTTTCTCTTCCAGTAGATTTAGTGAATTTCAAAACAAAATATTAGGAGAGGAACAGTTGTTAATATGTTGTGTATTGTTATATTTAAAGTACTTGTTCAGATTACAGAATATAAGCATGAAAAATTAATCAAATGATGAAAACACAAACCATTCTTTTTGATGTACTAATAGAGATTAGTAAGTAGTATGATTACCTATCATATATATATGTTTATATGTATATTCTCTATCGTTTTTATCATATATCACATTTATATGAAATTTTCTATTACCTTTTTTAGTTTTTTTTTAAATAAAAAAATTAAAAGTACCCTCGAAGACATAGTTGTAGGTAGAGTGTTCATGAACAAAACACAGAATTCACAGGAAATATTTCAAAGAATCTACAACTGAGATCTCATCATATTAAAAAGCTTTTGCACAGCAAAATAAATCACCAACAAAGTGAAAAGACAACCCAGACAGTGGAAAAAATTGTCAATCAATTTCACTCAAAGGACTTTTATGTAGAATATATGAAGATTGAAAATAATCATACCTCCAAATTTAAAGATCCTATCCAAAAATGAGAATCTGAAATAAATATACACTTCTCAGATGAAGAAATACAAATGACATATAAATATATGAAAAAATGCTCAATATCCCTGGTCATTTGAGAAATGCAAATTAAAACAACACTAATATATATTTTTCCCTTCTTTTTCTTCTCCTTTCTCTCATCCCAGTTGTTCTTTCCTTTTAAGCAGTTTCTTTCACTTTCAGTTTCACTATATCAATTATACATTTTGTGTCTTACTTTTTCAATTTTTTACACTAAGAAGACAATACAGTGTTTACACATGCAAGTCTGATTTATTTCAATTACTAGTATGGTCTCAGGATGTATCTATTAACCTATAAAAGCCTTGAGTTCTTTCTTCTTTATTGCTAAGTAGTGCTCCATTGTATAAAAATGCCAAATCTTTTTTATCCATTTCTGAGTTGATGGGCATTTCCACAGTGATATATGTGCATCCCTGTTTATAGCGGCATAATTTGTATCTTTAATATTTAACTCTTGTTCTCTTTAAACACTATGCATGATGAAATTTACGTCTTTTGCTTTTCCTCACAGAAATCATGGAGTCAAAATTAAGACACTGGAGAGAAAAATGCATTTTATTAATCTTTTATAATTTTTGAGCACAAATCACTGTTAAAAGTGTAAATAATTTACATACTTTAACATTATTCATTATATTTTATTTTCATTATTTTTTAAGTCCTAGACAAGAGACCCATTAAATTGATTCCATAGGTCACTAGTAGATCATAACTTGAAGAGAACCTTTTTCTATAATACATATATTCATATTTTTAATATTTGGTTCTATATTCTTATGTTTTTCCTGCTTACCTATTTCTTATTTATATTCTTTTATATCTTACATATTCCTTGTAAGGTACTAAAAAGTTTTCCTTTTAGAAGGATCACAAAGTATTATCTGAATATGTTGATTTATTAAACTGAAATTATATGCAGTCATAAAATGGACTTTTTCTACAGATATTGTGGTTTACTGAAAAAGACAGATATGGCCTCACTAAAATAAAACAGTAAATATTAAGTGATACCTTGAAATATAGGCTATAGAACATGAAGGCGAAAACATTGATTTTTGCCTAAAAGAATTTTTGTGTAAAAGAGTAGGAGTCATAAATAAAAATCATTTTATCTATGAAAAACAGTTTATGTGTGTGTCTGAGTACTAAATTTAAAGTGCTCTTCACTATTTTGGTCTTCTTTGTAAAAAATGGGTATATCAAATTATGTTTCTTTAAAGGTTTTGCTACTAGAAACAAATGTGTATTCAGAAACATTCAGTAGTTCTCCTACTAATACTGATATAATTTTACCAACATGGTGTGGTCACATTGGGCTTTTAAAGTCTAGAAAAAGCCAGGTGTTCACTGTATGCATGATGTTGTGTCTGAGAGCTGTTAACAGAGGGCAGTCCTAGGGAAGGCACATCGGCTGATCTCGGTGGGGAGAACCATTAAGTAGATGACTTAATGCACACACAAGGCAGGAAGCAGCAAGGGTCCAGACAACAAGAGGAGAAGGCAGTGCAGTGTTTCTCCACAGGCTGAATCTGAACTAGGTAAGAGTTTTACATGCAATGTAAGCACACCATATATGCACATAGATCATGCAGCAAATTCTCAATTTGCTGTTTATAATTTCATAAAATAAAATCAAGGAAAATTTCTCTACAAAATCTTCCCTTTGCATTTTCTCCAATTATCCAGTCATCAAGAGGCTTCTTTTCTCCCTTTAAAAATGAGATTAAAGTTAATAGAGTAGGATTGTAGGGTGGTTAGTAAAAGGCTTTTATCTCTCTGTCTGTCTCTGTCTGTCTGTCTGTCTGTCTGTCTCTCTTGGTTTTGGGAGCAGTGGAAAACGTATGGAGAAAGTACATGAGACGAGCAGACAGTGAGCTGCTGAAAGGTGAACGCCTCGTGTTTTACAGTTGTGCAATAGAGCACTCTTTGCCTCTTTCTTGTCGTCTTTTTTTCAGGTAACCCTCAGAAGAGTCTGTCTCTTATTTTCCTCTTTATTATTTCTTTTTGTCATCTCCTGTCTAAGAGCTTGCATGACCTTCTTATCACAAATCTTATTTCTTTTCATTTTTTCCTGAGAACCTTCTTCATTGATTTTTACTCATACTTCAAAAAAAAAAAAAAAAAAGCGAACAGGCAATATTTTTAAGAACATGGCACCTGCTAACTTATTGAGCCACATACTGCACTTTCTAGGATAATGCATATTTTCTGTACTGCATCACAGGTAGATATTTGTAAATCATATCAAAGAAGGAAGATGGATAGAGATGTTCATGAGGACAGAGTATCAAAGGCTGTAGCTCCATAAGTCCTCTTTGATCTTTTGGAGTTTATGCTTTAAATTATAGCAATGCTTTACATTAGATACGAATTTTTAACTCTTGTGATCTAAAATATATTAAATACTGTCTGGAGAGTGAAATGCCCTCATGCAACATTTTGCATAAAGGTCAGTATAGTCTTTAAATTACAAGGACACCCATATTTGTTTTCTGCTTGATAACTTCTGTATCATAAGAGCTTTCTGTGTTTATGCTTCTACTCTTCTTTGTTGGAAGCATTTTAGCTGAATACTGGTGGGATGATTTATCTGTTTGTCAGTACATTTACTTAAAACTGCTTTTCAGAAGCACACAGTGAAAGTGACTGATAAAATGTGTATTTTAGTGCTCTCCTCTATATAAATGATTAGAGACATAGTCATTGTTATCACTGCTCCAAGAACATAAGCTGATTTTATCACCACTAGTTTCATTACCAGTTTACAGGATAGAAGAAGGTACTGCAAAATTTAGGAAGATGGGGCTGCAGAAGGACAAAGCTAAAATGAAAGTTAAAAAGGGTAATTAAATAAACTTGGATTTCTCCTTTTTAAAATCATGTTCTTAAAAACAAGAGGAAAAATTATGTTTCCTATAGTGTTAATACTCAGCATTGATATAATAGAATACTTACTATTATATGGTCACTGTAACTTGTGCAATTCAACACATACTAAACTACTGTCTTTAAAAAATGTTTTTATTAATAAAATTGTATTTAAAATTTACAAAATGATGTTATTGGATAAATATTGTTAGAAAAATGTTACTATAGTGAAGCAAATTCACATACCTTTTATTTCACAGAATTATGTCCAGAGCAAGTAAGATCTTCTTATTTAATAAAAATCCTTCATGTGATTGATTTTATTAACTTTAGTCTTCATGTTGAACACTAGGTCTCTTAATAACCAACAAGCACATGCTATGCTATTAGGTATCCAAGGAAATGAAATCAGCATCTCCTAAAGGTGTCTGCACCCATACTGTTGTTGAAATATTGTTCTTAACAGAGTGGTAAAGATCTGGAAACAATCTTCAGGAATTTTCAGATAGCCATGTGTCCATTACTGCTTAAGTAAAAAATTAGGAAAATGGTATTTCTATAGTTTTAGTATTTCTTGTGCATATTCTTTCCAGTGAAGTACTTATGATATGCAAATTATTGATCATTTCTGTACAGAGGTAAAATGTTACCTCTTTAAACATCCTATGCTTACTTTAACAATACCATATACCTACCTGGACCTTAATTTTTCTCTTCTATAACTTCTATAATTATTTGAGAGCATATATCTATTTTTTAGAATGCACCTGCTCCTATATCATTATCTAATATTCACTGCAGTCATAAATGCATTGTTGAGAGCCTTAGGATATAGCCACACATTAAACAACAGAACACCTGTTGACCAACTATTTCTCTGTTTATTGATGAGAAAATTCAACCATAAAGAATTTGCTCAATATTAGAAAGCTTTTAGTTCAAGTGCTGGAAAGAGAAAGATCACATGTACAATTGTCATATTTATTTAAGGACCAGCTATGTGCTAGTAACTATCCCAGGTGCTGAGGTCATTTAGTTGACCAAGTGGAATCCCAAGTTTGTGGAGATGATCACCATCTGTTTAAACCATTATTTAACTGTAAACATTTTACATATACTCATTCAATTATCTGATAATTATAGAAGTTTCTTACTACTGGTAGCTATATAGCAATGTAAGCATTTTTATCATTATAAATGCCTATGCTTTATAAAAAAATCATATGCAGTATGAATGTCTCAAGGGCTGGTACCTGCTGTACTACATTTTTGATTCACAGGGTCAAAAGAAAGTAGGTTCTCATATTTTTTGTTGTATGTATAAATGGGACCTTCCTTTAATATTAGTTTAAAGTATAATTTAAGAACAGATATAGGACTTCTCCAGTGGTTCCACTGAAATTAAAGGATTCATAAAGTTTTATTCTTTTAAAATTGACGTGGGAATGTTTAAGATTTACAGTTTGTTATATATCATTGCTTAATCAGTAGGTATAATCAGAGATTTTCATTGTTCATTATTTATACATAAAATAAAATCACTGCAGACCATGCCATTATTAAAAATATCCAAGCTTATCGAAAGATTGAAGTAACTAGTATGAAAGGAAATTGCAATCGTACCTTAGAGCACAAATATACATTGAAAAAGTCTCTTCTTGTTTCCATCATTTGTTTCAAAGTTTATGAGCTGTGACAAGGATCATGAACAAATTTTAACTACAGAAAAGTAATATATTTTTGTTATTAATTTTAATATAGGTTCCACAAGAAAGATGGTAATCTATAATTTAATCTTATGAATGCTCCAGGGAAGAAATTAAAATAGTTATGCTTTGTAATGAAAATATACTGTATAATATCTATAAACTATGTACACTGATACATTCAAGTCAGCATTATATTTGGGATATACTAAAATAATTATTTGAAACCTTATTTAATTTTAAATGTTAAGTAAATTTCACTATCAATTTAACAAACACTCTTTTTTCAATAAATGCCATGGTTTATTTTTATGTAACACATCTTTCATAATGCATCCATTAAGGCATAATACATATTTCTTTTTATTTGGAAACTGTATTACCTAGAGAAACTATCCATTCAATTGATACTTTACAAATTTTGAGAATTGCACATAAGAAATGTTTTAATATATCCAGCATGTTTACATATATCGTAAAAACACAAGTACATACCACTAATTCAATTATGTTCTATATTTACTGCTCTTGATGCGCACAAAATGTTTTATTCTTTGAGACTGTTAAAGACAGCACAGAGATATTTATGGGAAAACTGAGTGCTAAATGCTATACTATGTTAGCTCAATTAGAAAATAATTATAGTGAACATGCAGTACTATGACAGACTATGTACAGAATACTTAGAAATATGTCTCTATCATCTATTTTTCAAATAGATACAAAGTTTTTAGTAAGAGTGTTGTTGACTTGGGCCAAATGAATGTCTACATTCCTTATAGTATAAGAAGTGACCATGATTATTCAAAACAGAGTATAAATGTGACCAAAAGTAAAAAGTGGGATAACTGTCAGAAAACAGTAATATGTATAGTATAGTATGTAGGAGAAAATCATTTTCAGATTAGAATGCTAAAATTTAAAGTTAAAAACTTCTAAGTTATGTGTACATGAACATTTTTCTTAAAAATAATGGATACATTTTCGGGAAGATGCATTAGCAAAATATTTCAGAGTTCAGCTTCAGTAGGAAAGAAATATTGAAATTTTAAAATCACAAATGCAGCATGATGAAAAAGCCTCATAACATCACGGGTCATGCATGCATTGAATAGTTATCCCACCTAAAAACAGCTCTTTGGGGTTTGGACACAGGCTTTTTTAATAAAGGAGAATGCTTTCATCAGTTTGGAGAGTTTTCAACCAATATGATTTTTTCCAATAGAAGTGGCCTTAAATGGCTATATTGTGCTATATTGAAAATAACACAGTATGTTCAAATTATGTAAGTATAAAATTTCATGGAAAAAAGCTTGCTGAATTATAAAGTACACAGTTGCAAAAAAATTTGTAGTGAATGAGGGCACGTAAACCTTGAGCCTCACAGCATTTACATGAATATATATAAAATTATATAGGAATTAAAAAACATTATACATCCAAAGTACTTTGCACAATTGAAAAATAGTATTTTCCTTTTATTAGCTTCCACATTCTAGTCATCTCTTGCATCATGTTAGCCTCATAATTGTCTCCATGATTTACCATGATATCTTCCTTAGGCAGTTTCTGAACAGTTAAAGGGTTTAAATAGGATTAGAGAGTAATTTCATGGCTTGAATGATTGAAATTGTGCATCCTTTTGTATAGCTAATTACATATTAAAGCTCTCATAACTAATATAATGTTTATTTTTTGATGAGACAACTGGCCAGAAATCATTTTCTGTGATTTAAAGATGAAATATTAAAATAAAAATTGTAATACAATTACCTTTTATGTTCATTGATTAGCTTTCCTGATAGTGAGAATTTGTCTTTTGGCATATTGAGTTCATATGAATGAAATCGAATAATCCTTCTTGCATTATATGTTCTCTTTTGCTGATGTTTACTTATTGCTAAGATGTATGATTTTACTGCTTGACTTTCTTCTCATTTTACTGATTCTAGGAATATCTTTGCATTCCTCTCATTTCAGGGAACTTGATCTTGTGCGGTTGCTCTTCTCCTACTTTTCCCATTTTTCTTCCTTTATTTTCCTTCTCCTTTCTAATGAATAATTGAAGACAAACATTTGAGTCATTTTCATCCGTAGGTCTGCACTTTTTGAATGTACAACATTTAGAAGACTATTATTACTATTTTTCTTAGCACTGGTCTCTGCAATTTATTTTCCTCAAATTTGCCACTTGGTTTACCATTATACCACTTGCAAATGACTTTTCTCCATTAAAAAATTATTATTAGATTAAAAATACATGCTGATGGAAGTGTAGATGAATTTTATCTGGAAGATACTAACTGAATTTCTTGTGTAACTGTCCTTCAGCATGTGAAATACTTGATGGATAAATATGTAAGTTTCACATGATTCCTCAATTATTATACATGTGAAGAATATTTTAGGTTTGTCTTTATACATTTACACACACGACTCAAAAATGCCAGTCTTTATTTAAATAAAGTTCAGATTTCACAGTTTCTTTAATCATACTTTTGGCATAGTTTCTCCAATTTATTTCAGTTTCTTATGTTTAAAATATCCCATAGTTACAAAAAATTACAACAGTATTCAATTACTCAAAGAGTAATAATAACAAAAAGAGATGAAAATAATATTTTCTTATTCTAATCCTATATCATGAAACCTACATCCCTTCCATTTACTTTAATTTTTTTGATTATTCATGTAACCAGCTAAAAATTATTTTATATAGCTGGTAAATTTAAAGAAAATAGCATCCAAAAATTAAATGTGAATTTTTCATCAACTCTTCATAATCTCTGTATGTTTCTATGAAGTTCAATTTGGGTTTAAATGAATGTGACTTGAATTGAAAGAAATTCCAAGTGTATAACTATTGGGGATTACCAATGTACACATCAGAGAGAAACAGTGGGTGTCTCTGTGGAGAAAACACTTACTAGATTCTTACATCAGTTTTTCTTTAACCAGTTACATGATTCCAGGGACAGTTAACTTTTTTTTGGGGGGACCAGGGATTGATCTCACAAGCTCGCACTTGTCAGGCAGGTGCTGTGCCATTGAGCTATATCCCTGACCACTAGGACAGTTAACTTGGACACATAGGTAAGACTTGAACCACAAGTTCCTCATTTTTAAAAGTGAGATGCTATAACTATACTTTGCAATTTTTCTAAGAGTAGGAAAAAAAACTAATTTGTAAGCTTTAAAACACTGGATAAACGCAAATCGTGGATATTATTACCATTGTTCTCATAGTCCTGAGTTATTAGCTCCTAATCTAATTAAAATATAAATTGAGGTAAGTTCAATACTTTGTATTTATATGATAAAATGATTCTCAATATGGGGGAAGTATATTAGCAAACACATTAAATGTTAAAGTATTTTATTTTCTAGGTTTCATAAATCATTTCCTCTGTGAATTTTGAAATCATATAATTACATAAGGATGTTAAGTATTAAAGAAAGCTACTAATGATAATTTTTCTAGTAAAACTGAGATAAAACTATTTTTACATTTGATTCAATCATGAAATAATATGAAAATCTATAACTAAACCACTCATCTTGTAAACAAATCCAAACACATCTTATAGTTGCACTTTATTAAATACAATTAGAAAAATATTATATTTGAGCTTTCTTAACTTAGTAAATATATGTTTATATTTCTTTTATTCTTGCACTAAATATTGTTTTGAAATTGTTGCTAGAGAAAATCAATGTGAAAGCAATATCCACTAGCTTATTTAAAAAAAAAAACTTTACATGAGATTTTGTAAAGCAAATTAATCACAATATATGTGACATCTTTCTTTAAACTGACTTGAATAAACCCAGTCAGATAATAATTATCTACTCAGTCTTCATAGTAGGACTCAATGATTTCTACAGTGCTTTAAATAAATTTAAGCACTTATTCTCTGGGGAAAAAAATGTAGATTCTAGGTTACTGGTTATTTAACTTGACTATGTGAACAATTATATTTGAGAATCTCTGAAGTCCTTTTGATTTAGCAACTTTGAATTGAAACTCAGAAATCATTTAAAGAGATACTAATACAGGGAGTGTATTCTGCAAATGTATTATAATACAAAATCAAAACTATGATAAATTAGATATATTGAATGCATGTTTTATTTTGCATACAATTGTAAACAAAAATGAAAAAAACAAACGACATAAAATATTAAATATATAATATTCAGTGTTTTTTCATGTCATCAATCTTTCCTAACTTCAACATTTACACTTCACACTGGAAATAGAAATTATCTTTTCAGATAGTGGCTACAGAAATTCCTTTTTGAGATCATAAAATTGTCTAAAAGTTACTTTTATAATTTCTAGTATAAGATTCTATTGTTCATTTAGTGACTCTTATGTCAGTATCTTTTCTTTCCATTGTTAAAATCTTTCTTTTCTTTTGTGCCAGGGTTCGCCAGGAGAACGTGGATCTGCAGGTACAGCAGGCCCCATTGGTTTGCCAGGGCGTCCAGGACCCCAGGGACCTCCTGGTCCAGCTGGAGAGAAAGGTGCCCCTGTAAGTAGTATCAGGACAGAATATATTAAACTGCGGACCTCCACAAGTTATCACTTTTTATTCTGGAATGTTAGCTCTTCATAGCTCACTGCATTCTCTCTGCATGTGTGCCTGGTATATGAAGACACCTCCTTTCATATTTATAATAAAGAAAATTTCATCTTCCCAAATATAAATTTTAAATTTTACTTCCTCTGACTGGTTTGTGTTATAAAAATGAAATGCAGTTATTATAGGCTTGTATGAAGACAAACACAAATTGAGACATATAGAATTCAAGCCCTTGGTCTACTTACCTACCTTCCCTCCCCCATTTCTTGGAAGTGTGAAAAGTGGAAAACAAGAATCAATAATATATTTATTTATGGCAGTAATTATGGCTTAAACACCACTCCCAAATTATCAACCAAATTAGAAACTCTTGGAAGTAAGACCAGAGAGGGAGCTACAACTTCTTCCATCTTTTTGTATTGAAAAACATTTTTTGGTAGAGAATATTATTCTTAAGAAAAACTGTATTGGGAAGGTACTCATATGCGGGGTTACAGATAGGAAGCTATATGTGTCTTTTGGGAATTTGATTGTAGGAATGGAGGTAAAAGCTAGACTCTAGATACCAAAGAGAAAATGAGTTAACTCTAAACAAATTGTGCTCTAAGAGTTAGAGATTTCAGGAAAAGTATGCTCCATATACTTACTTAAGAGCAAAGTTAAGAACCAGTTTTTTGGATTACTTCATGAGGTGATGTTGAGGAAGAACAGAGCTTTAGATCCACTCTGGAAAACTATAAGATTTGTGAGTTGTGAAAAGATTCCGTAAGAGAAAATGAAAGTAAAAGACACTATAAATGATAAGGAAAAATGTATATGCATATATGTATGTATGTATGTATTCCCAGAGGGATGTCATTAAATAGACCAAGAAAGAGGAATCTGTTTATTGAAACACAAAAAATATTGAAAGCTGAAGAAAAAAAAAAGAGAGAGAAAGAGAAGCTGGGATTTCACCTACTGGACCTTTATAACTGTAGAATAATTATAGATGGATTAAAAAACAATAGTGGACTGTAATAGCATAGAGTTGATTGATGTGGATCTCCTCAGGTAAACCAGGAAGCTAACGAAAAATGGACATAGATGGAAGCCCTGAAGGCACTGCCTCTTAATTAGTAATGTACTGTGCACATATTTATTTAATGTACCAGTAGTATGGAAACAGTCAGTGAAAAGTGAGAAAGTTAAAGAAGATTATGGTTACTAACTTAAAGACAATTAAAATTGGCCTTGAACTCACCTTTCTTTTTATTTAATTTATGATTTTCTTTAAATTTGTTAACATCGAAGTGGAGCTCTGTTTCCTCATTTCCACAAAGAGGATCATCTTAGTGCTTTCTGAAAATCAGGTGGAATTGCAGTTCTAAGGCACTTTGCAGTTTTTCAGTAAACAGTCATCATCATCTTCCATCATCATTGTGTGAACCAGAGGTGTTAGAAGGAAGAATGAAACAATAACCTGAAAATAAAGATGTGGGTGAACTTCTGAGTAAAGAGCCATGCGTTTGTGATAATATTTGAAGGTATAAATATGGCTTAAGTATGAGACCAGGCCAAATAAAACACAGGACGTGACGATGTGAAATTAGCTATCAATTCTATGGAAATATTTTGTGTTTAATGTAAATGGAGAGGTCGAAGGTGAAATTAAGATGCCAGTCTAAGCAAATACAGGTATTTCTAGTCATCATGTAGGTCATGATCCAAGAGATGCGTAAAAGAGGAAGAATTATGCCATCTTGCAGAATTACAAGTGGCAAAACTAAATTTACAACAAACATTCAAAGATATCAGGGTATGTTTTATATGATGACTCTGTTATATTTTTAAAAACAAAAAAGTATGGACTAGAAGCAGTTAAGCAGACAACCAGGTTATCAGGGACCTGGCCAAGATCTCCCAAGTGAGTGTAGGGTGAAGGCTTAAATAAATTATTTTAGAACTCCAGGAGGATCAGTTAACTTTATTTTATTGATATTTTGCTTTTATTGTCATTAATTAATAAACTAAATGTTGATTAGGTAGTAGCAAAGTAATGGTAGCTCATACTAAGCTTAATCAATGTAGATAAAGGTAGCAAATGATTATAATAATTCATACCAGGAGCACTAGTATTTTAGAATAAAGTGCCAGTGAGAGAGACTACATGCAAGAGTCAACCAGAGGGATAAGTAGTAGTTGAGTTTTAGAGCCCTTGACTGGCACATACTACCCATTACACACAAACAAACAGAAGCTCAAGAGGAAGTGAAAGTTCAAGCAGATGAAAGGTGATCAGTACAAAGGAAGAGATGGTGAGGAGACAGCAGGGAAATAGATAATGCAAAGGCAGGACCTAACTGTGTGTAGATTTCCAGCTGGTTTAATGATAGAAAAGAGAATCACTGAATGCACTCAGAAATGGTGTCTTATTTAAAATTAACAAAATTTGACTGAAGAAATAAATCATTTTAAACTGAAAAGATTCTTTACAGCAGCATCCCACAACCTGTTTGGCACCAGAGATTGGTTCTGTTAAAAGTAATCTTTCTAGAGACCAGGAGTAGTATGGTTTCAGGATGATTCTAGGGAGCGTGCTCCTAACAGAATCTAATGCCACTCATCTGACAGGTGGAGGCAGTCAGGTGGTAAAGCCAGGGATGAGGTGCAGCTGTAAACACAGATGGAGCTTTGCTTGCACGCTGCTTCTAATCTGCACTGCAGCTTGGTTCTTAATAGGCCATGGACAGGTCCCCTTCCTGGGGAACCTTGCTTTAAGGGATATAGAAGTCGTCTTCACTGTCAAGTCTGTATTACTTAAAATTGCATAATACAGGCAAATTTATAAACACAAAAACAATGGCTATTGGCAGAATAAAAAAACAGAAAAATGCAGGAAAGGTAACCTTGTTTTGAATCAGGAAAAGCAACAGGAAATTAACACATCAAGATCCAAAAGAATCCATAAAATCTTTGTTAAAAATAGAGGAAGTGTTATGTGCACAGCATATTATAAAGTTGGACACATGAGCAGGTGGATTTTATAGTTTTCCAAGCTTGTGCCCACTACAGTGTGACTCCAGTGATGCTGAGGAGCAGAAAGTGGAGAGACTCAGCAAGATTCAGAAACAGCAGGCATCCACTGTGCCAAGTATGCTTGAAAAGCATACATTTGAAAGGATAATTCACGACTGACTCTTAATAAATTTTGTGGGCCATAGTCATAGAGTCATAAATGATTAAAAAAGACAGTACTGTAAAGGATGAAAGAGTGGAGGATCTGTTCTGCTATCATTTGCTAGTTGGAAGGTTTTCTGCCTTAGAATGAATAAATAATTTTTCCTGTCAAATATAGGGGTTTATGTTGGTGTATGTATATATATAGTGGTAGTTATACTTAAAAATTGCAGCAAACAGTTAGTTTGTTGGTTTCTTATACTCAATTATTAATCTGTTGGATTTTCAATGCAGGGAGAAAAAGGTCCCCAGGGCCCTGCAGGGAGAGATGGAGTTCAAGGTCCTGTGGGTCTCCCCGGGCCCGCTGGTCCCGCGGGCTCTCCTGGAGAGGATGGAGACAAGGTTTGTGCTCACTATTCATGTCTGTACAGTTGGTGAGAAAGCTGGATTTCCTTCCTAAGCATTTTATAATTAGCATCTCTAAGATTTAGTTTCCAATGTAATTTTTTTAAAAATTTTGTTGCACCTTCCCTGCACTCAGAAATTTTACAGGTTGAAGATTATCATTTGCCCTACATTAAATTGTATATAGATTAAAAAAGAAAACAATAGAATAAGAAAACAATGGTAACCAGATTATTTTTTGAAATGTATATAACATAAAAATAATGTACATGTTTAACACTCGTGTCTTGGATATTGCATGTTAAGCCTTACAGATGAGCTACAAAGTCACTTGATGAGTTACTCCCTTTTGCCAAATTATATGACATGAAGCTTTTTATTCAATGTGTAGTGTTATGCCAAATGTTTGAATTATATATATTTTTAATATTATGAAATGCTAGAAATTTTTGTGAATCAGCAGTCTAATATGTATCATGTTAATATTTGGAAAATTAGGAGAAGTGAAAAGTACTTTTTGAGTCACGTGATTATCTACCTGTAAATCAGAGTACTTTTATTATCAGTTTATAATGATGGTATTCAAGACCAAATAAATTAAATTTCAGTATTCCAAACAGTTAAACTGAGTTGGTTTCTCTGTTTGTTAAGCAATACCAGGAAGACTGGAGCAGAAAGCAACCAGGATTTTACAGTGTAAACTGTGTTTCAAGCAATAACGTGTGATTAGAGTAAATGATAAAGACAATGGTGCAAAGGCATGTATGATACATTAATGATGAATTTAAATCTTTCAAATGCAGGGTGAAATTGGTGAACCAGGACAAAAAGGCAGCAAGGGTGACAAAGGAGAAAATGTGAGTTGATTACAATTTAGTGAGACTGGATCTTTATTTAACACCTTTTACTGTTTTCTATGGATAATTCCCATGATACTAGTTGGTTAACTAGGCAGATGTCATAATGTTACTATTATCTTTTGTGGTTGTATAATTGCAAATAGTGTATAATTCTCTGATTTTTTAAATTTATGCGGTTCAAGTCTGATATTTATAAGTTTATAAGTAATATAAAGAAATAGCCTGTTTTTCCAAATGATTATAAAATATGCATATATATATCAGAATACATACAAGTGCTACATTCTACATGACTTCAGATTTAATCTTTTCTCATATGTGATTCTTACTGTGGACAAAAAATTATGAATCTATCAAAGTACCTTGTTTTTCACTCAAATAGTATATTCACTGTTTTCTCTAACAGTTTTTCTTTCACTCATTCTGGCTTTAAATACTGCTTAAATAATATATTTAAAAATTTTCCTCCATCTTATGTGAAATACATTTGGTGAAGAAAGCATCTGTACTTTAGAAATTCTTTATTAATTTATATTCTTTAAATAATATCTGCAGATATTTATTTCTTAAGATATATTGATTTTTCTTTAAGTGTTCACATATTTTCTTTCCAATAAAAATCCAAATTGGGAAAGTAATGTCCATTTGTATATTTTTCACATCGTATAGTAATTTATGTATCATTCCAAGAAGTTATTGCCAGTAATCTCTCCAGTTCTGTCCTTTATCATCTGTAATTCTGATGCCTTCTTTGTTGAAATTATCAGATACCTTAACATACAGCTTTGAAAGAGGTATTATTAGAATGGACTTGCAAAATCTCATGAGGTGAATGTTTCTAAATAAGAAGAAAAATCTAGAATGAAAGCAAAAACAACTTTGAGATTATTGCAGTAAAGAACATGCTATTTGTCTAATTTTAAAAGTTATGCATTTAACAAAATCCATGTTTGAAAACATTTTTATTTCTTCTTTAAAGGCTCTAATTAAATATGACTAGGTGAAAAATATTTAAGTCATCTGATTTCATCCATTTTTGTTTTAAGACCCTCTAAACTCCATGCATTTTTAAGACACCAAAATGCTTTGGTCTCTATGGTTTTTTATACTATTATTTACAATGAACAAATTTTAAATATTCTTATATTTAAAATAACAACAAATACATTTAATGAGTAACAGCTATATTTTCCCCAAAACAAATATATGCAGTACAAAGAGTAGCATGTATTATTTGGGCCTGCCCTAATATAAGAACCTATGTTATCAAATGTTTCTCAGTCAAGGCTGTAATGACATGGTTTTTGATTGAAATCCCAACTCTCACAAATATATATTAGAAGAAGGGGAGGCAACCAAACAAATCCCAGTTAAATTTGGATATTCTTTGATTGCACATACAAGTTTGATAAATGCTAATTTTTCTTAAAGGTCAATTTTAATATGGATTCTTATATCAAAAGAGTGAACTCTTTGTGTTATTTCATTAAAATTTTTCAGAATGGAAAGCTATAGGGCCCACAATTATATATACAGGATTTCAAATATTCTAATTTATCTCAAAAGTCTACATTTTGTCATTGATTAAAAAATACAGTCAATTGTTTTCCTTTAAGTCAGAGTCTTGATGTATTTTCAGTAACGTACCTGCCAGATTCCCAAGTCTAAATAAAAATTTTTATGATCAGTCTGTCTTTCAAGTGAAAATAGTATTTCATGTAAAATTACTAGTTCAGATTGCAGTTTAAAATATAGTCTATCATCTACTTGTGTGATAGCCATTGCATTTCAGTATAATGCAAAAGAACTTTATATGCCTTTTCAAAATTTGGTCACCCAAATATCAGTATTGTATACAGTCAGTGTTTAATAAAACTAAGAATTTGTTTCATCAAGAATATAACCATTTTGTGATGCCTTAGAGTACATGTTGATGAAAGTAATATGATTGCTATTATGTTTTAGCTGGTAACATGAAGGCAGCTAAACCAACAGCAATTTGATTGACTATTCCTTTTGCATCATGATTGCAAATGGCTATATGTAATATAAAAGACAATCTCTTCGAGTTTTTATGAGATCAGCTTTGAGCTGACAGAAATGTGAAAAGTTCTCAGGAATTCTTGGACAACATTTTCACAATCTTTGCATGAGATAGTCTTCCTCCAAAGCCATTACTGTAATAAATAACATTAGTATTCAATGATTTTTTTATTTCTTTAGTATCTGAATCTTTTATACTGCCTTAGGAGTTATTAATATAAGAAAATAAGTTAGATAAGAAGTACCTGTATATGTAAGACTCATAATGACTTTTGAGATCTTTTGTTCAAAATAAATATTTGTTTATATTTAATGCAGTACTAAACTGACATGTGTATGCATGCAAACATTTAAAAATGCCATATATCATCACATTTTATCTATATGAAATCCTCAGAATCCTAATGTTTATAAATAGTATACAGAAAAGTATATATCTGACTCATACATATTTCATGAAAGAAATCTCATGTTTTAAAATTTTTAAGATGTGAATCTTAAAAAAGGCATATAATTCCATTTTAAGACCTTTACAACATTGAAGATGCTAGTGCTTTTTAATAAATGTTTTTAAAAATTGACTCCAATTATGAATATTTGAGTCTCCACGTTATAAACTAAATTACAGTTGACCTCGTTAAATGAAAATGACTCTGAAATAAGTTTGTAATCAGGCAAAAGTTTTGCTATATGTAGTTGAGGTTTTCCTGTATTGTTTCAAAATTAATGATTTTTACCTCCCTGTAGGGTCCTCCTGGTCCCCCTGGTCTGCAAGGACCAGTTGGTGCCCCTGGAATTGCTGTAAGTACTCCACTTTGTTCACCAAATTAAATACTCCTGACTGTATTTATGATATGTCACATAACCGATGGCATTTGAGTGGCAGTACCTTGTGCTCCTAGGCTTGATGTTGAACTACATTTAAATTATTGTAGCTAAACTAACTGATCCTGATAAGCAAAAACAATATGATTTGGTTTGAAAATAGAGGATAATTAGTTGTAAGTACTCAATGTGCAGAAAATTTTGAGCATTATTTTTCCCATTAGTTTTTACCTCATTTGGCATTCTTGATTACATCAGATTTAACCATACTCTGGAAACAAAGAATGTTAGCAAAACAAAAAGTGGCATATTTGAGGCAAAAAATGGGAAATTTGGTCTACATTTTGCTTGTTTATTCCTAAATAAATTAGCTTTTAGTGAATTAGAAAGGACAACATACTTCTATAGTATGTTGTGATGATTTTACAATGTGTGCTAATTTCCCTTACTGTTCTGTAGGGCGGCGATGGTGAGCCAGGTCCCAGAGGACAGCAGGGCATGTTTGGACAAAAAGGCGATGAGGGTGCAAGAGGTTTTCCTGGACCTCCTGGTCCCATAGGTCTTCAGGTAATGTGTTCTCTACACTATTTATGCTATTGTTTCTCTCTCACTTTAACTTTTATTGGTGGAGGTAAAATAAAGCATCTTTCCGCTTTTGTATGTAAGAACTTGGGAATAATTTTTAATCATAATGCATATTTTGTTTACATGTGTATCTGCACTTCAATTTTGTTTTACAAACTATCATGAATTTTTTGAAGATGTCAGCCTGGTTCCTGTGCCTAGGTTATATTTATCACCACTTGAGGTATTACATGTCCTTTCTTCATTCCTATTTTGTTTAAAAAGTGAATTACAGTATTATAGATCAATAACTAAAGCTTTCTAGAATAGTTCTTTAGTATGTCTCAGAGCAGGAAATATTTGTGCTTCAGATGACTGTCAAACTTTTAAAAGCATTTGGAGAAATAAAAAACTGCTAATAGCAGTTGACAACAGCAAGCATTCAACAAGAAAATTAAATTACGTGTAAAAGATCAGGTAAGGTAACTTATTTCAAAATTATAATTTGTACTTTGTAAAGCATTTTTGGGAGAGGAAATAGGAAAATGTAAAACACTGCAAGCTGCGACATTTTTATTCAGTTACATCTTATGATGGGACTTAGGCAAGATATTGCGTAGCATCCATCCCCTGCTCTGTTTCACGTATTACTTGGTATTTACTGAGTCCTACAAATCTGGAAACACCTGGCTGTCTTCTGCTGCTTACTCTACATGTGATTATTCTATATACACATAATAATCGTTTGAAAGATTACAAAGTTTTGTTAAATACCGGTTAGCTGCCGTACAGATATTACTTATGCAACATTAGTGACTTTAGAGAGGTAAATTAAGTTATTTAGTTCAGTGTACCTGAGCATTTGTGAAGATGTAAAAAAGTATATAAATATGAAATTGTTATAATTTGTCTTTATTTTTATAGATAAAATCATAAAATATTAGATTTTGATATCAAATATGTTGTTATATCTATAGTAGTTAATTTTAAATGCAATATAATAAATTAAAATGTAATTATTGCTAAATATTAAGTAGATATTTGTCAGTAAACATGACATTCTAATTTTTTACTTTGTTTTAATTTTTATTTTATATACCAGGGATCGAACTCATGACCTTGTGCTTGCAAGGCAGGCACGTATGCCACTGAGACAAACCCCCAGCCCTGTCAAAATATTTTTTATACTTGGACAGTGGAAAAAGCCCTTATGTGCATATTTGTTATGTTTACCCCTTTATAGTTATTAAACAATTATAAATAAGCAGTCATGAGTAATATTTAACAATCTATATGAGAAGTACATTTGAAAACTATAAGGCACTGAAATTAGATGACTTATAGACATGGCATACAATTTTGTGGTTTCTTATTTATTTAATCATTATAAATCTTTTGAAATTATAATTTAGGAACTTAGTACTTATAGTTAAAGTAAAGTGAACTATATAGTTACAAAAGAGTCAATAAAATTTATTTTCACAAAGAAATCTATTCTTTGATGAGAATGACTCAAGAAATCATGTCATTTAAAAATTAATTGTATTTTCCAGAACTACCACTTTAAATCAGGAAACTGAAAAGGTGCTAACGCAATTAACCTGTTCGCAATGAGACCTATAGCTTTCAACTGAGTCCTCATGTCAGATATAGCAATTACATATATTAAATGATATTGATCCAAGATTTGTATTAAATGACTTTATATTCAGCCTATTTACTATTTTTCTGCATATGAAAGTGTATGTGTATGAGAGTTCCTGACCTAAATTCATCTTTTGATGTTATCAATAGAGTAGAAAATGATTTTAAATTCACTGATCCTAAAATAAGATTTCTCCATGTGTTAATCATTCCCTAGTAAAAATATAGGGCACATTAAAACTGATTAACACTGGACTACTCTTAAGCACATTTAGTTACCTGCAACAAGAGAATTTGACTCATTATGTGTCTATTACTTTTAACAATAAAAACATTCTATTTTAACATAACTCAAACTATGGTCAAAAGAAATTTTTTAAAAAATTCTGTTAGGAATTTCTATTAAACTGATAGGAGTAAAATGTGTGCGCATGCACACACACACACACACACACACACACACCCTGCGATGCCTATGCAAAACAAAATAAAAACCTATAAACCAATATTAACCTATCTTTCAAAATGGGGATTCTAAATCAAACTCGCTGTGTACTAAAATATGTTGAAACTTAAAGTAAAAGAAATGTGACAGTTATTGTATATGATATTTGCCCAAGTTTTATATTTAATTTGCAATGCCTATAATTTAAGAAAATGATCTTAAAGTGAAATATTTATGACATTTGTGTTAAACTCCTCTTTTATATTTAAGTATTTAAATTCCTGTGCTCCATAAATGAAATAGAAACTCTGAAGTTAAGGACATAGGAATCTAAAGCTTCAGTAATGACTTTCTGGTCATTTTTGGGAAGACTAAGATGTAGAAAACATTACTTGGGTAGTTCTTTCTAAAAGCTTCATCTGCATTTCTAGAAGTGACTCTGAGAGGATGAAAACAGATTGAAAAGTGCAAGTAGTTATCTCTTCCCTTAAACATCTTACTGGTATTTGAGAAAAACAAATGAAAAAGATATTCTGGTGTGTACTGTTGTTATGAAGCAGCAATAAAAGTTTTCTCATGAAAACAACTGTACTGTAAATTAAAACTTTGCATATACAGTCAATAAAATGATCTCCTAACTTAAAATTATATGGAATTAGTAGGCCAAAAATATTTTTGTTGGTTATTACTTGCATTTAAGAAATGAAATAGAAAAAAAATTAAAAATGAAATAGAGCAAGGCAAGATAAAATAGAATGAAAATCTTGAAAATAATCATCTTTGCAAAAAACCAAGTAATGCCATTTGAAATTCATGTTTCAACTACTTTGCACATGTATGTGTAAGAGTAATAAGTAAATTATATTTATTATTGGTGGTCATAATCACATAATTCCTGGCCACGGCAGAGCAGCACCGAAGAGTCAATAATTTTACTAAAATGTCAGCAGATAGAGAGATCTTAAGGATTGTTTATATTTTCATTTCTTGCTTAGAGTACATCTGAAATTCTGCAGTATGAATGTTCAGTAACAAGAATAATAAATGTTACTGTCATAGTAAGATCAAATTGTGTATTTAGGTTATTATAACAAAAATAAATGACTCAGTATTGTACCAAACATAAATTTTACTTATGAATATGGGTATAAGATTTTATTACATGTGTCTAACACGTACAATAAAGGTATTTTAGCAAATGCAAGTCTCCAAATCATGTATTTATTTAACATTTTCATTAGAAATGCACCAAACATATGGATTTAAATATGTAAGTGATTTTTACTTTTCTGGTCTGTTGTTTTAGGGTTTGCCAGGCCCACCTGGTGAAAAAGGAGAAAATGGAGATGTTGGCCCGATGGTAAGCTGATGGGTACCGTACATTTATGCATCTCTCATATCTGAGTGTTTACTAACATGATCAGTGTAGTCCTAAGCTTATGATGCTTTCCATATTGACCTGTTATTTTTTGTGCCATTCAATCACCATCTGCAAATCATTAAATGTTCTATTAATTTTTCAAGTATCTATCCTTTCTTTTGTTCACTTCAACATAATAATATAAGCACATCTGATATTCTTTGATTCATATGTTGTTTTATCTTACATGTATTATGCAAGTATATATAAACTGATGTTCACATATTAGCTATTTCTTAGTTTTTAGCTTTGGACTTTGATGTGGAACAATTAAATAATATGTTATATGCTCACAAGATTTCTATAAGTGGCAATTATTGTGGAGAATAAAATATTTCTTGTATCTTGAAACAAAATATAAATATTTAACGAGGAATTCTATTGTGTTAGAATGCTATGAATTGAAATTATTTGTATTTATTAAATATTTCTCCTCTGAGTTCACATAAAATTTAAAATATACTTATTTGCTTATTAAACATTAATCTACATATGATAATTTATAAAAGTAATGGAAATCTATAGTGAAATGTAATGATCAGATTTCTTAATTGCTCTTTCTTTTCTCCATTGTCCCTAAGTTTTAGTTCCCTTTGATATTTTCACACTTTTGTACCATATTTTGTTATATTAAAAAACCAACCTAGATTATATTCTGAAATAAATCTCATATTTAATAAACCTAATTGTAAAAAATGTGTAAGTATTTTGATTCAAATAATTGATGAATTTCCAAGCAGCATCAGATACATAGCTTGTTCCTTTCTTGATATGATTGCTCTGGTTCTATGAATCATTTATATATTTCATTGATATATTCTTCTTGACTTTATGGTAATAAGTAAAACTAGAATAGCTTCAAAACAAACAAACTTTTTAAAATTATTAATATACTAGTAATCAGTACAGACTATGTAAATCCTTGAGATAAGGAGTTGTAGCCATCAGTAGTTTATAAAATGTGCCTAAGATAATTGATAATCTTAATGTTCACCCAGAAAAGAGCTTCCTTGTCAAGCTGTTTGTTTTCCTAAAGTACTAATTTCCTTATAGCTGTATGAAAAAGTAGCATTTAATAACATGATGTTTTAGTTTTCTTAAAAAGACAAATGCCAGAAATGCATTTGAGTTTTACTCTTGTAAACTTTATTATTTATTTTTTATAGGGTCCACCTGGTCCTCCTGGTCCAAGAGGCCCTCAAGGTCCCAATGGAGCTGATGTAAGATTGTGAACTATATGTTAACTAGTTCAAAGTTAAAATTTAAATACTGGTGTTATTTCATATTTTCTGAGATATAATGGAGATAATTACACATTTTTTCATGTTAGAAGTGGATGAGTACTGGAGGATTATCTATTCACTCCCTTTAATTATAGAAGAAACAGACTTTGTAGAGAACAAATCACTACAAATATAAAATAGACATACTTTTCATATTCTAATATATTTAATGGTGAGTGAGAAACATTATTTTTGGTTTTGTATTATGATATAAAAGATTGTTATGATAACTAGGTTAATCATACATATGATAATTTTTCAACAAATAATCGAATTCTTTGAAACTTAAGCTTCATCTTTCAAAATCACCTAATAAGATGGTCTGTACTTGGCTTTTTGCTAGAGTAGATCTGTCCTCTAAACATATGTACAAGCTGTTTCTTATAAACTTTATCTTTTGTATTTTTAGTATATAAAATATTGGGGATCAATAAGTGAATAAGTATATATCTTTCACCATTGAAAATGTTTCGTCTCAGTTGTATTAAAGAGGGTATTTTCGAAGGCCAAAAATTGACCCAATATTGTAGGATTTGGAAAAATTTTGTCATATTTATCTTATTGTTATGATTAGTGTATTTCTAGGCTTTGGGGATCATCTGACTTTGTATTTTGGTGGTGAAAATGTGTGCACTGTCTTTGTTCTCGTGGCTGCTCTTCTGTATATGCTTCTAATTCTAGCAGTCCAGACTGAGTAGTCTCAAGGTGTTGACGTAAGAAAGCTTTGGATTTTTAGTTGTCATTAAATAACTTAAGGCAAATGTAATTTTTATAAGGGAGTGGCTTTTCATTTAGATTATGTAATTCTTTACTAGAGTCATAATTTTGATTCATTGTGAAATCATCTTTTAAAATTACCTGACTATTCCATGGCCAGAGAGATTGAAGTCACTATCCAAGAATCATCAGGCAGGAAGAAAACTAGAAATTTTCCTCCTTTATGTTTAAATTCTTATGTTTGAAAGTTAATATGATGCAGTAAATTATTTTCACAAATGCATTTGATGACTCAGTAAAAGTCATTACTTTATCACAACCCTCCAGTTATTCAGAATATTCTTGCATATATTCTGCCTCTTTTAGAAAAAACTATCTGAACATTTATTAACTTTCTATTTTGTCACATAATAAGGACAACTGTATTACTTTTTCTAAATTTCAGGGACCACAAGGACCCCCAGGATCTATTGGCTCAGTTGGTGGTGTTGGAGAAAAGGTAAGGAAATTAGTGATGTGAAATTTGAAATAATGGTAATTAATGTCTTCTCACAATGCTTCTAATGTTTTAAGTGCTTCTAGTATTAGCATTTCGTAAGTTCTTTTTCCATTTAGTCATGTGACTCACCTCCCGTTTAGTAGTTACACAAATTAAAGTTAAAATGATATTTAAGGTATTATACTCTTGATTGCAAGACATTGAAATGAATGATGTGCATAAATTACTTCCTTTAATAGCTGCATGATAGTGATACCATCATTATCCACTTTTGTAAACTGGAAAAGTGGAAGCTTAAAAATTTCATTAAAGCGGTGCATACCTCTAATCTTAGCCACACAACATCTGAGGCAGAAGAATCATAAATCAAATTCATCTTGAGAAAGACCTATCTTAAAATTTTAAGAAAAATAATTAAAAGGATTGAGGGTGGAGTTCAGTGGTAGAGTGCCCTGAGTTTCAATCCTCCCAATACTTCAAAAAAAATTAGTAGTTTCATCAAACATTTTTGTTAGAAGGTGACCACACCAGAATCTACTACAATCATCAATGTGAGATGAAAGTAAAATATTTGTAGTACTGAAAGTAAGAGATTGTTTTTTATAACTAATTTAAAGAGGAAATAGACTCAATAATAGATCAACTAATCATTGATCTTTTCATACAATGGGTTGTATTTTCATTACTAATACTATATCTATCTTTGACATTTATCAAAATGTTTGGTTTATGGCATAATATCTCTGTTCAAAGGAACTCTTGGTGAACATGACTTCATCCAAATGTGACTCATAGTTTTATGAAAATGTCAAAATTAGTTATTTCTTATTTCATCATTTATGCTTATTAATAGAAATTGCAAGAAAACATGGATGTTTGATTTATAAAGTAATTTATTAATTTTGAGGAAAATTAAATTTCATACCATAAAATATTGTTCAGTGAAGAAAAAGTAAGTTTTCTCTACTTGCTATTTATTAAAGAATGTTAGTGGTGTAAATTTATCCCATACCTTAAAAGTGATTCCTCAAGTATTTTTTGTATATTTTAACTTGTTTTCAAATTCATGTATTTTAATAAAAATTTTAATCCCTCCCAAAATGAACTGTAATGAAATTCAAATGTTATTTTAACATTTACTTTTTCAGAGCACTCACATTCTTATATTACAATTAACTCTACATGTTTAACTATCAAAATACTTCATTATTATACTGAATTTCTTTCATTCTTTCTTTCGTTTTGGCTTCTCTTTTTTTTTCTTGTAGTAATAAGGAAGAAACCCTACTCCTTTGGATTGAGCTACATCCCAGCATATCGAGCCCTTTAATATTTATTTTTATAGAGTGTTTCTTGTTTGCTAAATTGCCCAGGCTGGGCTAAAACTTGCAATCCTTTTTTGTTTTTTTTCTTTTCAGTCTCTCAGAGTGCTGAACTGCAGGTGTGCGACCACCACATCTGGCTAAATGAGAAACTTTTTAATTACCTAATTTTTAGTGCAAAAACAATGTTATTTATTTTATACTTTTTGATATTCTTTAATTGAAAGTTTTGTGTTTAAACTGATCTGGTGGTTAGATTGATTTTTCAGAAAGCATTTGTCATTGAATTCATTTATCCTAGAAAGAAGAGTATGAGACAGCACTGGCCTCTGATGCTACCACCGTAGTGTTACGGTGATATCCCCTTACACGTTCTCCTCTTCTTTTTGCCTCATCTCCTTTGGCTCTAATGCTGTCTAGAAAGCTGTGAGAATTAACCTTTGTTTTGGTTGCCTGTTTCAACTTCTCTTAATTGTGTCCTGAAGATTGAGAATTCAGAAGGGATACTTTTAAGCACTTCCTTTGCTTCTTTCATGCTGTTTATTCTGAAAAATTCTTGAAGATACACCCTGGTGCCAGATACCTATTTTGAGGAACTCTCATACTGTTTCCATTTGATTTAAAGCCTGTGGAGTGATACCTTACCAATTTTGGGTCTTATGAGGATGATTTGATCAGATTCATAATTTAACTTTTTCCCTTTCAGTATGCTTAGTTTAACTTGTTAAATGCTATAATACAAAGTTTTCATTTTTCTTTTATTGTCTTACATATTTAATGAAGAGCAGAATAGAAATATGATTCTAATGTTCTTTTTTTAGCATCTATGGTAATATAATTTGCTGTAGGCTACAGGATTCTGATAGCAACTTGGAATCTAAATGAATTTTAGGAACTTCATTTTTTTTATTACCTATACATTTATTATCTGTTTTGGAAAATTTACTTCCATTTACTAACAATAAAAGTAGAGGAAGTTAATATCCTTAGTCATGCTTCAGTGTTTATAAACATTTAACTTATTTTTCATTTAATGAATATTGCTGTAATTAGCTGAACTTCAAAAATTTCCTTAAAACAAGTAAACATTTAAAGACAGTTCTTTAATGTTTAATACGTTTGTATAATTGTCAACATACAGATTAATTTCATTTTTTTCCAAAGAAAGTTTTATGGAAGAAAACATGTTACAGAGTAGAATAAGATGGTTCTATGATAGGTAAATTTATGATCTACTACCTCTTTCATATATTTTATATAATTTCTAGCAATTACTGTCATAAAATGAAAATTAAATAACTGCTGATATTAGAATTATAGTTTTAATTCATAAAATATATTCTTCTAGCATTGTTCCATTTACTTTAAATTTTATCTCACTTTCAAAAACTTTGAAGTGAGACAATTTAGAAAATATTAATTTTTTAGTAATTACTATTGATATTACTCAGACTTGATTGCAATATAAATAAAGGTAATTTTACCATGTATCTTGGACAATTTAACAGATTGTTCTTAAATAGAGACTTTGTAGTAAAAACATTCTTTACATGTTTCCCCATTTAAAAGATGAAAAAATGTTCAGAATCTCTGTTAGTTTAAGTTTATAGTTGATGAGGGTGAAAAGGGACAAGAAAATCACATAAAGCCTCAGCAAAAACAATGTAGTTCTCTCTTGCTCTAGTTTCAATGTCATGCGGTATGATCCTGGTTAATGTGGGTACATAACAAAATATTTTAGCATTCTCATTAAATGTCCAGTGTTGCTAAATATTCTATGTAGTCCATCTATAAAATATTTAAATTGGGCATGTTATAGTTGATTTGAATGACAAACTACTTGTTCAGTTTCAAAGATATAAATCACAGCTCAAGAAACATTACTTATATATCAATCTATCATCCTAAGATAGCTGAATGATTTGTTTCTTTATAAATAATGTAAATTGAGTATTTTACTTGTGAGGCTTATACAAAATAACAAAAATTTTTGCTATTCATTGTGAAGAAATTTTTTCACATAATATTGCTAATAAATTTCTGTAAAGTACTTTATATCTTAAACCATTATGCACATAGCTTAAGAAATTAAAATGTATACAAGTTCTCAGAGAATAGGAAAAACTGTACACAAAAATCTCTTCTCTGGAAATATGGTTATATTTAAGATGATGCAATTCACACCAATTATGAAGGAATGAGTTTGATTCAGAGATACTGGAAAGATATGAGCTAAAAATTAAAGGCTATATAAGCCTCGCATTACTTTTTTGCAATTGACAATTCCCAATTCAAGCTGGCAACATTGATGATTTGAATACAATACCTTTAAGTATTGTATTGCTTCACTTTAATGGTCTCTTGAATATATTGTTATATTGCTATACATTTCTAAGTATAAAAAATTAGCTATAGACTTTAATAGCTAAAAGCTTCTAGTCTAGGAGTTAGTTTGTTAGAGAACAGTCATCAGCATCGAAACAAAGATATCATAAATATTATAAATTATAACATTTTTGCACTCATGGAGCAGTTGTTAGTATCTCAATGCCTTCTATATTTCAAAATTTTAATCTTTTGCTCTTTGTTCTTTAGATCTCTCCCAGACATGCTCTATAATATTATCAACATATTATCTCTAATTATTTCCTGATGTATTAAAGAGCAAATTAATTCATATTTCAGTAAAAATAATTTGAAATAATCAATAAATTTGGTTTTAATGTGAATATTGATGTTATAATATGAATATTCCATATTTTGTCAGGAAACATGCAGTTGTCTATCATGGTGGTTTGGTGGTAACCTGGATTAATGTGCTGGGTGCTACTTGGGAGTGCTGTATCATCTAATGTTTCTGATTCTCACTTCCCACTTACTTATTACAAATATCAAATCAGTAATACAAAAAGCTCCTTTGTTAAAAAATGTTTTGATGCCTTGTAAAAAAATAATTTAGGAGCAGCCTAAAATTATATGGTCAAAACTGAAGGTAGTTCTACAAATGCAAAACACTTCTGTGTTTTAATCCTCATTTGATTTTTATTTTTTATAGGGTGAACCTGGAGAAGCAGGGAACCCTGGGCCTCCTGGCGAAGCAGGCACAGGTGTAAGTGCTGTCTTATTGTTAGTATAGGACGTAGGTTTAGGAGTTCCTTTTAAAGCATTTTAAACATGTAACTGAATTACTAGCTATGATCTGCTTTGTCACTCTCACTTTCCAACCCATGAAAAGTAATAACTTTGCATACCTTTACATATTTAGATTCATACACAAATTTTAAAAAAATATATTTGCATAATTGCAACCATTGAAACTATACGCTTTTCATTGAGTTTGATAAATTTTACATGAAAGAGACAACCTTTGCTGCATCTAATAAATATTAATGAATTGTGCTAGACTTGCATTGGTCTATCACAGAAATGTTTAAACCAGGTATGCATTTATGCTTCCCCACTAACCCTGGCCCAGGAAACATTTGGCAATGTCTGATGACGTTTCATATGGTCAAAGATGGAGGAGTGGGTGCTGCTGGCAGTTAGTTAGTAAAGGCAGTGGGTACTGTTAGGTGTTTTACAACACACAAGAGTCCCAGCAACGAATTGCGTGGTCCAGTGTGCCAAGGTTAAAAATTCTTATTTAATGCTAGTAAAGTAACTTTATTTTTCCTCTCATAGGGTCCCAAAGGAGAACGAGGAGAGAAAGGAGAAGCTGGTTCGCCAGGTGCTGCTGGACCTCCTGGTGCGAAGGGGCCACCGGGTGATGATGGCCCCAAGGGTAACCCGGTAAGGGACGTTGGCCAAATTCAGTTTAGATCTTTTCATGGGAAGATAGAAATCATGATATTCTAGAGCATCATTAGTGCAGCTGAATTTTCAACATTTCATATATTCATAAGCATTTTAATTGATTTTACTTTTAAGAAATTGATTTTACTTTTAAGAAACACCCCAGCAAAGTATTCTTACCAGCCTTTGCCTTAACAAATTTCAAAATATCATAACATTATGAAAATTCATTTTTAATTTATTTTCCTTTACAAACATCATTTCAGGGTCCTGTTGGTTTTCCTGGAGATCCTGGTCCTCCTGGGGAACCTGGCCCTGCAGTAAGTATCACGGAAAAATAAAGGAATGGTTAGGTGGGGGCATTAATTGTAATGATCAAAGAAAATTCTTCAAGAGTCGGGGATATAGTTCAGTGGCCGAAGTGCCTGCCTGGCAAATGCAAGGTCCTGAGTTCAATTCACGGTACCAAAAAAAAAAAAAAAAAAAAAAACTCCAAAAAAATGTATGTAGTTGGAAGCTATTAGTTCTTATTGCATGAACATGTTCTTCATTTGGATTAGTTTTCCACACTTTGAGTTTTACAAACAAATTATTAAAGTAGCAGCATTATTATTTTAAAGTTATAGGATTCTTACTTTTCTCTTAGTCATTTATATAATACACATACTGTCTCAAACCACACTGAATTTATTCATGCTGGAAGGATGCACTGGCCTTGCATGCTAATTACTGATTTTTCCTTCACTTATGTAAAATACATAGTATGTTTTCAATTTAGTAGCAGTGTCACAAGTCTTTATGGAAAGAGTGAAAAGCAGCATAATTCTTTAAAAATAGCATAATTATTCCTTGATCTGATAAGTTATCTCAAAAACACACTAGGATTGCCTATGGAAGCTCTTTTTTCCATGATAAAAATGAAATTGAGAAATATCTAAGTTCATTTTCGATTGCTCGTTACAGGGTCAAGATGGTGTCAGCGGTGACAAGGGTGAAGACGGAGATCCTGGACAACCGGTAAGCAAGCACAGTGATTTGTTTTTAATTTTCAGTGACTTTCAAGTTACTTTAATATCAGTAATAGGAAATGATCAAACTTTCAAAAGCACAGCTGAGTTTGTCAGCATTTTTCTGAAAAGTACATTTGAATTCCAGTCTGAAGTCAATCTTAGCTGGAGTATTTCTTGATGTGAATTCAGAAATAGTGTCTAATCCAAGTTTTCCTAATGAAAATTTGTAGTTACATCCTACTAATAATATTAACAAATAATGTCATTTGTGTCACATCGAAAATTATTTTTAAATACATACAAAAGGGAAAGTACAAAACTGATTTGGTTGTTTTTCATTAACGTAAATTACTTAAGCTATGAACTTGAAAGAACATAGCATAGTACAGTGTAAACCTTTCTTTTCCTTCAATGGATAAATGAGAAATTGTGCTTTGACCATGGGTTGTTCAAGAAAGTAATAAGGGAGAAAGTAACTTGCCCAAGACAACTACAAACCTAACACAATTTTATGTTTAGAGCTGTATGCACTGGATATTTGTTCTCAGAGATGTAGGCTTAATTTCTGTAAACAATACTTGTAGATCATAACCCAGAATTTTGTGTACAGTGTGGCAGAATAATTGTAGTGTTGTACAAGAAGGGATTTAAAGGTAATAGTTTTATGGTTTCACAAATTTATGTGAATTGGAAAAATTATTAACTATTTGGCTCTATTAATTAATGTAGATGTTGAATGCTTGCCGGGAACAAATTAGCAATTTTTAAAAGGACAGAGTTTTATGTAATAGAAATATCAGTTTACTATCATTCAGCTGTGAAAAAATTTAACATGAATTTATAGCTCTCAATGTAGTGATCTGGAGGAAGTTTAGATGTCCGAATTTTATCAGGAAAGGTAAATGTGTGTAAATGAAGAAAGAAATCTCAGTTCAGATATTGAGGAATTTTGTGGTCCATACAGTGACACCCAATTTCTTAAAAGACTTTCTTCACATTTTATAGGGTCCTCCTGGTCCATCTGGTGAGGCTGGCCCACCAGGTCCTCCTGGAAAAAGAGTAAGTTTCTTTAATCCTTGACTTAAAATATCTACTTATTTATTTATTTTATGTAAGTAAGTTATAGACAGCAAATGCTAAAGATGCTGAGAAATATTGTAAAGTACTTTCTTGTTCTTTTCTTAATTAGTCCATAATAGTAATACAGAATTATGAGATTTATTTTGATAAATCAGTACATATATATAACATTTTGATTATTTTCATTGCCCTTATACCCTCTCCTTTTATTAGCCAATATTCTTTTCATTTCTAAAATTCTACATTCACTGTTTTCTTAAATATATCAAAATATTTTCAAAAATATAATACACTTTAACCACATAACTGTCACAATAAAAATGTGAAAAGCAACTTACTTAGAGTTTTCCTCGTTTACCTATCTTCTGTACACATATTGCAGACTTATAAGAAACTTCTAAGGGTCGCCTGAATATGAACATATGCTTTAGTGTGTAGGGATGAAATGTCAAAAGTCCAGTTTTAGCTAAAAGCATTGCTAAACCCAGAATGTAAATCAATGAAATGAGTTTAGGAATCGTTATGTGATATTAAATTTCTTGGCATTGTCAGACTTTTCTGATTCAGAAAGAAGATTTTAAAGAAGTAGAATCTGTGTGAAGGCCAACACCAACATACATAGACATTGGGCCCTTAACAGCTATGACACCTAGGAGAGGTTTTAGACATTAATGTAGTATTTCCATGGTATATGTTGATTAACATATAATTAAACATATGTTACAGTATGATATTTCCACAAATGAATACAGTATGCTGTGATCAAATCAGAATAACTAGCATTCCCCTCTCATTCATTTTGTTTAGAAATTTGGAGCTGTTCTCCTGTAAATACTGATAAAATATAAAATAGGGTCTTCTCAAGTATAATCATTCCACTGTGCTGTGCAAACCTAGAACTTAGCCCTTCAGTCTAACTGCGTTTGGTATCTGTTCTCCAACCTCACTGTATCCTCCCTCCCATTTCTCCTTTTGAACTCAGTATTCTTTGTGTAGTCTGGCTTTTACAGATTCCATGTGTAGGAGAAAGCTTGTGACATTTGTGTTTCTGTCCTATTTCACTTAACATAGTACTCTCCATTTAAACTATCTATTTCCTACAGAATTTTGTATTTCCTTATGCCTGAATAACATGTAGCATTATATTCTATCTTCTTAATGTATTACTATGTCTTTGGGTACCTACACTGATTCCATATCTTTGCAATTGTGAACAGTAATGTGGTGAACCTTGAGTGCAGCTATTTCTTTAGGATATTGATTTATCTTAGGTTTATAAGCAGAAAGGGAACAACAGATTCATGTAGTAGGTTGATTTAGTTTTATGAGGAATCCCCTTAATGGCTATATTAATTTACATTCCCACCAGCAGTGTGTAATTATTCTTTTTTCCCACATCCTCACTGCATGTGTTATATATTGTCATTTTGATTATAGCCATTCAAACAGGGATGAAATGATACCCTGTTGTGGTTTTGACTTATATGTCCCTGGTGGCTAATGACAATAAATATTTTTCATATATTGGCCAATTGCATTTTGGGGTGATTTTTGCACAGAGTGAGACATAGCAGTCAAATGTCAGTCTTCTGCATGTATATATCAAACTTTTCCAGCACAGTTTATTAAAGAGCCTGTCCTTGCCTCAATGTTTTGTGTGTGTGTGTGTGTGTGTGTGTGTGTGTGTGTGTACCTTTATTGCCAAGTGTGTGGTTTTATTTCTGGTATCTCTTAACTGCTCCATTGATCTGAGTGTCAGTTTTTATGCTAATCACATACTGTTTTAGACATTATGACTCTGTACTATGTCCTGAAATCAGGTAATATGACACCTCCGGATTTATACTTTTTGTCCAAGATTTCTTTATTTGATATCTTTTCTACTTCCTTATGAATGTTAGGATTGTTTTCTGGTTCTATGAAGAATGTCATTGCTATTTTGATGATGATTGAATTGAATTTTCAAATTACTTTAGACACTGTGGGTATTTTAACAATATTACATCGCCCAGTGATAAACATGGGAGGCTATTTCATCTTTTTTGTGTCTTTTGTCAGTGTTTTGTAATTTTCACTGTAGCAGTCTAAGAACTATATATGTTAGGTGTCTTTCATTCCCTTGGTTCAGTTTGTTTCAAAGTATTCTGTCATCTCAAAATTTTTGTGAGATTACTTTCATAATTTTATTCATAGCAAGTTCATTATCTGTGTATAACTATAGTACTGATTCTTGAATGTGAATATTTTCTCCTTCAACTTTACTGAATTTTTTTGTCAGTTCAGTCTTCCCATGGGAACTTTAAGATTTTCTATTTATGGAATTTTACCTGTAAAAGGATGTAGGTGGCCTTTCTCCTTTCCTATTGAGTGGCTTTATTTTCCCTGCCTAATTGTTCTGGCTAAAACGTTAAGTAGCATATTGAGTAAGAGCATATTGAAAAGTGGAGACAAACTTCCTTGTTTTGTTTCAGACCTTCGATGAAGTGTTTTCAACTTTTCTCCATTCAGTATGATATTGGTGGTCAGTTTGTCACACTTTGCATATATTATGTTAATGTACATCTTTTCTATGTCAAGTTTCCACAGGATATTTATTATTATTACATTTATTGATTTGCATATGTGGAATCATTCTTTGATCTTGGTATAATGCATTGTTGGATTTTGTTATATAGTAGAAATATCATGTGTGTATTTAATACTTATTATTCATGCCAAACTTGTGAATTTCGCTATTTGCTAAGGAGGTATAATTTAATAACATTAGTTATTCCATGACTTGTAACTCTTTTTTCTTTATAATGAAAGCAAATATATATTTGTCACAAATTAGAAATAATTAGGTATAATAAAATACAGTATACAACAATTATATTGAGAACAAAATATATTCAGAACTTTTATGTTATCTGTTTCTTGAAGAACGCTGAAGTATTATCATTTTTAATGTAAAACTTAAGAATTCATAGTATGAATAAACAGCAAGCAATTTCAAATTTTCTTCTTTAGATTTAAATATCAGATGCAATTAAAATCATGTTATTATATTTCCTATAAGTATATTTAACTGAACAACATAATCCATTCTCTTGATTAAAAAGAGCAAGATATTCCTGGAAGAAATGATTTTTTAAATGCATCAAGACAGGGAGAAAATAAGGAAGAAAGGAAGAAAATAAGGAATAATATTTGCAAAAATATAATTGTATTTTTATGTAGATATATAGGTCAGTAGTCTCATGGAAGAGAGATCACTGAAACAACCCATGTATATATGTATTAACTTTAAATTTGATGAATTGTACATGTCAGGTCAGTTACAAATAGGCAGACAATTGAATAAATTGTGTTGCAAAACTGATAAATACTGTATAGAAAAAACAGGGCTTTTTATCTCCATTGACAAAAACTGAATATAATATTATTTATATTATATTATGAAATTTATAATTTATAGTAAATTTATAACAAATTTTAGAATAAATTTATCATCTTCAGCCATACATTCTGATAGCATACCCATGAGCACAAAGAAAATCACCAGTACATGAAACATTCTGTTTATTCAAAAAATACTAAAAATATATGGAAAAGAAATATTTCAAATAAGAGAAACTGTTTCCAGTAGGGACAAAACTTGCCAAGACCTATATTCCAGAATATTTGAGTATTATTTTCAAATTATGGTGGGAGAAAACAATCAAATTCATAAAAATCAGCAAAGCATGATTTTACAGATATGTCCTTCAAGTATATAAATACATATATTTATATGTATATCAAGTATACATATATGATATACATATATTTATATGTATATCAAGTATATAAATAATGTTGAATGAGGAAATATGTAGTAAGACTTAAATTGAGATATGACCTTTTATCCATTAGTTAACAAATATTTACTCTGACAAAATATTGTCAAAAGATATTTTCAAAAAACTAGAAGGATTTATTTATGTATATTTGCTAGTTAACTAGTAAAACTGCTAAGAAATAGTTTGTTACCTACTATAACTTAAAATGAACTCTTTCTATAAAGTACTAATTCTGTTTCCAAATACCCATCCAGTATTACATATTATATGTGTTCACCACATACATATTTAACTGCTCATATATAAGACATAAATAACTGCTCACATCACCTTTTTTCATACTACCAGCCACAGATGCATATTACTTATAAAATATGGCATGAAAATGAAAGTAATTATACAGGTTTGAATCAATACTAATGAATTTTTAAAAATATTAAGCAGAATCAAAGTTACTGCTTTAAATTGTTTCAACTTTTTTGTTGTTACTTTACAGTGGTACACTGTGAATTCAATAGAAATTATCTTTTAAATTGTAGTCTTCATTTCGACCAGCAATATGCAGTCTTATGTTCTTTCATGATATCAGTTAGTGGCAGTGAACAGCAACTGCCAATCAACCAAAAGGTGATGCAAACAATCAGTAACTGCAGTGAGGTGTGTTGCTAAAGTATTGTGTTCAATAGGTTCAGTATAATAAATGAATTTTCAACTTATGATATTTTTAATTTGTAAGTAGCATATTGGTATGTAACCACATTGTAAGTGTGGGAACATGCATGTGTATGAATGTTACATAACTATAATGTTTATATATTACAACTATATATGTATATATAAGTAATCTTGAACTAGAATATATATATGTGGTCTTGAACTATAAAATATGTAGTATTATGCAAAAAACTTAAAAGCAAGTTTACATTCAAATATAAGTGATGAAAACAGTAAAAGAGATAAGACAATAACAAAATTTAAGATGGCAGATATTTCCGTGGAAGAAGGTAGATTGTAATAGTTGCAAGTAGCCTGTAAGAAGGCTCTAAGTTTCTGATACTGAACTGTATTATGCAATAAAAACTTGAATATTGAGACACTGAAATAATAAAATATTTACGGGAGTCTTTTTATGAGATATATTTTACTTTAGTGTTGTTAGAAAAGAGTGCTCCCTTTTTTATTTCAATGAGTTGCTTTAAAGTGATCTTAGCAAAATTGTATGGATGTTCTATCATCCTATTTTAAATTAAAATTTATACAAATATGACTAGCTATTTTTAGTCTGTTCTCTTCACTTTGTAAACAAGATCAAAAGACTCTGTGTCGATGAATTATTAATGACATGAGCACTGTGATAACTATGTATTACTTACAAAGCTATTCACATTCATTTTAATAAAGTTGAATAATCAACCTCAGGTCAGCACAGTTGAACATTAATATGCAGCTTTTTCTCTTTTAAAACATGATATCATATCTAACTGAAAGCTCTTCTACAAAATGTGTTAAATTACTTTCTGTATTAGTTTTAGATAAACTGACATGCTTATCTGATTATCTATTTTATACAATAATCTATTTTCTTCACTAAAGTAAAATTTATTCTAATGGTATGAAAATTTATTCTAGTGTCAATAATCTTGTACTAAACTACAATTTGTTTTGCCTTAACACTGGAAATTAATGTTTCACTCTTAAATTATAACTTAACTAGCAGAATTAGTTGAGTATTAGCTTAGATTAAACGGTAAACCAGTAACAGTTTTGCTATAACATTTCATTGCAGAAGTAGCTATGATTAACAATATGTTTAAAATATTATAACATTTTCTGAGTGAATCTTACAAATGAACAAGAATACTGTACTTCCTAATGGCATATTGATCAATATATTAAAGTTGCAATATTCCAATTGTTATTGAACAAGTAGGAAATTTTAGTTACCATTTTTAGTACATATACCTTAGATCATACATATATAAAACTTGGAAATAAATGTGTATTTTCTTAAGGCACTAGAAGGTTATATAGTTTATAACAAAGAGCCATAGAATTTTAATATTTAAGTTATTATTATAAGTAGTTCCATACCTTTATTGGAAAAATTACACAGCTTGATAATTTAAACTTTATAACCTGAATATGCACATGTTAAATGGAATTTTAACAGTCTAGTTTATCTTGCAACAGTCTTACATTTAAAAAGCTGATGATTGATATTGATTACAAAGATAGATCACTTTTTAACATATTCATATATATGAACACATACGGTCACATATAGCAAATATATATACCCAATTCTTTGTGTATATATATTTCACATAGCCACTTACAGTACATGGTATACACGTACTAAATATGTACTATTATATGCGTTAGTACTTCAAATTTCTAATTGAGTCCAACATAATATATCAGTGTAAAATACACTGTGATGACAGAATTTTATAAATCCACTTATAATTTCTTTTCAGTAAAAAACTGCTTCTGAAGGTCATTATATAAGCATGATCAGAATTTAAATTCAGGGAACACTAAAGATTGTGTATCTTTTTTAGAGATACATAGTTCAAATAATATCACCAATTTTTTTTAAATGTTGAATTAAATTGATGTAACTTTATTTTAAAATACTGTCTTACAGTAGTTACTTCCTCTTGATGAGACAAAATACTCGACATGTTAAAGGAAGAAATGTTTATTTTAGCTTGATTTGTAGAGATTTAAGTCGATAGTTAACTGGTTCCCAGGCAGAGTGGCATCGCAGAAGAGAGAGTCCATAAATTGACAGCCCAAAGGCAGTGCAACTTCTTTCCCTTTTTAGTCCATCCAGGCTATAACCCTATTGGTTGGTGCCACTTACAACTTCGGTATGTCTCTGTTCAGCAAATTCATATCCTCAGCCGTAAATGCTAAACCAATCGGTGGACTGATTCAGCATCTCACACCCATGATCCATTCTCACACCCTGCAATCTAATAACACCCAAAAATCCTCCCTATAAATTTAGGAGGCCTTGGGAGTATATTTAGGTGTAAACCGTAGCAAATACTCTAAATATTAGTGCTTTTAAATGCTATTTGTGATAACTTCTTATTTTATAGGAAAATGGTATTTTTTTCATTTTATGTATGAGTAAATGTTTAATCAATCTAGTTTCTTATTAAATTTGACATAGTGTGTTTTGCTGATATGTAAAAAAATATAGATTTTTTTGATGAACTAACAAAAACTTACCATTGTTTGTCCATCTTTTATGCTTTGATTTTGTAACTTGAACTTCTAAGATAACAATATGTAATTTATCAACTATTGATTTCTTACTCTTTTTTGACTAGTCATTTCTTACTGTTATTTTTTAATTCTGTATCATATCTACCCTTTCTTCTATTTTGCTTTTTTCTCTAAATAAAAATTTTCTAAATGTAGATTGTTAATTCCCTGCGTTTCTGTAATTTCCCTCATTGCTTCTCAACTCTCAAGCCACCACATAAGCACTCAACCTACTGTTCTGTTGCTGTACAAACACACACACACACACACTTTTAGCTACCAGGCAGAAATGGCATTGTAGAAAGACTTGAATAAAGAAACACTGCACGTATGGTGGTATCAGAAAGCAGAAAGACCTCATGGAGAAGCTGAGTAGTGTGATCCACTCTTTTATCTAAACAGACTCTGCTTTACAGCAAGTCAGATGTAGAGTCCTATAATCCCCTCCACAAGCTCTACGTTTGAGGGAGTAAGGCTTTGTGAGGGACATTGCAGTTCCAAACCACAGCAGTCAATGTATTTATTTTCTATACAGACCTCATATTCACATTTTCACTGACTGCATTAGCTTTTATTCTCATCTTTATAACAAATTTGGTGACTTCCTTATGGTGTAATTTTTATGTTTTACTTGTATTTTTTATGAATAGCACAGTTCTGGAACATAAAGTTAAATGTTTGTAGCATGAGTGGAAGAATAAATAAATAATAGGATCACATCATTAAATATGGTTACCAAAAAGAATATTATTTTGGATATTGTGTAGGATGTATACTTCTTGGGGGTAGAAGAACCTATAATAACAACTAGTAGTGAAGAACTAATGGAGCCTCTATGCAAATATATGAACAGCTATTAAGGCAAATACCTTTCCATAGGCATTTTTTTACCCTGTTTTGTGCTGCCATAACATGATATCACATACAGGGTAATTTATAAATAACAGAAATGTATTGGTTGATGGTTCTAGAAGCAGGGAAGTCAGAGACCAAGGAACAGTATCTGGCAAAGGTCTTGCTGGGTAACCCATGGCAAAAAGGCAAAGAGAATGAGAAGGCAGGCACAAAGGAGAGGGCGTGAGAGCCAGAGGGCCAGAGAGTAAGAAAGGGCAGCCTTACATTCTTTTATAATCTGTATTAATCCATTCATAAGAGAAGCGTCTTCATGAATTAAACACCTCCATTAGAGTTCAGCTTCTGACATGGCTGCATGGGATTTAAATTTCCAACACATCCTTTTGGAGGGAGACTTCTACCCTCTGTAGGCATTATGCTCTTCTTTTAAAATACCTTTGTTTTTGGAGGCAGAGTCTCACTCTGTGGTTTAGGCTAGCCTCATATTTACTATGTAGTCCATGCTGGCCTCAGTCTCCTGATCCTACTGCCTTAGCTGCCCAAGTACTGGGATTACAGGTGTGTGCCACCACACCGGGCTTCCTTTAAAAATGCACACACACACTTCTGTCACTCAGAGACAATATTAAATAAAATAAAATGATGTAATGAACCAAACTGAGTTATTTAATAAAGATATATTGCATGGCAGATATTTATTCACTGAGGGAAGACATGTTTTGAGGTAGAGGAAGCCTTTATTTTAATAACATTTTTGTGTCTGTGTTGTAACTTGATTGTGTCAAACCCTCAGTAACTTCAAATTCAAATTCTTTATTTTTGTCCCTTATCATTAAAATGGATTTTTCCTATATTTCTTAGCTAGTGGCTGGCTGCTTTTCAAAAAGCAGATATAAATAAATCTTTTATAAAGTTTAGGTGTGTAACAGAGATCTTTTTAAGTTAAAAGAGTATATATTCATGCAGTTATTTTAAGGAAAAATGATCATGATTAAGGAAGAGTAATCTATCATTTCATTGAATTACATTATTCTCTTTCCAAAATAATGTCAATTAAATTTGATTATTCTACTTTACATTGGTTAGTGTTTAAATATCACATCAAAATACTTTATAGCTCAACATTTTAATGGTAGAAAAAGAAAACTTTATGGTACAGTACAGACATCTTCAATAAGTTAAAAGATATAGTCTGTAGTTTCATATATATATGTATATATATACATACATACATATGTATGTATGTATGTATTATGATTTTGTATATTGTTACCACTTTAAGACACTGCTCATAGAATTTGTACATCATTTATTTTTAGGCTGAAACACATGAATATCCAGTAATGAATGAGGCTATAGTGTTGATAATAATAGTTACTATGATGTCTTCATGGACAAACTAAAATAAAATGAGTTTGTGGAATTTTCTGTGTTTGATGAAGTGCTTGATATTTGTTTGAAATATGAATGTTAAAGACTATATAAAGACTGGCAGTAGGTAGTCACCTAGAATATTAAACTAATATTTGATACAATAGAAAGTTATCTTCATGGTTAACCTCATCACATAATATCACTGTGACTGCACTCTCCCACCTCCAAATGATTTGAAGAATAGTCATTGAACAAATTGAGGTAAACACTTGGAAAACAAGATTACTTAATCTTTCAATACTTAACTATATTATGGCATTTTGTGTAAGTTTTAAAATTGTGCTCTAATACTGTGTTTTAAAAAAGTGATACATTGTAACTGTTACTTATTTTTGTAACTCACATAGTTTCAAAAATGAAATATCCCATTTGCTGAACATATATTAAATGTCATGTGTCTTTAGCTGGGATATAATGTTATAAAAATATATGAACATTTATGTGTTCTTAGATTAGAAGATGTCACTCTTAAAACACATGTAAGCATTTACTTCCCAATAATTTAACATAGTAAATGACTTTGACATTTTGTAACTATTTTAATTCATCAACATGTTAAATTCTTTTAAATTTTTCTGTTCATTTCCATTTATGTGATATGCTTATGTGTAATCTGGTCAGTCGCTACTTTATTTTTAATATTCCACATGGAAAGTTGTCGATAAAAGTTATAATTTTTTGCATTGCATTTCAAAACAAAGAGAAAACTACAATTTATTGGAGTTGGTACAGATTAAGTTGAGGTATTTATAAATAAATCTTTTTTTGCATGCATTATATATAGTATGCCTATTTAAAAGACTCTTGTTTGTTTTTAGGGTCCTCCTGGAGCTGCAGGCTCAGAGGGAAGACAAGGTGAAAAAGGTGCTAAGGTAAAATATATCTGCTAGCTCAAATGCTTGAAATTTTTCATGAATGCATCACATAATATTTCAGTATACTTAGTGAAATAACACAATATCCTTTTTCTGCATTTGCGTATGTCCTTGTATTTTGTTTTCTAACAGGGAGAAGCAGGTGCGGAAGGCCCTCCTGGAAAAACTGGGCCTGTGGGTCCTCAGGGTCCGGCTGGGAAGCCTGGTCCGGAAGGTCTTCGGGGCATCCCTGGACCTGTGGTAAGCATGAGTGCTAAAAGGTGCTGTTCTGACAATGACAGCTTATTTCTAAAATAATCATGAATGAATATGTAGATGGTGGCATTTTTTAATCACCTGTAGCCCTGATATATTTAATAGGAATTCAATGTGATAAGAATTCAGCATTATGTAATACAGTCATATACATTTTAAAATATTTAAGTATGTCACTTATGCAATAAGTGCTTAGTAAAATTCAAACTTATAAAGGCAGAATAAAAAGTAAGTCTTAACATATCAAGGATGTAACATTTGTATGCATTCACCTATTCCTGTAAATGAATGCATGTGTGTATCTGCCTATAGACCTGTAAGTCAGAATAAACAGAACTAGATAGCATGTAGTATTTGTAGATGTTCTTCATGTGGTACAATAAGTTATGTTTGCTTTTTTTTCCTTTTGCATTTCCAGTATATTTAAAACAATGCATATTATTTTGTTAATAAGATACACTCATTTTTATTTTTTCCTTTCTGCAGGGAGAACAAGGTCTTCCAGGAGCAGCAGGCCAGGATGGACCACCTGGCCCTATAGTGAGTAGTGCCTTCTTTATTATTTTAAAAGAGAAAGTTCCCAAAACAAAATCGTTCTGTGTGAGAATTCTTGACATTTTAACTGATAAATTAGTTTATATGTTGTATAATGTTGAAAGAAATGTACAACTGAAGCCTAAATACAGAAAAATAATCCTGACTGATAAATATACAGAAAATACATCATTTGATTATAATTTTCCTTCTTATTTCCTTCAGATGAAAAAACTTAGTTCCAATTCAATGGATGGCCTAGCAGTCACTTTCCTAGTATAGACACAGCCTCAAAATGCATGAAAATTAAACTTTGTTTCCTGGCAGATTATTTTTGAAGAGCAATGTTGGCACAGCCATTGAGTGATTACTTGACTAAATAAATTGTTCACTTCATGAGACAGATAGGTTGAAAAATCAGCCACTAAACAATACTAGGATAGAGAGATGTGATTATTGTAACATTAAAGCTTGGTCACTAGCACAAACTTTACATGAAGATAGCATGCATGAGAAATGCAGTAAAGCTAGTGGAGCAGCATGTTACTCATACTTTACTACATCTAAACCTACATTGCTAAAACTAAGGCAGAGAGTGATAAAGGATTTGCTCTTTAAAATAAATCTTTAGTAATCTGTCTTACATAAATAATTTTATTAAACAAATTATTAGAATTTCACCAGTGTTTACTTACAAGCATATTCATTCTATATAATAGTAAAGATATTTGAACTTCATTATCCAAAATAATTATGAGTAAAGGAATAATCAAAGCAGCAAATAAGCAGTACTTTATGGTGCATCCCTGTAATGGCAGCAATCAGAAATACAGTGGCAGGAGGGTCATCAGAATTTTGTGGCCCCCCTGGACCACATAGTGAATTTAAGGCAGGCCTACTGGATTACGTACATAGTGAGACTGTTTCAAAACAAAAGGCAAACATAGCATATAACAATGTTGAAATGTTTAAATGATCAAGTCCCTATATAAAGTAATTCAAATGTTACTCAAATGTTTCTTGTCTTGATTTTATTATCTCAAATATCTATATATCCATATATCTATATATATACATATTCATATATCTACATATCTGTATATCTATATCTATAATATAGATATATCTATCTGTGTATGGAAAGCCATCAAAACTGGGATTTAAATCCTAGTTGGGCAGGACAAATTTTAGCCGTTGTTTTTAATGGAGATGCTGTATTTCCCTCTCATATACCTAATGACTATTTCATACATGTTATAAATGTTATTTTTAATGTTTCAGTGAAGAAGTTAAGGTTTATTATTTAGTGACTGGAGAAATGTTTTAAAATCCTAATTGATTTCAAGCAAGAATTTATCAACTCTGCATGTAATTTGTTCACCATAGAAATAGATCCCTAACCAAAGCAGGATTATGTTTTCTTAAGTGCCAATATTTAGGGAATATTCTTCTTAGATATGGTAAACTATTATCTTGCAGAGAATCAGAGGCTGGAAGAAAACTTTTTGCTTTAATGTTATCCTAAAATTTGCCAGAGATGTTATCTTGTTATTTCAGATTTTCCAGTAAGTATTCTGATGTTTCTTCAGAAAAAATAAAATGTGCCATGCTGGAGAGTTCCTTTAGCTAATACTAAAAATAAAAGCATCAGGCATACTACTTGGGGTTAATCATTGTAAGTGAACAACATGGAACTGTTCCATCTTGTGGCTTTTGGTTTTGCTTAAAGAGACCTCAAAATGGAAATATGTTGTGGTTTTTCACAACTTCAATTAGTCTTGGCTGTGATATCTAATCTCTATAAAAATTTTACCTAGTCCTCATGAGGTGAGAGTGTGCAGAGAAATTTATGGAAATTTAATGAGTTTTTTCAGCTCAGCTAAAATTTTAATAGTTAATTTTTAATCTGAGTGCAAAGTAGCTTTTGTTTATTGATTAAGATCATCTAAGGTCAAACACCTTAATTTTAAAAATTGGTACTACCACTTACTTGTGTGGTGATAGTAAGAAAGTTACATTCTTTTTGTATCATTTCTTCATTTTTAAAACAATAATATTCAAAACATCTGTCTCTTGAGGTAGAATAAAGATTTAATAAGTTAAATTCAGATTTTAGCATCTCCTGACTCATGGAATTTTTATGTATATTAAATAAGCTATTTATAATGCATTTACACCATGGATACATTTTAGTACCATCAAATAAAGAATTATTGAATGAATGAAATAATTATAAATGTTTTGAAAAATGCCTGAAGAGTAAGTTAACAAAATTTTACTGAAGAGTGCCTAAATTTGACCTCAGTTTCTATAGATGCATCTTCTATGCTCTGCTTTGTAAGTTGCTGACTGTTAAGGCAAATGGAAGGGATCAACAAGTTCAATAACGCAGGGTTAGAGCACAGAGTGATAAGTGCAGTGGTACCTCAGTTCATGAACTCAGTTCTCTATCAGCGACTGTTTGCAAATTGAACTGGACGAGAACCAAATCAAATTTCCCCATAAGGTCAACATTGAATCTCCAACCATTGAGCTTGATTGGGTTCTCACATCACTGGCTTGTGACCAGAATCATGGAGAGATTTGAGTTCCTGAACAGAAGTACTATTTATTGTAATAGAATCAAGCAAAGCTCTGTATACTCAGAGTAAGACTATTTAAATGGTATCTCCTATGGGGACTTTCCCTGATTAGAAATACCGTAATATTAACAAAGAAAGTAGAGTCTTAGATTGTGGATAAGACATGGGAAATGAGACTAACAGAGATTTCAAAAGTTACAAAAATATCCATTAAATTTAGAAATTAATCCACATGTAATTTATATAAATAATAACTTCTGCATAAGGTACCGTTTTTCTCATTATAATTATAAATATAGTCATATCCATTTTCAAGTCTACACATTCTTCTCTTGCTTATTACCAGAGTTCTACAACAGCCTGCAGGTTTCTTTTCTCCTTTTGCAAGCTGCCTAAATCTTACTGAATTTATGTTCCACTAGACAAAGCTATAGAGTTACTCTCCTTTACTCCAACTCTTATATGCAACTTAGCTGTTCAGTAAATAAGTTTATGTGCTTTCATCTTTACAGATTGGCAGCTACCTTAATTAGATAACTGAACTCTACTTAGTATCCGTTATCCATATGAGTTTAAGAATTTTACAGGAATTTTCTGGAAATGAAATTATTAGGATTATCCAGGCATTATGGAACACACCTATAATCCCAAGATTTTGGGAAACTGAGGTGGATCACAGATTCAGCCCAGGCGGGGCAATTTAGTGAATTGGCAAGACTGACTCAAAATAAAAAGAAGAAAGAAAAAAAGTTGTTGGGTTGTTTTGTTTTTTTCTTTTGTTTGTTTTTTGTTCCGTTAGGATGTTTTTTGAGACAAGATCTAACTGTGTTGCTCAGGCTGACTGTGAACTCCTGGCCCTCCCCCTCCTTCAGCCTCCTGAGTGCTGGGACTGCAGGGGTCCACCACCATACCCAGCAGAAATAGGAGCTCTTAACAGAGCTAGGGATGGAGCTTAGTGTGAAGGCTTTGGGTTCAAATCGAGTACCACAAATATAATAAAACAGAGCCATTTAAAAAAACTTAAACGATTTAAAGAAAAGAGTAATGGCAAATAAATTCTGCTGTCTGCTACAAAGTAAAAAAATAACATGATACAGTAATTTTTAAAAAGCTAATATTTGATATTTTGAAAACATAATAAACACTTCAGTTTTAAGCATTTGTTTTCTTTTTATATTCATTTTAAAAACCTATTCATTCTAATTTAGCTAAAAAACTACCGTCTTTATCTTTAGATGTTTAATATTGTCGTGTATTCCTTTTTTGCAAAGTGATAAAATATCTGATAGCTTTATTTTCTGGTACTGGGGATCGAACTCATGACCTCATGCTTGCCAGGCAGGCACCTGTGCTGCTGAGCTAAATCCGTAGCTTCTGATAGCCTTATTTTCAAACATAAAATTCTGAACATAAGATAAAATGAGTTATTGAATTAGTTTAATATTTTGTCTTTAATACTACCTTTAAACTCTGTAAACAACTTTGCAGTGCACAGAAGTCCCTAATGATTAAGCATGTCTCAATAATAAAGCATTTGTTTTATACCAAATTGTTTTATGCCAAACAATATTTCTCAACTTTATCTGTTCAGTAACCTATGGAATCTTCAGTTTCTTTAAATTTCAGTGCCTTGGAGTTTTGAGATGCAGATTAAGGCAAATATTCCATAAAGCATAATACTGATGGAGAAAACATTTGATTATGTATTCCAGACACTTAAGAATGTATGGTCCCTGTTTTCCTTTCCTCTTTATTTCTTATGAATTATACATTTCCTGGAGGTTTCAATTTACAATACCTTAAAGAGGAAATAGAAAACATGTTTACTTGAAATAACATTTTTTATGCAGAGTTGATGTTTTTGATATGTTCCAGGTTCAGAGGGATATTTATAACTGCTCTCAATATCATAACATTACCAATATCTAATTTCAGCTGATGAAAACACAAAAAATAATTTTCTTTTGAAAGTACATCCCTACATATAGTCTATAGTTTCATGATAGTTTATTAATTTAGAGGAATTACTATTTTTTTTACTTCTAACTCATTCATGAATAATATTTTTGTTTGTATGTTTGTTTGAACTGGGGTTGAACTTACAACCTCATGCTTGCCAGGCAGGTACTTGTACCACTGAGCTATATCCCTCATGATAAATATAGCAGAAAATTGAAATACATTTAAAACACAGATGATGTCTATTATATTCATTTTAAAGCCTGGACAATTAGAATTACATTTTTTTTCTGTTTTTGTCAATTCACCTTGTGCTATTAAATGAGATGAGAAAGTTTTGATATATATTCATCTATACATATCTAAAACTAATAATAATAATCAACATTTGTGTCATGCTTCCCTGTTTAGTCAGTCTTTTGCAAGCTCGATTTTTCTTTCATGATCACAGTATTAAGACATAGTTATTTTTAGATTATTTTGTGAATATATTTCAAAGACTAAGATATTAGACTCAATAGTTTGTTGACTATAAAACTGAATGAAATGCTGTTCTCCAGCGTCCAACAAGGTATTTGTATCAGTTCTCTCATATCAAGCAAAACTTTTGTAAAATGTATCATATACTTGAAAGTTTGATTATAAAATGAGAATGCAGAAAGAATAAGTAGTATCATATTTAATCTTACTCTTACATTGATTTTTATGTCAAGTTTACCAGTATTCTTAAATAGCTTCTGCCATTGGTGTTTAGAACTATTTTTTAATGTCAACTTGTTCTAACACTGAGTGTTTCTGGTACATATTTGTACTATATCCTTAAACATGCTATTAGGGAATTGTGTAAAAATTTTGTAAAGATGTTCTTCACCAACATTTTCTTGTTTCTTAATTGCTTATTCACCAAGTATTTTGGAACCTAGAAAGAAAGAAAAAGAAAGAAAGAAAGAAAGAAAGAAAGAAAGAAAGAAAGAAAGAAAGAAAGAAAGAAGAAAGACATGCAGCCAAGGATGATAGTGTACATCTGTGATATCAGGACTGAGAAATCTAAGACTGGAAGAATTCCATGACTCTGAGGCCAGCCTGTGCTCACAGTGAGTTCAAGGCCAACCTAAATATATAGCTAAACTGTGTCTCAAAACAAGCACACGTATAAAAAAGTAGATACCAGATATATTAATTATAAAATTAGTAAGCCAGTAAACTAAATAGGCCATTTTGATAATAATATATATCATATTCTTCATGCTTCCCTGATTTTTGTGTTGACTAAATATGAGGCCTGGTGACACAAAGTGTCTCAAATCTTAATAAGCATCAAACCTATGGAGTAGATCACGGAGCTTTAGTGCACGATTTCTGATTCAGTTGGTCTGGACAAGGCCTAAGAACTGACTTTCTAACAAATCCGCAGAAGACGCTAATGCTGGTGCTTGGAAAACCAGAGCTTATGACTCCACACCATAGGGCATCCTAAATTAGATGAAAGTGAAATGTTGAAATCCAACTTTTAGAGGTATTTAAGTTGAATATGTAATTCTTTCATTGTCACTTTTTGTTGGTCTGCAGTTTAACTGAAAAAAACATGATTGCTGATTTTTATACAAAAAATGTAACTTACTTTACATAAATTTACATTTTGTCATTAGCAATTTTTCCTTATCAGAAGAATATTATTAGGCACACGTAAACTTAAAGTTTCAATATGAGGAAGTATGATAAAAAAAAAAACTGAAGCGAATATTCAAAATTTTTTAAAATGTTATTAAAAATGACACATTGGCATTAATCCTTAGTAAGATATTCCCTCTTGCTGCAGATACACTTATCTTGTTATTCTTGTCACTTTCTGAAGCAGTTCTGAAAATCTTCTTTCATGAGTGTTTTTAGTTGCACAATCAGGGCTGCTGTTATGTCCTCAGTCAGTTCAAACTGTTTGTTTTTTATAGTCATTTTGATGCTGAGGAAAGGGCCAGATGTAGCAAGTGCTAAATGTGGTGAATAAGTCAGGTAAAGACACACCACAGTGTTTTCAGAGTCTGCCTTTCTATTAAATGTCTGTAGAAATATTCACTGTGCTTTTAGTCACATTTCCTAAACCGGAAACAGGACTTCCAGAACTGCTTTAGAAAATGGAAAGAAAAGATGAAATATGTGTGTTTGAAGCATAGGGAAGTGTTTTCAAGGGAATCAGTGGCATTGTGTGTTTCATTATTATAACTTTTAAAATATAAATATTCACTTATATTTTGATCACCTATGTACTTCCTCTGGGGAAAAAAATCCTTATCAATAAAATGATACAGGTAAATTGCTCACTTTTATAACCATAGAGAATTTGAAATTCATTTATGAATTAAAACAAATATATATTAAATGGCACAAAATACTGTTACTAAAGAATTTTTATTAATACTGGTCCTCTAATATGCAGCATTTCAGCTGAGGAAAGATGGTTCAGGAACTAAGGAATGGAAAGAGCTATGTCTTAGTTACTTTTCTCATTGATGAGACAAAGTACCAGACATTCAAAATTAAATGGGGCAAGGTTTATTTAGCTTGCAGTTTGTACAGGTTTCAATCCATAATTGGCTGACTCCAAGGCAGGGAGGTATCACAGAAGAAAAGCATTTCATGGAGGACAGAAGGCAGCAAAGCAACAAGGGATGACCACAGATCTTTCTGTCCCTTGTATCTTACCCAAACTACTTGAGGCAGTTAACAGTCACTTCCTTAATCCAAGTGCCCTTGATACTGGCATTGCACCTTGAATCAATCCAAACATCACATACACTAGATTCAGCCACCTCCAAAAAACTCCCACCTATGACTACATAAGGCTTTGAAGGGACATCTAGATACAAACCGTAACAGGTTAACTACCCATTATTCCAACAGCCTCATGAAAAAGGAATTGTCATTGCCAATTTGCAAATGAAAGAACAGAAGCTGCCCTTTCTATTAGCAGAATTTTCAAGAAGATTCTAGGTTTTAACCAGTGGATTCTTTGCTGACCCCATACTGTTTGCACTACATCATACTATTTGAAAAAATCCATACCTCCTAAATCCTAATATTTTAAATTTACAAGTTTGTGGACTGACATAGTATGTGATCCTTCACACTGAAGAATCACAGTTGCTGTAGTATGGGCAAAATAGTTACTCATGATTGCCTGACATAATAATGATAACACATGATGTAAATTGATAAAGTTAAAGCAATTTACTTTCTATGTACCATCATCAAAATCTCTGTTAAAAATTTAACAACTAATTTAGTTCAATCAGTATAATTGAAACCCACAGAGAAGACAGAATAGTATGATTTTGTTGCTTGACGCTTTACTTGTTTGCATGTGGTAATGACTGATATAAATTTATCTTGGCACTAGTTGCATGAGTCATACATAAATCATCTTTTAGTGTCAGTTACACTCCTACTGACAACATCTATTGTTTAAATAGGTTTTCTTATGTAATTTTGGAACATGAAGGTTATTTTGTGTTTGTTTTCAAGTTACACTACATCAATTTATACATTTTTTAAAAAGCTGTGTCTTAGTTACTTTTTACTGTTGCTGAGACAAAATACCTGATGCCCAAAGCTGGGAAAGGAAAGGTTTATGTCTTACAGTTTTTGGAGGTTTCAGTCCATACTCAGTTGGCTCTAAGGTGGGGTGGCATGGCGGGGCCACAGTTCATGGGGGCTGCAAACAGCAAGGTGGAAACCAGCAAGAGAGACACACCTTCCTGCCATTACATCACATCCTAGCTCCACCCCCTAGGAGGGTGTAGCACTGACACCACCAGTCCAGGCGCTAGACAATGAACCAATCACAAGTGCACAATGCAAATACATGAGGCCTGGGGGCCACCGACATAAACCATGACAGCTTGTTTTAGGTGATCTATGTGAGTATGTCTGTGAGGAGGATAGACTAAATTAGTTCCTAGAGTCATATCATAATTTTCAAAAAACATAATAACATACATGGATAAATATAACATTGTATTATAAAAGTTAAATTGCTATAATATGGTTATATATTTGAGAAGTATAGTTCTTTATTAAGTTATAAGTCATTTAGATATGGAATTCATTTTAGAAATTAAAACTATGACTACCATCATTGGAGATCAATTATGTAAAAGCTAATATACCCAACTGTTATGAAAATTTCAAAAATTAAAGAATTTATGTGTAAATATATATTGAGCAGCAAGAATTAAATAACAATTAATGAGGAAAAAGCCTACCTTTTGATATGTTTTGTTGTAAAAGATAAAGTATGTATTTTTCAAGGAAACATTGGTTCATCAGAATTGAGGTAGAATTTTTGCTGTTTCCAGTGCAAGATTTGTGATTTCACAAAATTAATGTTTCTAGACTTCTGTCTCTTTATTTATACAATGAATGACATCACATATGATATCTTAATATTCTTTCAGAATCCAAAGCAGTTCCCATGCTTCTGTGACATAGAATCCCAATCATTCCCCACAGTCTTCCAAGGGGTAAATCCCCTTGATATTTCTGATATCCTTGATTTTTCAACTTCTCAATTCATGGTAATTTATTGAGTAATAAAAATCATTAAATACTGTATGTTGTGAAGTGTTTATTTTTTGGCAATTAAAAATACTATATGGTAATTTACCAAGGCCATTTTTGACTCATATATAAGGGTTTTCAATTCAATATTCAAAAAGTTTTGACTTTCATCCTTCAAGTCATTTAATGAATGTTTCTCACAATGCTGTCTTCTGTGTAGAAAGAAGCCTGACCTCCTGAAAACTTTTAGCATCTGTGTGGTCCTTTTTTGGAGACTCGTCTTCTTTGGTAGTTTTTTAAATTGCTTTAAGGTTCTTCTAGACTATCTTCTGAATTCTTGTCATAGGATCATCATCTCTTTGCTCATTCTTATCACTCTAAGAAGTCCAGTGATATATAGTAAAATTGTCTTGGACTTGAACCATATATCTGGGTTTGAATTTTAACTTTGGTATTTGCAAAGTGAAACACTAATTTTTTCACAGTTTAAAGGACACAAATTGCCCTTTCATCAAGACTGTTGTGAATACTGACAATATATTGCTCTAAGAACTTTTTATATGAAAACTATTGTTGGAATTTTTAAGTGTTCTTAGTATATATCTATGAATCATAGTGAAAAGATTCTTATTTTCAATAAGACAAAGTAAGAATTTACAGTATAATTTAGAAAACTGATGATAGCCTAGAACTTCACAACACCATTTAAAACTAGTACATACAGAAGTTGTATTCTTATTCTTGCAGTAATACTCAACAATTATAAGACATATAAATATATTTGTTATTTAAATACAAACAAAGTGTTAAAATCCTCGTGTAATTTTTTTCTGTCGTTTTCAAAGAAGAACTGACTGGTATAAATTTGAAGACTTTTATAAATTTTACTGAAAATACTATAGCGGTTGAAATGGACCTTAGCATAGAAATATTTGATTGACTAACTGTATAAATTAATCTCTGATTAAAATTAACATAAGAAAAAAAATAACTGCTTCAGTTGAAATCCAGGTAAACCTTGTCCAATTTCTAAGCTCATGTACTAAATGAAAAGTATCAATGTTATAGTTTAGTAAAATGATCACAAATTAAACTGTGGTGTTAAAAGGTCTTGCAAAATAAATTAGCTCTAATGATTACTAATTAGTTTTGAAGCTTTCTATTTCCACAACCATCTTAGCTCTATGAGTAATATGACTAAATCTTGCCTACTATATGTGTTTCTTTTTTTGTTATTCAGGGACCTCCTGGTTTACCTGGTCTCAAAGGTGACCCTGGCTCCAAGGGTGAAAAGGTGAGAAGAATGCATTATTATTGTTCTGATATACTAACAGAAGCAGTGATTACTTTTACAAATTCAAATCATTCAAAAGGAAATTTGAAATATCTTTGTCATTCTAACCATTGGAGATAAACTACCAATTTTCAGCTCCTCAGGCATATGTAGATGAGAAAGTATGCAAAATAATTGTGAAAAATGTGCTAAACTTCCAATATTATATCTTCTGAATGTTTCCTTTTTAGGAACCATATGGAAAGAGCATATGGTTATACTAAACTAAATATTCAGAAAATAAACAGATGGAATAAAAAACTGGCCAATTTTATGTTTTTAAACATGAAAATAAAAATAAACTACAAATATCTTTCAAGTAGTAATTTGACCTGCTAGGATTTATACTATGTTGCATCAAATAGAAAAAACAAGCCTCTTTAAGAATGGCATTAATATTGCTTGGACTATTTTTAAGTCTTCAAATGTCTTTTAAAGATTGTAAATCCCTAAAGAATAGAAAACATTTCATATTAAATGAAATTCTTTCTGAATTAATGATTTTTTCAACTGTTTATGGCACCAGTATTACATGCAGATGGTAATGAATCCTTTAAATTGAAGAATCCTCAAATAAAGCATTGAAGATAGTATTTTTAGAAAGCATTTTGTTCCATAATATTCTCATCCCTTAATAAAGGCTGGACCTAATGTAAGTGGTAAATGATCCAGTTAAAAGAGGACAGAATCTGAACTCAACATTCCATTAAGAGTAACTTTAATATATTTTATGTTGTTTATTTTTATGTTCTATGAATTTGATGTGCAAATATTTTATGACTAGAATTGAATAATGGCTATAATTTATGTGTTAATAATGCTTTTCTCTATCCCAAAGGGACATCCTGGTTTAATTGGCCTGATTGGTCCTCCAGGAGAGCAAGGGGAAAAAGGTGACAGAGGGCTTCCTGGAACCCAAGGATCTCCAGGAGCAAAGGGAGATGGGGTGAGTAAAAGTCTAGATGATGTTTTCTACTCATTTCCTGTAATACACACACACACACACACACACACACACACACACACACACACTTTCACTTAAACATGATCAAATAACTAATTAAGAGCTTTAGTCAATTGTTTTCAAAAAGATTTTCATTTTACTTTAGAATATACAAACAAAATATATGTTCAAAAAATCATAAAAATTATATTTCAGAAGTATTAAATCCTTATCAGCAAATGTTAAAGACTGCAGTATATAAAGATATATATGTGTATAATCTTTGTATCATAAACTTATTGTGAAAGCTTATACAAATGGGAAATAGTCAATTACTTTTTTTTTTTGGATTACCAATGGAAGTTTTGTATCCTATGCCTAAGTATTTCCAAATTCTCTAATTTTTAGAGTGTCTATTTTTATGCAAAGCATTAAAATGGAATAGTGGAGGAACACTGATTAAATTGGATGATTTTCCCTCTAGGGAATTCCAGGTCCTGCTGGCCCCATAGGCCCACCTGGTTCTCCCGGCTTACCAGTAAGTATAAGAGCAAAGAACTTCATAAGGTAATATTAAGTCATAAGTGTATGAAAGAGACAAGGATGATTCAGATTTTGATATGATTTTTGCCTTTGCATTTTCTAGGGTCCTCAAGGACCAAAGGGTAATAAAGGCTCTTCGGTAAGTACTTTTCCCTTGGACATTGGTAACTTGTCAGTGAAGCCTGTTGAACTGCTTCTCTTAATGTCCTTTCTTTTTTTATTTTTCTAACAGGGACCTGCTGGTCAAAAGGGTGACAGTGGTCCTCCAGGGCCTCCTGGGCCTCCGGTACGTAAACATAAACAAGCATGATGTTCTGATAAATTGTATCTGAAAAATGGCATTGATTTCTCTGAATTCATAAGATGAATGGAAAGCACATTTCTGTCCAAAGTCTAATTTTATAGAAAATATAACCATGTCAATTAAATCTATATCCCAAGATTTGTCTTTGAATTTATTTCACTCTTTCAATAAAAGATATTTTAGTTACATATTATAATAATCTTAGTTTTTGAACGAACCATTTCATTTTGTTATGTTTTAATGAGATCAATTAATTATATGCCACAAACATAAATTCATACCTGACTCCAGGCAAAAAAAAAAGTTCAGATGCTACAGCTATCATTAGATTAATACCAAGCTTCATACAGTATTAAGTGATGGAATTAAAATATAAGTCTGGGTGAAATAATATTTAGTGACCTTTCTTGAGCTAAAATGTTTCCAATTATATGTGTATTAGTTTGCTATGGCTATCATAACAATATACTACAATATATGTTGGTTTAAACAACAGAATGAATTACCTCACATTTCTGTATGCAAAGAGTCCAAGATTAAAATGTAAATAGAATAGTTTCTTCTGGTGGGAAGAAATATCTGTAGAAATATCTGTCCAAATCTTTTTTTGGTTTGTAGGTTAAATTTTCCATTTCTTCACATTGCCTTTTCTTTATATGTACCTGTGCTTCCAAATTTTCCTTTTTTGAACATCGCTTATACTGACTGGATTCTGTCCTCTCCTACTGACCTCATCTTATACAATTACATCTTCAGTGATCTCATCATTTAGAATGACATACTGAAGTACTGTGGTTTAGGAATTAAACATTTGATTTTTTGTGAGATACAATTTAACTCACAATAATACAGACTTTTTGTTGTGATTCTACTCTTAAATGTATGTACATTTAAATCTGCATTTAATTAAAATATTAAAGTATTAATATTTAAAATATACAAATTGAAGCATGCTAGTATGTACATATTTTTAAATTTTAAGGTTTCAGATTATGAATTATTATGAAATTCAGCAATTTTTAAATAGTTTAAGATCTTTAAAATGCTGTTCTAATCTCCAGAGATTTTAAAATGCGCTTGTGAATTTAAGGCACTAAATTTGGCTCAGTTAGCAGGAAGGGAATAACATGTATAACACATGCCTACTCTATATTAATGTGTAAAATACCAGGAATCAAATGAGTTGTGCAACTGCTTCAATATTTCTACTAGATTTTTCCTGGAAGGAATTATGTTTTATATAGTTTTATATACTTAGTTTTATATAGTTATACTTTTTATATTTTTTAGTTTTGAAAAGTCAAAGCAAGGCCAGGCACGGTGCTGCACGCCTGTAGTCTCACACTCAGGAAGCTGAGGACAGGAGGATTATTGTGAGTTTGAGGCCAGCCTGGGCTACAAAGTGAGTTCAAGGCCAGCCTGAACTACACAGTGAAACCCTGCTCAAAAAGACAAAAAAAAAAAAAATCAAACCATGATTTCTTCTAACAGAAACCATACTGGCAACAAAAACTTTTTCAGAATATTTTACTTCAGGAACAATTCCAATCACATTATCTCTCCTTACAGGGTCCTCCTGGCGAGGTCATTCAGCCTTTACCTATCCTGTCACCCAAGAAAACCAGAAGACATGCTGAAAGCATACAGGCAGATGCAGGCGATAATATTCTTGATTATTCAGATGGAATGGAGGAAATATTTGGTTCACTTAATTCCCTGAAACAAGACATTGAGCATATGAAATTTCCAATGGGTACTCAGACGAATCCAGCCCGAACTTGCAAAGACCTGCAACTCAGCCATCCTGACTTCCCAGATGGTATGTTAATAATACACGACAAAGCAAAGGTACTGAGCTGCGGGGGTACTGAAGTGCCTTGTCAGCTCAGTAAAGTTCTAATTAAATGTTTAATATAGTCTCTAAATAAAACTGAAGGAAAGCATTATTAATTCAAGTTTTGTAGACATTTACACATCCTAATTGATGATCTATCTTGGGAAATTCTTGTCAAACAAAGTTTCATCAGATTGTGACAAGATCATCTTTAAATGATTATTGGTGACAAAAATGTATTTTGTCTTGTAAATACCACAAAATGGTTATGATGTATGTATACATATGTACATACACACAATTATCAGACATATGTTTGATAATAACTTATTTTATGTTAATATAATCAATGTTGAATTGAAATTATATTGATACCATTAATATATATTGATACCTTGATATGAGTAGTACTTTATACTAATATAAACAATATGAGTAATATTATGCTTAATATTTATATAACCAGAAACTTTTGTTATTTAAACCAGAAACTTTTGGTGAAGAGACCCTTTAAAAATACAGATAACTTGGGGCAAAAATTTACCTTTCAATTCTTCAAAATAGCCAGAACATCTGTAAGTAACATATTTAACAATGACAGTCAAGATAATTCATTAGTCACTATCTGACAAAAACTTTTCATATTTATTTTTCTGAGCAGGAAACAGTTTGCAGTATGCTAAATTACTTGACAGAAATCATCCACGTAATAAACTAACAAGTGGTTTATGTTTATGTAATTTGAAATCTTTCACTTTGTACTGAAATAACTTGTACCACCTTTTTACTACAAAGAAAATATTATTTTGCTCTATAATTTATATGATGAATGTTATAACAGATCTAAATAATTGATGCAAATAAAAAAGCCTACTGTTATATGTAAGCAGACACCATAAAAGAAAAATATCATAAAAATTTTAATCAAGCACAACCTGTAACAACTAAAATACAGGTAGTGATGAATACTGGTACCCAAAGTCTTCAAACTTTATTTGTTTGAAAAAGATACATTTAGTTCAGAAATTTATAGAAAGACACTTACTTTCACCTGACATTATATAAACAAAGTATTTAGGTGATTTGGCTTCAGCTTATGCCAGAAAATTTTCCTGTCCCCAAATTAAAATGCTTTGCCAATCATCCAAAGCCCTATTGAGTTTGCGTGACATTTAGATAAGAATGGAGAATATAAATCTATTGTGTGATTCTTATACTTTAAACTTTGATGAATAAAATTGTCTGAAGATCAAGTATAAAAAAATTACAGTTTGTACTGAATTACAAAAATCATATATAATTTAGAAAAAGAGCAGATGAAAAAATATAGTAAACTTTAGGAATAGTAAGCTCATTGTACCCCGTAGTTTATATATATATATCACTTGGGCCATAAGTTATTAAACATACTATTTAAGTAAGTGTAAATGTTTATTTATTGATTGTACCCAGTACACTATTCTTCACTCAGGGATTCATTGGTAAACAGAATGATGCACTTGAGCTATTTATTATCTTATGGTATAGACAGGATGAAATACTTATGATAGTAATTATAAATTTTGGATATTTATATAATTAAGGAATGCTTCAATTTGGGGTACATAAAATGTTAATGTATAAGGTGGTAGCATTTAAACTGCAACCTTAATGAGATAATTGTCATGCTAACAATAGAAAGGGTACTGTATGCAGATGGTATCAAATATTTGCAGTTTTGAAGTTTACAAAATCTTGATGACTTTGAAACCAAAAAGGTGTCACCGTGGCTGAACAACAGTGAGAAAACTAAAAAAAAAAAAAAAAAGAAAGAAACAAAAAAAAATTATTTGAAGCAATTTGGAAAGGGGAAGTGTTATCAGTGAAATCTGGTTAAGCAACTATGGACTAATCTAATAAAGATGTGACGGTGGCCTGATTTAGGCCTGTGGCAGTAAAAATGAGATGTGGGTAAATGTGGACATTATTTATGTCCACATGATTCAAACAACTTTTAAGCAAAGACACAGTAATTAACTAAAAACGTATGTGAAAAAATATTGAATGCTACTTTTTACTGAATAAAGTCAGATGAAATTATTTTCCCCTGTAATTCAAATTATATATTCTAAAAAACATAAAATATTAAAAACTGTGATTCTCTCTACTGGATAAAATCTTTTATGATTTTTAATTACTTGACCATTTTTTTCCTGGGAACCCCAATTTGTTTCAGATGTAAATGTATTAATGATATAATTATAAAAAAGATCCAGTCATGATACATGCCTGCAATTCCAACACTTGGGGGGCTGAGGCAAGGAGTATTGCAGCAACTTAGAGGCCAGCTTGAGCTACAAAATGAGTTTCAGGCCAGTGTCTTAGTTACTTTTTACTCCTGGTCACTGAGACAAAATACCTGATGCCCAAAGTTGGGAAAGGAAAGGTTTATTTCTTACAGTTTTTAGAGGTTTTAGTCCATGGTCATACTCATACTTGGCACCAAGGCAGAGTGGCATGGCAGGGCTGCAGTTCAGGGTGGCTGCAAACAGCAAGACAGAAACCAGCAAGAGAGAGAGACACTCCTTCCAGCCATTACATTGTATGCTGGCTCCGCCCCTAGGCGGTGTAGCGCTGACACCATCAATCCAAGCGCTATGCAAACCCATGAGGCCTGTGGGCCACCAACATAGACCATGGCAGCCATCCTGAACTACAAAGCAAGACTGCCTAAAAAACAAAAAGCAAAAAAGTATGAATGTAAGATATTCAGGCTACCTACCCAATATTAGAAGTTGTTGGCTATCAAAGTAGGTACTAGTTTATGTGTAGTAGTGGATATGTGTAGTTTTTCTAATATTAATACTAAGAACTTTTATGGAATTTGAGTTTTTTTTCTTTCTTCTTCTTCCCAGTACTGGGAGTTGAAGCTTTGTATTGAGCTACCACCCCAGCCTTTTTTTATTTTTTAATTTTAGGCACAGTTCTCACTAAATTCCTAGGTTGCCCAGGTTGGTTTTCAGTTTGTGATCTTGCAATCCTTCTGTCTTAGCCTCCCTGACTTGGGGTGATAGGCATGTGCCATCAGACGCAGCTATTTGAAATTTTAAACGTAAAAAGTTCATGACTGTTACATTTAACTAATTCAAATTAATACTTGATGTTGCAGTGTAAAAAATGGTAGGGAAAAGCTAAGTAATTATCACATGTATATCAATTTTTTTCTCTTAATAATGCATAATAACATTTTTATCATTTAAATAATGAATGACCATATTTCTTCCATTACTTACCATACTTATTCACGTAACACCAAAATAATGCTCATGATTACTTGCAAAATATTATTATTAAATAATAACATTATTGAAATGTTCTATAGCATTTCAATAATGGCATTAATGTCAGGTTTAATTTAAATATGTGAATAGCTTTCCTTCTTAGCACCCTATTCAGAAAAGTACAAGATATTATTGCAATAAGTTTTTACTATAAGTCAAATGTATGATCTCAGACTAAATAGGTACTGTAACTGCCATTGTTAGACATGAATAAGCCAAGAGAAAATATACGGAGTATTATACTCAGATTGCAGATTATAACACTGAAATAGAGCATACAAGATTAAGGTTCAAATATTTTTTATTCTAATGTGCATGAGTTTGTTACGCATGGGTAAACAGAAGTTTAATATTTATAAAAGTGATACATAAGGCAAATCCTAAAAGTGGATTGGTATGCTAAAGCCTACAAAAAGTACTCTAGGTAGACTACATGGGCCATTTACAAAGATTTAAGGCAGAAAAAATATGAGGTCACTAGCTATTCATTTACTTATCTTAAACTGGCCAGAAAGAGAGAGAGACAGACAGACAGACAAAGAGAGAAAGAAACAAGGAAAGAGATCTGTGAATATTCATTTTTCCTTATATTTTTCTAATGGAATTTGATATCCAGTCTCCTTGATTTACACTGTCAATGAATCTGCATGTAACATTTTTCCCTGTCTCCTAGGTGAATATTGGATTGATCCTAACCAAGGTTGTTCAGGAGATTCCTTCAAAGTTTATTGCAATTTCACATCTGGTGGTGAGACTTGCATTTATCCAGACAAAAAATCTGAGGGAGTAAGTACAATCTGTTTTGGTGGTGAATGTTTACAGTTCCTGCCGTGTTTTTGCAATATTGAACTAAACAGGAAAATTATACTGTCATATTTTCATTTATCTGCTTTTCTTACAGGGTAATTAGAGCATCCATTTGCATAAACATGAATAAGACACCAAAGTGATGCTTAGAGTTAACAAATACTTCTTTCCTTTATTTTTTTTACCCATATGTATTCTTTAGACACCTGCTTGCTCTCTAAAATTTTATCACTTTCTATGACACAGCATAGCTGAATTTCAAATTTGAGTTCATGAAAAGTAGTCTTCTGCCAAATTACCACATGGTAGAACTCACAGCTGCATATTATGCTTAAAACACAAAATTTTATAAAAATTCAATCTTTTATGTAAACAGAGTATTCCTTAAATATGCATTTAATATGTAACCTCTTCAAGCAAATTTATTTTCACTTAGTAGTATCACTATCACTTAAATTCTATCTTTAATGTTACACAAAGATTATTAATATTATTATTAAGATTTTTATTAACATAATAGTATTTTTAAACATTTTTTATGAAGGATATTTTGTCTTTATCATATCCCACTTTTCTTTAGTAAATGGCATGTGCTTACAGGGGCACTGAAATCTACATAAGAGAAAACAAGTAATATGTGTCACAATTCTTTTTATAAGAAAAGTTAAGTTTCTGATTTAAGCCTGGAGAGTTAAGTGCAGGAAATAAAGACACTTCCATCTCCCAACCTCACTTGACATGTGACAATAAAACTAACTCCTCAACCCTGGAGAAATTTCAAACAATGGAAAATGCCTTTTTCCACACTGGTTATTCAAATCTCTATTGTAAGGTCTTATAAACTTATAAATTAGCAATTGGCTAATTATTACAAATAAAATCAATATATGGACACCTCTAAAAGATTCTAAATTTTTTTTTCTACCAATGACTTTTCTAAAGCATCCCACCTTTAGTTTCTGCCTAAATATTTTCAGAATGTCTTGGCTATACAATGCCGATGTTGCCTTGCTAGTTGATGCTAATGGACATTCTGAGTGTCTTCTTTGCAAGGGATTACCTAAGAGTTCCACTGATATCCTCTGTGCTCCTTAAAATTCCTTTACGAGGTTAGTTTCCCCATTTTTTTTTCCCAATGGGTTAAAGAGATGATGAAGGAAATGGCTCAATTTTCATTCCATGACATTGACAGACTCTCTGTAAAATGTTGTTCTTTATTTCAGTTGTATAATACTAAGTAGCTAATATCTTCAGTACTGGTTAGCTTCATACTCTTGCTAAATTTACTGATATATTCATGATAATTTTTATAATTTTCACCTACTCTAATTTTCTGCTTCCTTTACAACAGGTAAGAATTTCATCATGGCCAAAAGAGAAACCAGGAAGTTGGTTTAGCGAATTTAAAAGAGGAAAACTGGTATGTTATTACCTCAAAATGAAATGGTTTATCTCACACTCCAAAAAATAAGACACATTATGATTTCCCAACTCTGATGGTGAAAATCTAGGTTATATTAAGCAGATTTCCATGTGCTCTTTAGATTACTGCTTCTAATCTGTCAAAAACCACTGTGGTATTTTAAAGCAGTCTACAATATTTTATCAGAGCAGATGGTTGTATACTAATTTTAATTTTAAAAATTGCCAAAGAATAAGTTCAATAAATACTTGATATAGTCATGAAATGAGTTACGCTCAAATATAGGGATAAGGAACATAATATCCATTAATTTTCTCTGACCTCTGTTTATTTTGTCTGCTTGAAAACTAGTTTGGTTTTGGTTCTCTATTTCTCTAAGAATTTTTGGGTTTGTGCGTATTTCTGATTGTTAACCTTTGTGAATATAGCGAAATCACTACCTTTTACTTGTGTTACAATGTAAATTTACCTAAGTAGTCCCTTGAAGTTACCACCTCAATTTAATAATTTTCTAAAGATATTTTAAAAGGATATACCAAAATTAAATTCATATCAAAATCTGTGTAGGTATTTGAATTGCTATTAAATAGTAATTATTCCAATTAAAGTCTTTCTTATTATTTAACTATTTGATTTTTTAAAAGCTATTATTTTCTATTGATGACAATTATGCACTCATTATTCCCTATATAAACCCATCTGCATTAGTAACTTCTAATGAAGTTTTTCATTTGATTTAATATTCTCTAATTCAGTCCTTTAGATATGTATTAATATTCACATTATATTCTTATTTGTATAGGAGTTAAAGAAATATATAGATAAAACTGTGTATGTGTTGGCTTTGTTTTGAGTTGTTTCATTATCTTTACAGTACATTTCTCAAATAGAAATGTTTCTGTTCTCACTAAGGAGACTCATTATCTGCTAATCAGCAAGGAAAAAGTAAAATTATATATGAAGAAGGTCACAGATAAATGCTTTTCTATTGACAATCTGAGACAAATTTTAATTTTTAAAAAGGTAGACATATGTGGTTTACCTATGTTCAGATAATTCAACTATACTCGATAAATCAACTGAAAATGATACAAGGCAGGTACTAATAATGTACAATTAAGACTCTTTTCCAGCTAACCGTACAAAAAATGTAGATTCAACAAGCTTTCACTCTTGCTATCTTTGTCATTTTACTTGGTGCTGCTGATAAAATAGTGAATTCCCTCATCATCTCAGAATGGACAAAGACATGTCCATGTTGAATAGAGAAGCCAAGCTAGACACCTTTCAAACCCATTGCCCCTAAATAAAATGTGTAAGAACATGATTGAAAATTTGGACAAAATATTGAAAGTTTTAAAAAGTGCCAGCTTATCACATATCATATACCAGCTAACTTCACCACTGCCCTGAGATTCCTTAGTTTTCATTGTTCCACTATTTTATCACCTTTTTAAAAAAGAAACAAAATGTAATGAGATATTTCTTGGAATCACGAGCATTATGTTCTGCCATTTATTGATTAGGAAAACAAAGGCTAGAGATAAAGTGATTTTTTGTCAAAGACAAGCAGTGGTTACAGTAGTCGGACATTTTGAGGCAGTTCTGAGCCCATAAAACCGCATCTCTATCTCCTTTGCCCCTCTTTTTCACTGGGTTAACTCATCTACATGCAGTTCACTGTCAAGAGTAGTCTATTCTTTATAATGAGGGAAAGCGTCTTTATGTCACTTCTGATTCTTTTATTTCCAGCTTTCATATGTAGATGTTGAAGGAAATTCCATTAACATGGTACAAATGACATTCCTAAAACTTTTGACCGCTTCTGCTCGTCAAAATTTCACCTATAACTGTCATCAGTCAGTTGCGTGGTATGACATGTCATCAGGAAATTATGACAAAGCACTTCGGTTCCTGGGATCAAATGATGAGGAAATGTCCTATGATAACAACCCTTATATCAAAGCACTGTATGACGGCTGTGCGGTGAGTGTAATCTCTGTTTGCCTTCTGTCACAGAGTGGACAGGCAGAACAGAAAAGCCTCAGTTTGGTACTAAGCTAGATTTCTCTCACAAAATAGATGTCAATTATTGTTCAGATATGATGCAGAACACTGACATAATTAGAGAAAGAAGATTAGAAACCAGTAGTACACACACACACACACACACACACGCATGCGTGTGCACACAGAAACACTCGGAAATATATGCAGAACATTTTTAAAGCCATAAAAAGACAATCTTAGATCATGTTATTTTACTTCTCACAGTTGAATACTATTTACATTATTATATAATAATAGTATTATATTTAGTAATTTTTGACATTAAAAAATATAATGTTATTTACTTCCTTAATTTACGCTTGTACAGTGACAGAAAGGAGTCACAATTGTGCCATTTATAGCCTAGATAAGTTTTATTTTATACTTTTATTTTGTTTATATGGAGCTTCTCAACATTGTTACAGCAGCTGGGGAGCTATTATGGTTTTGTTTTCTTTATCCTGTAGACATATGACACACGTGGGAATTTGACATAATACCTAATTGTGTTAGCTGAATCCTAATGACTGAAGAGAACTCAAAATTACAAATTAATGAATTCACAACTTCAACAAAACTAGTGTGACATATTACAATAAAAATGGGAATGTAAAACCATGAAGCAGAATGAGGGAAAAGCATTCTCAGAAGTAGTGAGTTGTTAAATATAAAACTAATGTATAGAAGAAATGTTTTGGTTTTAGACCTTCAGCATTGAAATTTTTATATTATAATTTTTCATAAGAAAATCTAACCATATAATCTTAACTATAATCTTAACTATAACGGTAAGAGTATTTAGATAAAATCCAAACCAAGTCAATCTTAATATTAAATTATATTAATTGCCTACTTATGTTTATCAAGGTTCTACTTAACTATGCTGTGTATGTTAGAGTACAGTGAGTAACTACAGTTAATATTAAATGGAATTTTCAGTATTCAAATTTTAAAGCTATGTGTGACACAGTGATAACAAAATGAAGTACAAACTAACTGAAAAAAATGGTTTTCTACTTTTTAGTCACCTTCTTCTACTCAGAAGCACAAGAACAAATAATAATTTTATTAAAAATATTAACTGATCGTGTAATTTTTCACTTCTGCTTAATATTACAGTCCAGAAAAGGTTATGACAAGACTGTGATTGAAATCAATACACCGAAAATTGATCAAGTACCTATCATTGATGTAATGATCAGTGACTTTGGTGATCAGAATCAGAAGTGTGGATTTGAAGTTGGTCCAGTTTGTTTTCTTGGCTAATATTAAGAGAAAGAACACATGAAATCAACAGAATATAAACTTTGGTGCCACCAACCCATTTTATGCCACATGCAAGTTTTAAATAAGGATGGTATAGAATACAACTCGGTATGTATACTGTTACCATGTAGGGAATAACTGCTGCCTTCATGGGGCAGAATGACTTGAAAACAGCTTTGAGGATCATAAAGTTCTAAGGTAGTTTGTCTGAGATGGAAACAAGGTTAATTCTTGATCCTTGACCCTCATCTCTACTTTTCCTATTTGGATTTCTTTGGTGCTGTAGAGAGAAAACAAAAAAAAGAAAAGTTTATATTCATAAAAAATATGGTGCTCATCCCCATCCATCAAGGATATTCTAAAAAGTTTGTTTAATAAATTGTAATTATTTTATGTACAGTTCTATACTGTTATCTATGTGTCCATCTCCAAAACTTGCACGTCTTTGAATCCCATTTGACTCTTAATTTTATGACAATTATGGAACAATGATGGCAATAAATACATGTATTTCAAAAATAAAGTTGTAATTCCTGATGATTCTAATTTCCTTTCTTTGATTAATAATAAAATGCCTTTGTATATATTGATTTTGAAGAGTTCACTTATTTGATGTCACTAATAGATTTAGGCAAAACCTAGAAGTCCTTTGGGAGCACACTTCAATCAGCATCTCTGTTGACAATAACTTTGGTGAATTTCAGCCAAAATAGCATGTATTTTGATGTTTTATTCAATGCTATACCTCAGCATTTTCTTTTCAGAATCCAGGATTCCACAGCATTCTTATATATGAAGAAAAACTCAAGTTTATATTTTTGGACAAGAAAATATGTATGAGAAATTGTTTTAAAAATTAATGCATCTTTCAAGCATTTGTACTTGTGTATGCATTTTTTTCTACTTTATCTCATCCCATTATCAGTGTGCTTCAATAATACAGGTTAATATTAAAGGTGAAAATGAACCATTTATCTATGAATTTGTGCAATGTTAAATTTTTAATCAAGTTCCTGAGTTAGATTCTAACTTGGATAGTGCAGTAGTTTCAAATATGATTATACCTGCCAAACAAATACTATTTCTTTCTTTTCAAGATAATTTCATTCATTATTTGCCCAACGTAATAGTTAAGTAACATAAGAGTGGACTGCTTTAAATTCATATTATTAATGATAATTGAAATATTTTTTCTGCTAGGTATTTTCTGTCAGATAGCTTAAAAAGCAGTAAAATTTAAAAACTACAAAATGAACTTTGTATCTATTTTAAATAATATATGTAAGACTTGAAAATAAATGTTTTATTATTTCTTATATGAAGTGTTAAATGAATTGATACCAGATTCCACTGGAGCATTTTCAAATGATAATTTATCACAAAAGAGCATACTTGTAATATTGCAAATGAAACGTGAACATTTGTTATTCAAAGAACTTCTTTTATTTTTCAAATCAAATTTGTAAATGTCCTTTCAAGAAAAGGTATATGAGTCATATAAATAAACGTAAATCTTGTTTACCTGGATTGGTCATTCTCTTTCTTAGTTTCCAAATTACTTTCTTTTGCAGAAAAATCTTTTGGGGCCTGGGGTATAGCTCAGAGGCACAGCGCCTGCCTGGCAAGCGTGAAGTCCTGAGTTTGATTCCCAGTACCAAAAAAAAAAAAGTTTTGATTTTCTTTCTTGACCATCCAGATTAGAATATTCTTGCACTTAAAAAAATATATTAGCCTTCAGACATGTGTTTTTTCACTTGTGTAAAATATTAAACAGGTCTTGGTAATATTATATTTCCAAAATAAATATAGATCACTCATAAATTCATAAAGTTGTACAATTAAAATTTTTGCAGTCTGAAATATGTGTTCATTATTTCAACATTAAATATATCCTTAAATCATACATAAAATATTTATCAGAAAGGATTTCATATGTAAATTTGGTTTAAAAATATATAGCAATGAAAGAATATTGTCTTAGCTTATATTAGCAATGTGATGTTCTTTGTCTGTTTAAATAAAATAACCTTAATTCTGGCATACAGCAGAGTGAATGATGGAAAACTGAGTTTCCTATGTTTCTCTGTTCTTTTCATATGTAAATATGGTTTTCTGCATAACATCAGATTTATAATTTCAGGTGATTGATTTTATCTGTACAAAAGATGTTTAATGAAATAGAAAAGCATACTAGTTGACCACTTAGTACTGGTTACTGCATGTGCATGTGCAAGTTATTTGTGTGAGAAAAGTAGAGAATAATACTGATCTTGCAAAGGAGCAATGTATACAGACCCAGTACATACAAAAATTGGTAGAACTTTGAAAAATACTTCAAATACAGAATGAAACACAGAAGTGACTATTTTGAATGAGTACAAAGAAAGATAGCAAATTTTCAAGCATGTACTCATTACAAAAATATCAGAGAACTGGAAAATGACGTTATTAACTTTCTGATATTTTAGCTATCTATATACTGTGTAGATGATACTTTTACTATGCTTGTATGCTATTATCTGAGTGTCTTTTCATAATAGAAAGTTGTAATTATTCATAAGTTTCTCTAATTATGTTAGATCAAAAATACTTTCTATTGTTAAAAGCTTAGAAGTATTTGCTTCATATGTGACTATTGTACTATAAGTATTTTAGATTATTTTTAAATTTAAGAAAAGCTCTATTACATTTGATTCATATATACACTATCAAATTTGTGAACATTTTCCAGAATATCTTATGATTCTATATATTTTAGATCTTGGTTCTTCTCTGCTGCAAATAAAGTTCATGTTCTAGTCACCATGAAACATATATAGCTTGGTACAAATTCTGTCATTGGTAATTGTTATATTTATTTGGCATTATGATTATTCCAGAAAACTGTCGATGCTCTAGGATTGTTGACCTTCATTATAAAAACTCAAGCTATATAATTATACTTCACCATATATATTAATACAAACCCAAAACATGAATCCCTTATTAAGTGTCCTCCTCATTAGCTATTGCCATGCCACCCAATACAAGAAACAATAGAAAAAAGTGTAGAAACAAAATGTCCTTAAATGGTCATTGTCAAAGTATCTTATTTTGCCCAATTTTACAATTATATGACTGTTAGAAATTTTGAGGGCTTAAAAAGGAACTCTCATAAGAAAATTGTCCTGAAGTTTAAGCTTTATTAGGTTCCTATTAAATACTCTGCTGCATGCTGTATAATTGTAAAATATAAAAGTTAATTGAAGTTCTATCTCATATGTGAATTAAATATACAGCAGTTGCTTCTCTAGATTTCCTCCTGTTAAAATTATCACCACCATATACATTCGTTTCTTCCATGTAGCTAATAGTACTATGTACTACCTACCCAACACAACTTATATAAAGATTTAATTTTTGAAAAGCAAAACTTACACAAAGTGTATGACTGCTGAATTCCAAACTATTGGCGTCAAATACAAACTTTGCAAATATTTTTGAGAGAAGTAGTCCATATTCAACGGAATTAATTTTCAAGTGCCTTTCTATTTTAATGTGTGGTGGGATGTGTTTGGCTGTTCAGAAAGATAAATTTAATATGGTTTGGGATCTCTTGACTTTTATGTTTTGCTAGCACCATTTCCATAGACTGGCTGTATGATTAACCATTGCTCAAGGCAGCCTCAGCCCAGAGACCCATAGATTACAGGGTGATTTACAAGAAGTATCTTATTGAAAAAATACTCAACTTACAGCATTCCAAGCTCAATAACCACTGCCTAGAAACCCCTGCAAGATCCTTATTTATTTTCTGTCTAGTAAATCTAGCAGTCAGTATTTATAAGGATACTGTCCGGGGTAGAAAAACAGAAAAGTTACAGACCCACTGTTAATTTGCCTTTAAAAAACATGAATTAATTTCAGAAATGTTTCATGTTACAATAACTGAAACGTACGTAGACACCTCATATGAAGTTTCTTCCATAAGACTATTCATAGGAAGTTATAAAAATCATATATACATCTATAATCTCAAAATCTATATATGTATATGTATTTACAAAATCTCACATATGTGTGTGTGTGTGTATATATATATATATATATATATATACTGAGACTTCAGGAAAAGAAAATATTGTACAAATATTTTAATACTAAACTTATTGAGACATCATGAGATTGCTCCAGGTTTGTTTCGGCCTCTACAATTACAAGAGATGCTGGAAGTGGTGAACATTACCTTCCAGACACTTATTAGTACAATGAACTGCTGGTGGGTTACTTTGCTCACTGAGATTGCTGCACATGCATTTTCAATTTCTTGTCCAAGGGATAGCAGTATAGTTGTTGTTGTTGTTTTTATGATGTATGGCATCCTCAAGGGTCCCTCCCTATGTGAGGGTAATACCATCTGTTGAAAAAATCATACTGTATTCTTTTCCTGAAATGTGTGTACATTTTTGGGAGACACTGTTATGTATAAAGAGGTAGGCTTTCCTTTTTTCCATAATGGAAAGCTTTGCCAATGATCAGAGTAACAAGCAAACCCATCTTTGGTGTTAGTAGCATGTCAAGATGTAAACTGTCCGCTGTCTAAATTTACCATTGTTTTAAAATCTTTTCTATAAATGGTCTGTCTGCCTTTTTTTTTAACTTATTGAAGTCAGTGATACTTTTCTGAGTACAAAAGAATATTTATCTGAAAAGAGAGAAACTTTTTTACTCAACTCTAACTACTATGTCCAAACTTTAAACTGAGTGAAACAAACAAGTCTTCCAACTAAGGTACTTTACTAATCAGTCAAGTCAACACAGTGCAAAAATGTGTTTAACTATTAAAAAAAAAAAAAACAAGTTTGGGCATCTTGTCTATTTCAGAAAAAATAAGATGTGTTTTTAAATTACAAAAAAAATTCTCTTATTACTACTATTGTACTAGAAAAATATATTTTCAAAATTAAGTTTATATTTATATAATGAAGAATTTTATATGTATAGAAAAAAACTAATTTCACTTATTAGTCTACATTATTATCTAGTTATTTACTCAGAAAGTTAGATTTTTATACCGGTACTGAAAGAAATAATGGAAAAAGAAGAAACTATAAGAACAAGCAAAGTCCTAATATATTAATTATGTAACTGAAAGTGTAAAGGCTACATAAGCAATGTTAAGTTGGATTTTCATTTTGAATTTTGTTTAGTTGAAAGTCTCATTTGGTTTTTAAATGAATATTTTATAAGGATAGTTAGAGAATATTAAATCATTTAATAATGCAAAATGTATATAATAAAACACTATCAGCATATAGCCATTAATAAATTAATAACCAAGCATATGATTTATCACCAAGATCTGTACAGTTTTCGTTTTTAAAAAAATCAGCTTTATGAAGAATTATGCTATATCTACATTATATCCTTATTTATATGAGTCATCTAAAAGAACATATTATTATTGAGTTTCTAACTAAAAATTCACAGAATGAAAAGAGCACTAAATGCTAGTGTATCCTATGACAAAGCTGTTAGGTCTCTTAAGTATTTTTTGGTTTGGATAAGTGTATACCGAGGAGTCTGCTTAAGGAAGAAATCCATGAGGGCATTGCAGGAGCATGCATGAGTTTGGCATGAGGTCTGATGAAGCATTGGAGATGGAGGACATGGTGCTGTGTTTCCAGGCCTGTGCTTAGAATTATGTTAAATTGGTTTGAAATTCATCCAAAGAAATTAAAATATTAGCAGATAATAAAGAATGAATACAGGCTCATGAGCAGGGAAAAGGCACAAAGAAAGTCATATTTGGAACGAATATGTTGGCAGGCTTTCCAGATTCTACAAGGTAGCCACTGTGATTTGAATGCATCGATAAATGGGGACCAAATACCAATTGACTGTTCCAGAAATTTAAGTGAGTAGCAATGTAGATTTGGATTATGATATGCTGAAATTATTTAGATTTTAAGGAAAAATATGAAACTTTTTAAAAAGGCTGTCATTGTAACGTATTACCTACTCACGGGATATATCTTAAGATAACTTTTAGTTGCATACCCTTTAAAATATATATATCAAATAGAAGAAGCAATCTCTACTAATATCAAAAGATCAGACAAATTTCAGTGAAATAAATGACACTGGCCCACCTCTACCAGTTGATATCACATTCTTTATATCTCTCCTGTACTATTGTAGGAGGTTCATGTAAAAATAACCTAAAGTTGCTAATATAATACCCACCATGTGTCTTGTGAGCAAATGCCTGACTTCTGTATAAATAAAAGTCTATCTATGTTATCATGCACAGAAGGCATACATTTACAGAGAAGTTAACTGCTAAAATTTTGGTATATACTTTTGTTTGCTGATGTTGAAATTTCACAAGTAAAAACAGAAACAAAGAAAAATTAGATGGAAAATGTTGGAAATACTTATACATAATTAATATAAAAAGTATTATTTAGCTAGGAAACAATCAGAAAAATTAAGCTGCTCAATATATATTTAAATACATAAGTGAGCAAGCGAAGATACTACATCTATAACTCTATTACCTGCTTCTCAAAGTCAAGCTTATCATAGGTAGGTATTGTACATTGCTTCTACTTCCTTACCGTCATTTATGCTTTAGTATAAATAATTTCATTTCCTCCACTATTTTGAAATTTTCAACATTGTAGGTAATAAAATTCTTGCCAATTCCAATGGACAGTTTCTTGGAGATGACAGTTCATTGTGTAAGTCCTGGTCCCCTCCTTATGCTCCTTGTCTCACTTAATATGTCCTACACCCTAGCAATCCCTAGTAATGTCATCTTGGTCAAAGATGATTTGGAGTCCTCATCAACTAACTACTTACTTTCAAGTAAGTCATCCAGTCATCTGTTTCTGTCAGTTCTCTTTCTTATATCTTTCATAATGTGTCCTTCTCCCACATCTTCAATACCACTTCCCAAGTCTATGTGGTAATCAATTTTTACCCTATAATATATATAAGAATTTTAATTTCTTATATGCCTAAATCTAAACCTCATCCTGAGGACAAATCTCTTCTAAAAAATTGCAGATTCAGTTTACATCCATGTATAAAATCCCTCAAGGATTCATGCCACCCAGACATGTACTTTTTATTTAGTGATATGCAAAAGATACTTTTCAAAATCTCTGTCTCTCCCTCTTTGTTTGTCTAATTCACAGGAACTTCCAACAAAACTGAAATAACATTTTGAAAACTCATATTGCTTATGATGTACCGTGATACATGATGTTCCACACAGTGGTATTATATTTCTTTTTAGAAAATATTAGTGGTACATTATTTACTTTTGAAAACACTGTCCAATGAAATCTTCAATTAAAAGACTCTTTTAGAGGCTTTTGTATTTTTTTAACTCATCCTTAAATACATTCACATTAAAGAACAGATTTCTCCAAACTAAGGCACAGAAAGACCAAGGGACTTGGTCTCTGCCCACAGCAGTTCGCCCAGGTCCTATGTGTCTAAGAACCCTGTACCTGGGTGTTGGAGGCCATTGAAATGATGTGATCAGGTGAGATTGAAAATGAGATCACAGAGATTGAAAATATATTCAGTTCAATATGTTAGCCAAGGTAAGAAAGCAAAAATAATCTTAAATTTTACTATGAGGTAACATTTTTTAAAAGTATGGTACATGTGTGGATTAAATGATGAAGTTGATAAAATCAAGTTTAGGAATTTTAATGACATTTGATATTCTTCCTAATGTGTTTTTAAGGGAAGAACATCTAAAAGTCTAGTACGCATCATGTTTCATAGGTGATTTTGCATATCCTGGAAATAAACACTGCTTCAACTTTTTTGTGTGTATTCTGCTGACTTAATTATCTCTTGTCTTTGAGAACAAGCTGCACAAATGTCCTCATTTTGTCATGGAAATTAATTCTTTCCATGTAAAATCCTCATTTGTAACAAAAAAGAAGAAATGCATCATCAAATAAGCAGAAAATGTTAAGAACAGAAGATCTTTAATTCTAGTTAACTTCATTCATATAAAGCATCTGGAAAGCTTGCTCTGTGGAAGTCACAGTGTAGCGTCTGACAGAATAGATGACATCTCAGCCAGATCCCTCACAGTGATGCAAATCTGTATCAGAAGCTTCTTATCAGAAGCTTTAGGGTTCCTGAAGTTTGACTATGTCTCTGAGTGACACATCTGTTTGACAAAAGGAAAGCAGATGTGCAGATCTTTTGCAAATCATAAGAATCCAAGAATTAAAAGGAGTAAAAGAAGATACTTTATCCATACCTCTTTCCTCATTAATTTATACTTAAAACTGAATTTTCTTTTCCATGAAATCTTTGGTCTGAAAACAATACTGAATAAGCAAAATATAATTTTCTAAGAAATCTGATAAAGTTGCATTAAATACATTTGTCCTTATAGCTGTAGACAACACAAATTGCCCAGACAGCAATGAGGGATGTTTGTAAATGACCTAACATTATCATGTTCCTATTCTTAAGAAACATATCCATAACCATGAAATTATTCAAATATTCAAAAATGTATTTTCATTTCTTGTTCCTTATAAAAATTAAAATTTACAATTATCATTGGAATATTTAACTTATATTTTCACAGTTTATATGTACATGGATATGCTTTCTCCATGTGTTTTAAAAGAACCTCTACTCCATGGATAACATACCTTTTAAGCCAGTTTTAAGAAGAATTGAATTTACATTACAGGGCAGGTGTAAGAAAATAGTAAGAAGTTGACAGAAAAATGAGCTGGACAGAAAAACATTTAATCTATCTTTATCATTGATATGCCATGGAACTGAATTATCTGGAAAGCTTACTAAAAGACCAAAGTAGTTTTGTGTGAGTTCTTATTGTAACAAAAACTAAGTTCCTCTCGCTGGCATCTACCCATGCCACAAGATTATTATAGATTTTATTTTAATTTTCTAATTTTAGAACCAAAACTAGATATATTTTGACAAATTGATTAAAATATGACTTAAGGAATATATTCACTTGTGCCATAAAAATATAACTAAGAATATTTTTAAAGAACTAAAAGCTTATCTGTAATATTTGTTAGAAGAACAAGGAATTCTTTAATCATTCTCACCCTCTTTTATTTACCCTGTTTACAAGTCTTCTTTTCAATATGTTTCTCCTAATTCTTGTATTTTACAATTCAGTTATTAGTATTCCAGTTTGAGGTATTTCTCAGATCAATTTCCTTACTGTTTTTGCCTGTGGCAGTTGTGCATCTCCAGTTCTTGCATAATGCATCCAAGTACTTGACTCCATATTACTAGCACTGACAGTTTTATTCTCTTATAACCACTGTAATGTCACTGCTTATATTATCTTCTCCCACAGCGATACTACCTACCAAACAAGCTTAACAATTGCTAATTTAAATATTAAGTACTTTTGCTTGTTCCTGAGTTTATGGGTTGAAAAGTAAGCTTTTTTTCAGGCTGGACCAGATGAAGGTGATCTTGCTTGGCCTAGGTCGTGTGTCTACTGACTAATGGGTTCCCAATGAGAGACTATCAAAAATGACCTTGCTTCTGGTGGAGTTCCTTCTTGTGGTCTCCATCTTTCAGCAAGTTAGGACATCTAACTACTGCTTTAAGTTTAAGATATTATATGGGTTGAAATAAGTCATGAGCCAGAAGATATACTGGGAAAACACCACTTTCTAAGTGGCAAACTGAGAAATTCACATTTTACTGTGTGTGGTTGCAGGCAGGAGTGAAACATTGTGATGAATCTGGTGTCTGCCATAATTTTTGTCAACTTTTTGCTCAAAAGCTTCTCTTTCATATTGTAAGCACATATTAACTCTGCTCACAAGATGTGAAATCCAAAAACTGCTTGCATCTACCTTAACCGTAATTTCTTGTGTGATTAAAACTTCTGTTTTTCCCTAGCATACTTCTCCCTGAGCCAGATTAGCTGCTCACGCTGACAGGAGTAGAGTGGCATTTTTATTCATTCCTGCTTCTCATGTCATTCCTAATTTATACCTTAAGTGTTTTTTAAATCTTTTTCATGCTTATTCAAATTATATTTTATTAAAATCGGTTATATTCTTGTTTTCATTAGTCTCCAATGTTTTTGGATCACTTCAGTCTACATTGCTATTTTTATTTTGAACCCTTCTGATGTAAACATAAGTTCTACATAAATTTAATCCTAAATTGCAGAGCCGTTTGTATCATGTGCTCTTTTTAATGAATGGCAGTTTGGTCTTCCCAACCAGAGTAAAAATACATGCATGATAGTCTTGTATTTAATTATATAACAAGTATACTATAGGTTAAATTCCAGGTGTGGCTTTATGTGCAGATAGAATCTTTATAGGGGCCGTCAAATTTAAATGATGCCATAATAAAGGATCTTGACCAATTATGACTGTAGTCCTTATAAAAAGTGAAAATTTGGTCATAGTGACAAACACATATAGAGAGAAGACAAAGTGATAACATGTTGAAAGAAGACAGGTAGCCATACGCTGAAACGTTAGAAAAGACAACTCCCCTTGTTCTCCAAAGCAGACAGCCCTGTGAGCATCTCCATTTTGAACTCCTATCATCCAGAGCTATGAGAAAACAATTTCCTGTTGTTTAAACCCATGAGTTTGTGTTTCATTTTGAAAGCGGCCAAATGAGAGTATTAAATAAATATTTATTATTTGATTTGCAGATTTGATGAAAGATTTGTGAATATTAATCAAAAACTATGTTCTTAATGAAAAATTTCGATTGGATTTCTAGAAATCTAGAATTCAAGATCTCATATTCTCAGTTTATAAAATAAGAAACATTTCTTCCGGTGTCAAGCACTACAAATTAAACCATTGAGCAGTAAATGAATTCTGTTCCTTACTTTATATCTTTGATATGTGGGAGGAGAGGAAATAACTGCTGCAGGAAAGAGAAAAGATGACATGGAGATAAAGTAAGTATTGAATTTAGAGAGCAAAATGGGCTATTTTACTCTGTGCAACTATATTACAGTGTTTGAAAGACAAGTACTAAGTCCTAATGAACTATATAAAATTAAAAATAAAATATGAATAAAGGTGGATGCAAAAGCCATAGGTTCAGGTGAGATATAGATGCATGTATTTCTTCTGTACTACTGTGTACAGTAGTACTTGAGGTAGGCTTAATCTCTTACCTTTGAAACTTTAAGTTGGGGCATATATTACCAAAATTTTTTAAAAATCAATAAAAACAATAATGATAGTAATGAAAAGCAATGAATCTGATTATGGCCAACGTATAAAGGCTTGAGATCATCCATAACAAGGCCTGTAACCTTAATTAGAAATGCAGGAAAGCATTTTTAAGTAAATGACATTTAATCTGAGACCCAAACTTGTATAGAAATGTTCCATCTCAATAATGGAGAGAGCAAAAGTCTATGAAATAAAGGGAAAACAGTAATTGCTTCATGAATCTGAAAGAAAAGAAAATCTTGGTAGGTAACAAAACTGAGTGGCATTCACTTTCTTCGCTATACTTTCTTTGGAAGTATGGTTAAAAAGGCTCCTTGCTTCCATTCCCTCTCTTCTCACACCAGTAAGTTCTCTGGGCATTGTTTTGAACTTTTCTTTGAAACAGGCAGCATTTTGTGCAGGCTGTTGCCCATCCTGGCTTGACACATTAGAAACAAGGAATGAAAAGGGAAGCCACGCCTCAGAGACTCGCCTAAACTTCTGCAGTGAAGAGTAACTCAGGTTTGACTACTGCAAATTGAGAGTCCACAGCAGTACTTCAGAGATAAAAACGATACCAGAAATAGAAGCAAGCAATCATCAAGAGAACAATTTAAGGCACCTGCTGGTGATTTAGGCTCACAACCCAACTCAGGCAGAAGAAAATTCAACATTGTTCAATGAAGTAAATAAAGTATTGAGGAAAATAAAATCCCAGTGTCTAAGATAACAATATTATTGATGTCTGCAGATTCTGCGTGACAGATGCACTCAGCTGCCACTGCAGAGGCAGCTGCACAGCAATATAGCAGCTTGTGGCATAATAAACTTCAATACAGAGAGACTCATCACCAGGACAGAGGGTTTTGGGCAGATATCCTGTGTCCTGCTCTTTGGGGGAAACCTGCCACTGCCAGCAGTCAGCTGGACAATGATTCTTTGAGCCAAGGGGAACTGTTTGCCAGATGGAGCCTAAAAAGACATGAGACATGATTCTGCCATCAATGGGACTCCAGCGCGCTTCATCTCCAAAGTCACCTACAGGATATTAATATGAGCCCCGGTAGGACTATTTGCATGATAACCTTTAACATCTCTTAAGGAAATATTTTTAAAAATTATGGTAGAGATACAAAACTAAGGGACCAAAGAACTAAATCTGACTCTCAGATCTCTGTTATTTGGCTTAAATTACATTGGCATCGTATATTCTTTTTTGTTGTTTTTAATTAGTTGCTAATCTTTAAAAACCTAAAATTCTTGTTTCATTTTAGAAATTGAAAGTGTCTGATAACATGAAAATAAGCATCCACTTCATCTTTCAGATGTGACATGACCTAGTTTTCTGTGTTTTCCAGAACTCTCCATAGTTTTGCTTATATCTGGCCTGCTTCATGTTGCTTCCCCCTTCCAGCATTTGAGTCCTGAAAAAAGGACTGACATCTTGGCCAAAGGAGGTAGCAGAATAGAGTATAAAGTATTGATCAGAGAAGAAACTTGCTGTCCAGAAAAAAAACAGCACTCTGTGAGAAATAAAAGTTGAATAAAAATTTGACTGATCAGCCAGCTACTAAGAAAAGAGAGCTAAATCCTCTAAAAAGAGGAAAACAATGAACAAGGAGATAAAACAGGCTATGTTGTGTGATAGCTTGAATCATTAAAAAGAATAGAAAAGACAGCGAAGAACACAATGAGATTTTACCAGGATAACAGTGTTTAGCTAAATTACTTTCTGGTTTGATTCCTGTGACAATGACATTAAAAAATTAGTGTGTTTTGCAAATGAAACAGTCACTGATCTAGTCAATTCCACATCAAATGTCTAGGAAAAAGTGGAGAAGTGTTTGTATTCCAGACTGAGAATGATATCACAAAGGAACAAAAATGACATTATATATAAAGGGTAATCTGAGGAGCTACGCTTTGGAGAGTATCATGATATTGCTGAATACGCATTATGTTTTCAGGCTTTGGTAAAGTCCAGGTAAATTTTAAAATCATTGAAGTTTGTAAAGAGTCCTCAGAAATCTGGACTTTAGATCTGGAATAAAGGTGAGACTTTCCCTTGTTTCCTGTGTAAAGTTTGCAGTCATCTGGAGACAGTTGCCTAGACTTTATTCTCATTGACCTTTCTGTCACTACCGAAGGCTAAGGTCAGAAACTGAGCTTGTTGAACTTTGCCAAAGATTATGCCCCTGAACTATAATCCATGCTCCACTCTGCTACCTGTGTTGAAGACATGGAAGTGTGCTCCATTTAGCTCACTATATTTTTAATTTTACTTATTTATTTCACCAGGACACCTTTAAGGATTTTTGAACACATTTAAACTTGAAAAGTTCTAAAAATCTTCTTAAAATGCATTTTGATTTTCTTCTGCTACAAGAAAGATAGTGTAAATATACTTCCTCCATTCTTCCTACTTAGGACAACAAAAAAGATGCTGTAATTTTTTTTTTTTTAACAAACACATGAAGATCCAAAAAGCCAAAAAAAGAAGGCATATATCTTGGGTTATAGGATAAGGGTGAGCTCCTTTGTCCACCATGGTCTCCAATGATACTATTATGGGGTAGTGTCTTGGAAATGGTTCACCAATCAAAAATATTCCAGGTCCTTTCCTGCAACAAAGAATTGGATGACACAAGTCAAGAGCGGAGACAAAAGTTTATTTGAAAATCGACAGGTGAATGTATATGGAAGAAACCAACTCTGGAGAGTGAACTTGCACCAAACGGAGAGAAATGGTAAACGTAAAAGTAAAAGTGTACGCTGTTTGAGAAACTTGTTGCAGGCTATCCAGGGAACTCACCATGGGGATGCCAGGTGGCATGTGATCCTTTATGCCATACATATCTGGTGGGGTACTGGCGTTGCCCTGGGGTCTTGTAATTGGCACTCATATTCCTAGCCAGCTTTTCCACACCCTATGTCCTATATCAACACTACATCTGAGGTGACTTAATTACTACTGGGCAAGGATGAAAGCTCTGACTTCTTACTAGGCCTCTGACCTCACTCCCATGCAAAGGGATGGGTGTCTTACTTCTTCCTAGCAAATGGCAGTGGGAGTTCAATTTCCCATTGGTTGCCGTGGATACCAGTTGGAAGAGCCGTTCATCAACCAGTGAAAGTCCTAGGTCCTTACTTAGTCTTCCCAAGCAGTACAGGGTTGAGGTGCTTTTCACCTGATTATGCTTCACAGAGTAGAAATTTATGTTGCTTCCTGAGAATTTCCTGGTGTCAGTAGTCTCAGAGGGGTAAGGCTATACACTGGAGTCAATTAGATATTAATAAGCTGTCTGTGTTGCTAGGCTTCTCCTTTCTTGGCTCTTTTAATAAATCAAAGGTATTTAAGGGAGCTTTTATGTTTATGACTGTTGGGATTTCTGAGTTGTCAAGTTCTTCGATTCCATGTCTGTGTGTTATGTGACAGAAAAGAAATTCAGGTTGTCTTCTCAAAAATCAAGTTCCCGTGGAGTCTCAGAAAATGTCCTTATTGGGAAATAGTGTCTTTGTGGAATATAATCAACTTAAGGTAAGTTCATACTGTACTAAATTTGACCCTAAAACAGTAGAAACACACAGATACAGAGAGACAGATATTGCAAAGATATAAAACTGTCCCTATTTGCAGATAAGATTATTATAGAAATTTCAGCATAATCAACAAAATGAAATAATCCTTGAACTAATGAGTGCATTTACCAAGGCTGAAGAAAATAAGATTAAATCATAGAAATTACCTTTATTGCTTTATATTAGTAATGGATATAGGTACAGTTGAATTAAAAGTACCATATAATTTAAAACTATGAGTAAATTAAACAAAATAATCTAACAACATATGCAACAGATTTTATAGGTTGAAAATGACATAAAACTGATAAAATAAATCAAACATCTATGAAAATTTAGAGAAATACTCTGTTCATGGAGTTTGAACATAATAACACTTCCAATTGTCCCAAAAGTCATATATTTAGCTCAATTAATATTAAAAGTCAAGCAAAACTGTTTCTTTGTATATGTACATGAGATTATTCTAAAATGCATTACGTAAAACCTAAGTGACTAAAATGCTAAAATAATTTTTAAAATCAATAAAGTTGATAACCTGCTCTACTTGATTATAAATCTTAATATAGATAATCAACACTGTGTAATAATGGCAGAATAGACAAAAAGATGAATGGAACAAAAATAAAGAACATAAAAAGAGACATAAACACATCCTTTGGATTACTGACAAAATTGTAAAAATAATCCAGTGGAGGGAAGATACTTTTCATTATGAAGCAAATGGATGTCCACAGGCAAACAAACAAAATCTTATGCAAAATTAGTTCAATATGATCATTAACAAAAGTATAAATAAAAAGAAAAGATAACAGCTAATCTTTGAGATCCAAGGCTGTGTATCGAGATCTACAACATGATACAAAAATGAAAGATGATGCAAAAAAAACCCCCAAAACTTTCCAAAATGCAAAACTGGACCTCATAAAAGTTAAATCCCTTTGGTTTTTAAAAGACCTTAAGAAGATAAAGAGACAAACTACAAAGTGGAAGAAATAATATTTCAAGTCATATGTTTAACAAAGAACTAAATTTAGATTATTTACAGGATTTGCAAAAGTCAACAACAATAAAATAAAAAATAATTTAAAATTGGACAAAAAACAGGAACAGACATTTAATTACACAAAATGGAAGGAAAAACAAGATTTGAAATCAACATCATAATCTATTTAGAAGACTGAGGATGGAAGATCACAAATTCAAGTGCAGCCTAACCAAAGTGGCAAAAACTTGTCTTAAAGCTTGAATAAAAAGGATTGAGGATACAGCTCACTGCAAAGGCTCTGAGTGCATTCACTAGTACTACCAATAAATAAATAAATATATAAAAATAAACATACAACAAAGGAGAGTTATGAACTAAAGCATAAATGAAAAGTATAAGGAATTCATTTTTCTTATATTTAATTGCTCTAAAGTAACTCTAAAGCAAAAATTAGTGATATATTGCTAAATTTACACACAATATGTAAAAACATGGATAATATACATTTAAAATGTGTTAAAATAAAATATGTGACCACACTGGCACAATGAGTGGGAGAAAATAGTCTAAGTGTAAGTAGTTTACTCAACATATCAAGCTTTATAATGTTACTTGTGATTAGATTAGATTAAAATATATATATTTTAAATCTGAGGAATTCTAGTAAATTTTTAAAAATTTATAAATACTAAGTCGGTAGTGGAGATAAACCAAAATTTTTAAAAGTTTCAATCATCTCAGAAGAAGGTGCTCATTCCCTATCATAATATATATCTTTCTTCATTCACTCTTTTCAACTTATAAAAGCAATTGCTAAGGAAGCATTATTTGTAAAATGTGCCTAAATTATAAACTCCATGAGAGCTGAGAGTGTATCCACTTTTACATCTGATTGCATCTCAACAGTCTAAATTGTATGATAAACTCAATAAATATTTGAAGAATAAATAAAATGTGTCTACCTTTGCAAACAATTCTATCTGTCCTAAATTCCCTTAATTGTTTCCACTGCTTGGAAATGAGTTCCTAAGGCTTTTAAAATGTCATTTACTACACCTCTTATTTCTTTAATTTCCTATTCATTCAACACTTGACCCCTCAACATTGTTTGCTTGGTTTGCCAATACAAAATGCCAAGGACTGACTGCGGTGAGAACAGAAATTAGTTTTCTCACATTCTAAGAATGGAAGTCTGCAATCAAGGTGTCAGCTGCTTTGCCATTTCCCAGGCATCCTTTCTTGGTTTGCAAATGGTTATCTTTTCTCTGTATCCTCACATTATCTTCCCTCCAAGAAAAGGCATTGTGCTGGCTCTTTTCAGATTTCTTCTTTTAATAAGTGTAGCAGTTAATTTGGATCAGGGTACACACCAATGACCTTTTAAAAAAAAAAAACCTCAGTCTCATCTTGAAAGGCCCTACCTTAAAAGATATTCACAGTCAGTTTTACTGGGAGTAAAGTCTGGAATACATGAATTTCGAAGGAATATAATTCAATCCATAGCAATACTTTCTGTCAGTGCTGAACAAAGAAATGGTACAGGAAGGGGTGTTCCAAATGTGACCAAGAAATGACTCCTGACTTAGGTAATGCAACATATCTTATTAAAATGATAATTAGATAATCTGATATTTGCACTACAACAAAGATTTTGCAACTAAAGTTAAAGGCAATATGAAGTTAGTTTATGCCATTTTGCTAATTGTAAAGTGATCATAAATAGAAATTCCACTTAATGAAAATGTATCATTTGTTATTTTAATTTCACTGGTTTTTTTTTTAGAAACTAATATTGCTAAGTTTTAGAAAATAAATGTTTACATGGCATTTGTAAAATTAAGTAGATAGTAAGTTTTCATGTGCTCTTTTGGCATGTTTGTCATGATTTATAATTACTGTGCAGTAATATATTTAGGAGCAGTCAAAATTTGGGCTGGTTACACATTATCCATAATTATTATGATAAAATTAAGAAGAGTCACAGAGACAAAAGACTTCTTCATATATTTATAAGATAAGGACTAAGGCACGTGTATGGAATTAGCACTGTCACACATTTTGAAATACTTTATAGCGCTATTCATTTTTTCAATAGAAAATAAAACAAGGACTAAAAAGAATGGCACAGAATTTCAAAGCAACATAATAGGAGGTTAACATTGGTTATTATATTGCATATTATCTTCAAAGCAGTTGCTTGGGTTACAAGATATAGGCATGAAAAATTGAACAATGAAAGCACAAACTTTTGCTTAACAGAAATTAGTAGTATAATTATCTATCTTGTATATAATTATATGTGTGTATATATATGAATATATATATATAAAATCCTTTCCCTTGTTTCTTTTCTGTTTTTTGCCACCCCAGGGCTATTTATTTTAATGCTGGGAAGAATGATAGTAAACACATCCTTGGATCACTTGAGAGAAGGACATTTTTCTTCTACCCTACTTCAAAATGTCTGGACCAGGCATAGTGATGGACACCTATAATCTTAGCACTTCAGAGGCTGAGACAGGAAGATCACTGCAAGTTCAAGTTCAGCCTTGGCTATACAGAGGGTTCAAGGTCAACCAGGACTACATGACAAGAGCCCATCTCAAAAAAATAAAAATAAAAAGGAAAACAGAGAGAGAGAGAGAGAGAGAGAGAAGAAAGAAGAAAGAAAAAAGAAAAAGAAGAAAGGAAGAAAGAAAGAAAGGCACCAAAGAAATATCTGAGGCACTGAAGGTCACAGAAAATAATATGTGGGACTTTTAAATTATATATCCAGAAGGGCTGGAAATTCTCTTTATAAAGCCTAAGAATTAAAAGTGACTATTTTGGCATTTAGGGAGAGACAAAAGCAAATCAGTGTTCTTCGCATCTCTGATCTTTTTGGTTTTCTTTCACAACCTGATCTGGAACGCCTGGGTTCAAGTGATCCTGCTTCCTCAGCTTCCTCAGCAGTCGGGATTACAGTCGTGAGACTTTTCACCTAGCAGCTTGATCTCCAGGTTCTTACCAACTCAAGATGTAGAATTCAATTGCTTCATACTCTCTACAAAATTTCAGCTCTACTAACCTGTCCCTTGTTTCCTTTTGATTTACACTTTTCTAACAAGTATATAGCTGTGTTTCTATATGTGTAAAAAGACTGCTTGCAAGTTATAAGGGATTTTAACAATACAAGAATGGTAGAATGCCTATTAAGGCCTTTAACTAAAAAAAATAATAACTGAGAATTTACCTTAACATGCTTTTGATAAAATCAAATCAAATAATTTTCCTATTAATATTCCAAGACTGCTAACTTAGACACATTCTACCCTGGCCTCAGACACCATAACCACAAGATGTCAAAGGAAAGTGAATGCACAAAGAACAATTGCAAAGAAACTTCAAATGGAACCATGTTAAAAGGAATTCTTGTTAGGCTTTTTCACTTGACAGCTAACAAAAAACAAACAAAAACAAATTTTAAAATGCAGTTAAAAAGTGCTTCTAAATATATAGTAATTCTCCTTTTTGGCTTTCTGCAATTTCAGCTCTCTGCATTCAAATGTTGTCTAAAAATATTAAATAGGAAATTCCAAATAAACAATTCATAAGTCTTAGAGTGCATGGTTCTGAGTAGTGCTATAAAATCTCATACTGGTACTCTCCCAGATGGAAGAGTGAAAGTCCCTTAGTCCAGCATATCTAGATTGTAGATGCTATGGTCTACTTGTTGTTTAGTAACCAGCTTGGCCAGCGATTAAGTAACACCCATATAGTAGCTTAATGATCTGTCATGATGCCTGTGTCACTAATCTTACCTTACTTCATCACATAGACATTGCATAATCTCACACCATTATGAAAGTGAGAAAAAAACAAAATGTTTTAAAGGATAATTTTCTCGTATTTTATTAGGTTACATTTAATTATTCTATTGTGTTATTAGATATTGTTAATCTCTTACCATACTTATTTTATATATTAAATTTTATCGTGGGTATGTCTGCATAAGAAAAAAGAGTAATACAGCTTTTGGTAATGTGTACTGCTGCACAAATCACTGCGGAGGTCTTAAAACATATCCATTGCAGATAAGTGTGAATCATTGCATTAGGAAATTAATACTGTTTATTCTATGAAAAAATAAAAATCTTTTTTAGCTAATTATAAGTCTAAAAAACATTCCATCAAATTTCAGATACAGTATTTGAAGCACAAGTTTGCATTACCTTGCTGCTCATTTTTTCTTAATATTTAGAATTCATTAGAGAGTAATTACCTTTTCTGAAATAATTTAATTTTACAATTATTTTCCTTAAAAATAATATATCTATACAGATTTTTAGTGTCATATGAATATTGGCTAGAGAATTCATTAATAGATTTTTAATTGAAATTTAATTGTCATGTTTTAACTGGAATATTTCGTGGTGTCTTATTAAAATTACCTAAGCTTTAGATTGAAAATTCTGATAAAGGTATTTCAATGAAAATATGCTATGGGTCTAGATACCCTATAAAACAGATGTATCAGTAGTCAAATATATTGGCAGACTAAATCTAGTCATATTAACTGTTGATAATCCATCACTATTTAGAGCTGGTGTAGTTTTATATCATAACCTGGATGTTAGTTTCTTAGATGTCATCATGCTGTAAAAATTATTTGACCTCAATAAAAATGGCTGCATATACCCCTAGACTTATATTTTTGAAATAACTTACCAAAAAATCTTGATATTTTAATAATATGACAGAAAATTAGTATTCTTGATATGGTTTATAATTGACAGATAAAGCAATATTTTAGTTTTGAAAACAGTAAATATATTTTGACATGAAAATTGGAATGACATACACTAAAGACGAGCAAAGTCTGGATGTCAAATAATGTATTATCACCCTTTTCTTCATAAAATTTGAATAATGATTAAAAGAAAATACAACCACATTGTGTCACAGGATGTATTTTCAAGTAAACTGGGTTAAGAAAAAAAATTACCACTATTTTCTTACAAGAGTTCTTCTTCCTAGAATCAGGTTTAAAATGTCTGCTTCTCTCAAAATAGTAAAAGGCCAATATTCATTTAGAATTGCTAGGTGGCACTTTGGGCTTACACATTTGGAATTTCAGAATTGAGATTGTCACATACGTTCAGCATCTTAAAGTGCTATCCTTTATTGTGGGCTGGGCTCAATAAAAATTCCTCTCTGAAACTTTTAAATTTATGAGCCTTCTTACTCCAAGTTATTAATATCATTTTGTTCTAGATCAGTAATTAGCTTATCCTTGCAAATGCCCAAGTGAAAACAAATACAGTAATTATAGTTGTCTTGCAGGACATGTCAGCAACTCAAAGTGTGTATAATTCTTACCAGCAATATCTGCTGCAGTCAATTTCTTTGTACAAAGTCAGACAAATTTACTAAAAGAAATCAAGATACTTAAGTGAAAGAAGCTACCACAGTTAAACATGATGTGCCTCTTCTGAGGCAATTGATGGAGTACATAATTTTGGAGACCACTACGAAGAGGATCTGAGCAAAATTTAAAATTAACTTATTGGCTGTCTATATTTATCTGTGAGTCTGTCCTAGGCCTCAGCCCCTTGCCTGGAGATGGGAGATGATTCATAGTAAGTGAACCTCTATGAATTGCTGGTCCTGGCTGAGACTTGTAGCGGCCTGTGATGCCAGAGATACCTCAAAGAGAAAGAAGACCACAGCTGAGCACACTTGGCTCTAACCCCAATTAAGTAGAGACTCTAGCTACAAGCATCTCACTCCTGCTGTCTCACTCCTACCATAAATGTCATCATGGAGACAAGACAGTTTTCCTAAATTGGCATAATTTACTATTTGGAGAAGTCTTTGAAATGACTTCCAAGGTCCTGCTCATTTCCCACACTTTCCTCAGTATCCCTTCTCTTTGTTTGAAAATGTAATAAATATGTGCCACCCAGAAAAGCTCGTTGTCTTAGGCCCCAGTGTCAAGAACTCTGCAAGAGGGCTTTGATCCTTCTGGAGACCTAAAATCATACCACTGTCTCACTTAGTTAAGCCTTTGCTGTGCACTGGTTTGGGAGATTGGGGATGTTGGCCAGGTTCCCGAAACACATCTGTGTGTGTGTGTGTGTGTGTGTGTGTGTGTGTGCTGGAGGTGTGATCCTGAATACAATATGTGGTCCCTGATCCCTTCCTTTCTGGCATTGTTTCTGTGCTCTAATTCCTGACTGCTACAAACTAATCATCTTTTCTCTGTCACGCCCGCTTGCTATGATGTTCCCAGACTAGGAGTCAGCTGATCACAGACTGGAGACCCTGAAACCATGAACAAATTAAACATCCCTCCTTTAAGTTGTCAGTGTCAGATATTCTGTCTCAGGGATGGAGAGATGATACAGAAATTAAAATTAATAATAAAATGAATTACTACAAACTAGTGATGAGAAATCTATTATACAGGAAAATCTGAAAAGAACAAGATGTTACTAAAAAGGATTCAAAAGTTACTTGATATGATGTCATGAAACTCATATTCACTGAAACTAAATCCACAATTTAATATCATTATATAATGTGTACATTTAAATAGAGTTACAGTTAAAGATACTGAGAAAGATTTGATGAATCAAAAAGTAGCTTTGACACTATTACATAATAACAATGAGAAAATGATGAGAAGTAAATAAAAATAATACAAATGAAGAAAAGTAATGCAATAGCGTATATTAAAACAAGAAATTTAGGAGAGAAAAAATAAAGGAAAATTAAAAAGCAATGTGTAGAGAAACAGGAAAAAATTGAACTAATTTATTTTTTCTTTGCAAAAATAATTGAAATTACTTCTAACATTACATATAATATCAACAATGCAGAAAAACTGTCATGTGAAAGACTTTCAAATATTTAGAAGAGACTGTACTAGTGTAGACATAAGAAAAATTTTTGGAAGGAAATTTTTTGTCAGGAAATAAGACTAAATAAGCACAAAAGGAAAAAAATTAACAAAATCTATAGTATTAAAAGTGAAGAATTTGAGGGCTGAGGATGTGGCTTAGTGGAAGGGAACTTGTCTAGCATGTGTGAGGTACCATTTCCCTGCACCACAAACAAGTCTAAAACAAAAATAAGCAAAACAAAACTGATATATTTAACAAAGACTGCTGTTAAATGTATGAAAAATAGGTCATAGCCTGCAAAAAAATTTTCACATAAATTCATAAACAAATGAAGACTGATATCCAAAATGTATAAAGAATCTCTATAATCAATTTCAAATAAAATAATAAATAAAATAATAAAGCAATAAAATAGGCAGGATGTAAAAACATTGAGACTAAACAAATGTGTTTAGTTTTGCAGTCACTTTAGAAACTGCAAAACTATTTTACTCTAGATTTATTTAATCATTTTTATATAATCATTTTTATTTAACTGATCATTATTTTTCTTCTTTTTCTGCTGATTTTTGCATACTATTCTGCTCCTCACAGTACATGTAATGCAAGGTTAATGGATCTGAGAATACGTGCAGTTTAACATCCTGCATTGATGTTTCTCGTTCATTCACCAAGGTAGTCAATGAAAGATGTAATGTTGCACTTCTTTACAAAAATAGTAAGTCCTACATAATGCAGGATTTGAGAAGTGCAGTAAGGATGGTAGGAACACTTTTTAAAAATTACTCAATAACTATCTTGTCCTTGAAACTGATAATAATGAATTTATAGCAGCATTAAATTTAACAAAGATTTTGAAAAATAAAGGAAGAAACTGCTACAATTGTACTATTGTCAAATCCTGAACACAGAAACCATGAAAGTTCAATTGTGTCAAAGGTGAAATTGTAAATAGTATTCCTATCTGTTCATTATAACTCTTTAACATTGTCTGCTTATTTTAACAGTTGTATTTGTAATGCATACCATGACAGACAGTAACCAAAGTAAATTAGCAAAATGATTCTGTCTCTTATTTTCCAACCTCAGCCTCGGGCAATCAAGAAAACTATGAACATCTGCCTAGATTCTGATTGCCATGTTCACTGATTCAGTGCACCCAAATAAGCAACAATTAGGTTGTTCAGCATGTATCATGAGACCAGTCATGTTAATTCAAATTAAGACAGAATAAATTGATTCCAGTTGGCATCATGTACATTTGCACACTAAGCTTAAACAAGCATCAGTCATGTTTTTATTTACAAAGTAAAAAAGACCAGATTGTTACAAAATTCCAGAAATAACTATCCATCATCATATTTTTACTTGCATCATTGTCTAAATATATTTTGCTGGGAGTAGGTCAATTTTCTAGTAGATTTGAGTGGACATTAGGTTAATATAATTTTTTGGTTCATTTAGTTTATTCTCATTAATTAGCTGTTACATAGACAAATGGGTCTCCAATATTTAGCTATGTGTATTATCATGAATCACATATTAAAAAATGAATACTTTTGAAGTAAAACATGTTATTTATTTCTTTAATTTATACAAAATATGAATATGTTACACTGTCAGGTGATACATTTGTCTCATTTATTGAACAGTAATCAATATCTACTAATTCTGTACCTTTAAATTGAACCAGGATATTTGAATATGCAAAGAATTATAGATAGTGTTAGTAATCTGATGGGTTTAGCAAAAGACAGAATGACTAGCATGGCATTAATTGCCTTCTGTTCCATTTTCCAATTGACAGAACTAAACTATGCCCATGTTGCATCTTTATTGCTGTTTGGTTTGAGTCATGCAGAAGGTCAACAAACACATTATAAACTATTGTATTTCTCAGAAGCATCTGCAGTGCATACCAAGAATTCAGGGGAATAAACAAACTACGTTACCAAGCTCTTAAATGTTTACTTTTAATGAATCATAGTCTCTCATATTTGACTCTTGATTGATGAGAGCAAAAGGATATGAGAATCTGTGGTTCTGACTAAACATGGAAAGTAAGCTAATAAGAAAAAAAGCATCAAAATTTTATGAAGTACAAAACAATATGGCCTATAAATTAGCAGAAAGATGTTCAAAGTAACAGCTGACATTTACCAGGATGACTGCATGTTTGGGGATCGCTGAATCATTGCCTAAATTTTAGCATAGGATAAGCTTGTTACAATGGAAATCCACTGCTACAACGTAGGAGAATTTGCTCTCATGTGGACATACAGACACCCTCTCCTGCCTTTCATCTAACCAGAAAATCTGTTAAATACTAGTTGGCAAGGAGCATTGCCTAGTAGGATATTTTATGTATGTATACTTTTACTTGCATTCATACACACATGATTATCTGAGTGATTTAACTATAAATTTCAGCTGTTAATTTCTGGGGAAAAGTGACAAGAAGCGATAATTAACAAATACCTAAATAGTTAAAATATGCTGACACTTTCCACTCAAAGCTGATAGTGGTATTAACTTTGGGATGACTTCCAGTAGTTGTAGTGTAGAATAGAAATGATTACCCTTAAAGAGCTCTGTCCCAGCAGAAGAGATTCTTGGTCTAAATGGGATGGAGCGAAGATTTCCTTTGTATAAAGTTCCCTGATGCTAAATTCTGTGTGTGTGTGTGTGTGTGTGTGTGTGCGCGCGCGCTCAAGTACACATCCCTGAGAGGATACATGAAGCCTTAAGCAGAGAAGTATTTAAATCTAATTACACTAAAATGTGTTGAATACCCAGTTTCTGAGGAAAAGTTCTATACTTATTACATATTTTTCAAGCCAAGTAATTATTCCTTCAATTTAACACAAGTTGTTGAAAATCATGTTTGATTAAATTCTCCCATGGAGATGTTGTTATCCCTCCAAGAGAAGAAATATTTAATGCAGTGATTTGTAATAAAATTATGTAAATTTGCGCAACTTCAGTGCATGACACTTATTAGGACAGACAAATATACTTGTGATCAATATGTGGTTCTCATTACTCAGGCACTATTTTTATGCTAAAGGTTAAGAGCCTGGAAGCAGAAGATGGGTCCACAACTAAGTTTCACAAGGACGGACTGTATTTGTATTTTCTGGCAGCTATTCCAAAAACTCAAGATGGTCTGTGTGTACATAAGCTAAGAGACATGTATTTGATCATAATGGAGTATTCTAAAGTGAGCTGTGTAGCTATTTACTGTCTTCCATAAAACTCTCTCTCTCTCTGTCATCTTTGTATCTGTGAAAACCTCTTTCTGTATTCCTTAGTTCTTATTTTAAATTGAAAATCAGCAATCATTTCTATTTTTATTCACAAATCTCCTTATATATTTGTCTGTTTCAAGTCAAACTGAAAATTTTGTCACAGCAAAAGAATATTCCTCTAAATCTATAAAAAACTCCAAGAATAAACATTCTTTACATCTCTATTTTTTAATGTTATGTCATGGTTTATATCAGTGCCTCCCTCAGGTCTCATGAAATCAAGGATGTGGCTGAATCTAGTGTTTGTGATTGGTTTATTGTCTAGTGCTCTGATTGGTGGTGTGAGTGCTACCTAGGGGTGGCACTCACCCCTTCCATGTGGTAAGGATACAGAAAGGATATTTAGTTATAGCTAAATATAGGATATTTAGTTACACCCACCTCGGGGTGGAGCCAGCATACAGTGCAAGGGTGGGAAGAAGGTGTGTTTCTCTCTTTGGCTGTTTGTGCTTGCTGTTTATTTCAGCCCTCTGCTTGTACCACCCTGCTGCTTGGCGCCAACAGAGTATGGACTGAAAACTCCAACCTGTAAGAAATAAAACTTCTGTTATGAATTAAAAACTGGTGGTCAACTTACTGCCAGCTGGATTACATCTCCATGCTCCTGAGTGTAGATGGTTCACCTGAGGAAAGTTGCCCGCATAAATGGAGACGTGGAGAAGGAGACGTAGGAACACTGAGGGTGTTGAGGCATTAGTGCATTGAGGCATTGTGAGGTCTCCCATGAGTTGCTGTTTGAGTTGTTGGTTCTCCTGGAGAAGCTCTGGTTCTCACATCAAGCATTGCTTCCTGGCTCAGGAGGGGAAGACGTGTGCTGCTTGGTCTCCAGGATGAACTTGTCACACTGGTTTCCTGGCATGTACTTGACTATGCTTGTCGTCGGAGGAGCTCAGGGCCTCTGTGTCACTGAGGATGGCTGTGGTGCTTTCAGGACAGCCCTGGTCTTTGTTGTGAGTGTGACTTCTTTGCTCCAGCGTAGAACTCTCAACCTATCAGCACAGCTCCTTCACCCTGCTGGCACAGACTTCCTAGTTTCCAACACTGACCTTTGGGCCTTCCCAGCACTGATCTATAAAAGGGACTGGCGTGAGTCCTTCTTGTGGGCTCTAGACCTCCATTTGGACTCGTGGGAGGCATTGTCATGAGCTCTGGGTCTTTATCTAGGCTCATGTGGGACATTGTTGTGGGATTTAGGGCCTTGAAGAAATATTCTATGTCTTTGGTGTTGTGAATAGATTTCCTGCATTTTCTTGTGTCTACTCTGGGTGACCACCATAAAAATAATATTATAAATTCCATGTCCTGATCCTAATTGTTCTGTGTACAACCCATGACTACAACAACTTCCCATCCCTAACTTTGGGCATCAGGTATTTTGCCTCAACAATGAGAGAAAAAGTAACCAAGACAAGCTATACCTAAATATCCTTTCTGTATCCTTCCCACATGGAAGAAATCATAAGACCTTCTCTATAGGAGACATCTGCATTTGACCTGAGAAATAACACTTGCTTTGCTCACTGGTCACTGCCCATCTGGGACTGCACCTTCCTTATTTCCGTGGGCTTTGGAGAGACCGTGGGTCCAGACCTTTCCTTCCCCTCTCCCTAACCTGTCGAAGGGACAAAGCCTAAGAAATACCAACTTCTGTCTTTGGGGATTGCAATTTATTTAAAATCCTCAAAACTAATTTCAATTTATGAAAATGACACAAATATTCATGAATTCTGTTTACTGAGATTTACTCAGGGCACCACATTTCTTTCAATATTCTCTATATCTTTAAAGGTATTGCTTTTTTCATTTTAGAGTAAGTTGCAAATATGTATACCTCTATATACCTCAGAGTAATTTTAAAAAGGACATATGCATATATAACCTTGACATAATTACAGAAAATGAAGAAATTAATAAGAATGTGTTACTCTCAAGTAATCTATAAACCTTATTGAAATATCATCAATTATTCCAGCATCCAATCTAGAATCACATATTGCTTTATTTTTCTTTCTTGTGTCTTTATTTTTTTAAATATACCTTTAAACTGGTATAATTCTACATTTCTTTGTGACTTTACACTTTGAAGAACATAAGCCATTGTTTTGTAAACTTCCCCATCATTTGAGTTTCTCTGATTTTCTGTATAATTATATTCAAGTTAGGCATATTTCCAAGAAGGCCCCAGAGTGATGGAACATTCTTTCAGGTAATATATCAGAAGGTGCGCTGGGTTGATTTGTTCTAACATTGGCACCTAAAATGTGGTGACTTTGTAAACTTGAAATCTGCTATCACCAGTGGAAAAATTTTCATTTTCCTGTTCAAAATTATTATCTTCTGTAATACACAAGTATTATCTTTTGCCAAACCATTTCCTAACATTAGTGTCTATCCATGATTCTTTTCTGTAGTATTAATGCTTTAGTGATTTCCAAATGAAAACTTTTCTATTGATATTTTGCTTTGTGTAAGAACATTTCCTGCTTCTATTTATTTTTACATAAAAAATAAGCAAACTTCATGCTCACTTATTTTATTCTATGAATTATATCACTATAATTAGTTTTTATGCTTATAGTCCTCAGATTTGAAAATGGGATTTTCTTGAGGCCAATGTCCTTTTGACAAGTTCCCAACATTTTTGAGTACTTCCTGTGACAGTATATCTTAGAGGCACCAAGCCTGCTTGGCAAGTGAATGTTCCTGAGTTTGATTCTCTGTACCAAAAAGAAAAACCAAAAAACAAAAAAAAAAAACTTTACCATTTTTGAGTAGTTCCAAACTTTGTGATACCACAAAATTTTAAAGTCTATATTTTATTTTTTCCTACTTTTGAAATTATCCATTTCTTCTCTCACTTTTTATTGAAAGAGATCTGATATATTTAACAATATATTCATATGCAAATTTATGAAGTTTATTCTGGTATTTTACTTTTCAATATTTATAACTATAACGTTAAAAATCTTAAGCTTTTATATTTACAAACTATTTATGTACTTTTGGAATACATATAAAATAGTTTCTTGACTTTTATCCAATTCCTAAAACTGCATGTAGACTATTCTCAGTTAATTCATATTTAGACATTTCACGTTAAAAAAATGAACCCAAAATTTAGTCCCACTCATTTTCCTTGACAAGAAGCTTTGCCTAAGAACCTGTAAATTATATTATTTTTCTTTGTAACTTTTTAAGCTTTGTTGAATGTATCTTTATGTTTTAACTCTATTAAGAAATCTTATTTTTCCACCTATTCAGCAACCTAATTTCTAAAACTTATTATTCCCCAAAGGACAGAGTTTATTTTGACCAAATCCTGCTTATAAAACAAAAGAAATATGCTACACAATAATTTCTATTTGCAATCAAGACACATTCAAAAATACTGTGATAAAAGAAGTCTGTGAAATAATTTTTGATTTATGCACAGTACATAATGACATATTCTTAGCAATATACTTTTAAAAATTACTGCCATTGGGATGCCATTGGCAGTAAATGATACTGCATTTTTCCAATGCATCTAATTTATGTTTATTGATTATTCAACCTTTAAGTTGACTGTTTCAGTCATATCAAAGTCATTATAGATGAAATCACTGCATCAGTGTTCTATGATTATAATTTTCTTTCTCCTTCAAAGTTATATATAAATTTTTTTGCTGGATAGCAATTTTTACAGTAAAGTTTTTCTCATTTATCTTTTTCATATCAGCTAAACAGTAGACAAATTTTGCTCTTAATTTCCTGCCATGTAGATGTGATGTGCCATTGCCAATTGTTGCTTTTAACTATAGATCTCCAGGATAAATTTCTTGACACCAAAGCAAATCCTAAACTAAAGTCAATTATGTGTGTGTGTGTGTTCAGTGAAGAGTTGAAAAGCAAGTAGTAAAACTGATGAATATATGATGAAAAAATCTTTATTTATTGTTGTAGACATAGAAAGTAACTATGAAAACTGTTCATTATCTGGATGATGTGTTTTCCTAATAGTTTTAAAAGATTCAATTTGATAAAAAGTACTTAAAAATGGAATAACTATGTTTATTTTTACTGACTATATGCTATGAGAAATAAATTAAGTTAATGCCCTGGGATGAAATTATGTTTTATGGGCCATCAAGAGATACTAGATTCAGTAAAGCTTTAAGAATATCATTTTAGAAAAAAAAAATGGGTAATACGCTAAGCAAGTACTGAGGTGGGCCAGTCAGTTCTACCTAGTTTGCATTCAAACAAATTATCTAAATTGCATTATTATGATTTGAAGCTTTAAGAGGCTTTTCCTTCACAAACTCTGTAGACAATGCATTTTATGCAGGCAATCTGTTTTCACTTAGAGCTTCATTGAAGTGCTTTTCACAGATATCGCTGTTAAAAATGTGGGTAAAAGAGTTGAAGGAGAGATTGCACAGAGGACAAAATGAACATGCATAACATGTTACCATGAAAATAAAAATACAAATAATTGATAAAATTTGATAAATTAACATAAATATACCATTTCATATAAATCATTTCATGAAGGTATGGCACAAATCATATCATGAAAATAAGTATAATTTCTAATATTTTCTGTCTCCTAAACTGTAATAGTAAGTATTGACTAAGAGTTCTAAATTGGGTTAGGTATTAATGGTATTGAGAGCACTCTTGGTCACAATAGTTGGACTCAAATGAATTGATATTATCTACTAAGCTTGATCTTTTTTAGACATTTGAGAGACTATATAATCAGATTGCTTTTAAAAATTGAGATAGAAAAATTGGCAAACACAATATTGTAATCCCAGAAATAATTTTTGCACTTTTTGTCTTACTCAATAATGCTGGGTTTGATCTTTAATTTAAATGCCATGCGACTATGAATCCTTTCCTTTGTGATGTACAGAAACACCTTGTAATTCATCCTCTGTGAATCACATTACTACAAACTGAAACAGAATTATTTACAGCTTATGATTTTGGTGATATACCTGATGATAGTAAATTGCAATTTCAGACTAAATATATTTGAGAAGTCATGGAAACTAATAAGCAACTCTATTGATATTTTAAGAAATCATTGAGAACAATTCAGATTAAAAACAGCATTGATTTATACCACTTTAAGCAATAAACATTTTACATTTTAAAAATTGTTTCATTTATTTCATTATATTTCTATTGTCCATGATAACCAAATGACTACTGTTTAAAATGTGTAAATGTTTCAAAATTTGAGTCTGATTTTTATTAAAAAAAACACAATTTATTCCCAATTTTTTTCTTATGCTATGTAATTTTAAATATTGTATAAGTGTGAAGAATATATTATTGGGATGAATATGATCAAAACATGCTATATTCATGTATGAAAATACTATATTGAAACAATATTTTTTGAAGTTAACAGGAATTAATAATAATATATTTTAAGGTACTCTGGTTTGAATAATAATATAGAAAATACATTATGCTGTACTTTTTTCCTCTTATCCCATTATTGATACTAAATAATTTTAAGAAGTCCTAAAAAGTTTCATCCCTGAAAGTGCAAAGCAGCAAGTTCCAGAGCCATAGAAGTTTTTTACCAGATTTTCATCACTGGTGAGTGTTTCCCAGTTGTTGCTAAAATGACTCCCACTGAGGATATTGTTGAAATGTTGTGCCGCTGCTTCTTGAAATGGTGCAGAGCTGCTCACATGAGCTCTTCTAATTGTTCTTATACTAGCAGCTGAGGAATTCTCACAGATGGGTTTAACATAACACTTTGTTAGCATTTTTGAATAACAACTCCTTTTCATCACGAGGAAACCCTAAAGGAAAATAAAACATTCAGAAATAGGATTTGAATATTAATTAACTGGTGCTTCAAGTTTCAAGTTTTCTTTTGTAACATGGTGAATATACATAGGGAAAATTATTTACAAATCAGATTAAAAATTTTCAAGTTATACATTGAAGTCATGGTGTCTAAGATTTGGTTTGTTCATTTGTGTTTAAAATTTACTTCTAGAATATTTCAAAAAAGATCTTATAGTGCCCATTGCAGTGGTGGGGTGGACCAGCCCAGGGTGGTGAGATGGTTTCCTGAGGGGCCCAAAAGAGACAGCAATTGTTCAGTGAAGTGAACTGGCAATGTGTTTTGGCGCACAGACATGGGGAACAGAAAAGGGTAGGTAGGGTTTGGTGCAAACCCTAGCAAAAGTCATTTCACTGCCAAAGCCCCAGAGTGCAATGAGGGAAGTACCATCCAGTCACAGTAGACTTCTGGCAGTTGGGAAGCAAATTGGGGGGAATTCTGCTGAGAGGTAAGATCTGGAACTATCCAAACTGTGCTCCAGTTGCCACCGAAAGCCAGTCTTGCCCTAAATAGAAAGGACTGGAAGTGTCTCTCTGGTCTGCAACCAGCAGAGTGGTCTTGGCTTAGCAGGGCAAAAAAGCAAGCAGCTTTGGAATAGAAAAGGACAAGGGTACTTGCCCCATCCTACAATGAGTGTTATTGGTGTGGAACAGAGGAAGTAGTACAAGTTCCAAAAGGAGGCAACTATACACAGGTTTGGGAGAAATCCTAGACTTTTCTTACCAGAGGGCAAAACAAAACAGTGAGAGCAACCATGAGACAATCACAGTAAGGAGAAATGGGTATCTGTACCACTGTCCACCAAAGACCAGTCCCAATACCTACAGCCAGAGGCCAAGATCAGCTTCATACTTAGCATAAATCCTACTGCAAATGGTGCAATTACCTAGCACATTTCTGGGATCCAACATGAATTGTGCACACCAGAGAAATTTTATTATTTTTTCTTTTTCTTTGCTTGTTAGCTTGATCTACCTTTTTCCAGCCTTGATGGGGTTGTTTTTTGTTTATTTTTGTTTGTTTGTTCTCTATTTAGGTTTCTTACCTTTATTTTTGTTTTGTTATATTCATTCTCTTCTTTTTTCCCTCAATTATCTCTCTTGACTTTATGATAACATCATGTGAGTGATCCAGTTGTCTTCTCTTTCTGTTTTGTTTCAATACTCATTTGTTTTCTCTTTCATTCTTTCTTTTCTGTGATATTCTTTGGTTTCCTAAAACTTGTGTTGATATCCTTTATCCTATATCTTTGTTTTTCCTATATTTCTCCTCATTCATCTCTATTTTGTTCCTTATCCCTTATAAATTGGTGTCTCACACACAGGATAAAACCCTATATTAAGAGGAATCTCATTGAACCCAAGGTTCTGTTATATATTGGATTTTGCTATATAAATATATAGCTTGCTTCTATAGTTAAATGTACCAAATTAATATTTGCCACATTTTGTCAATTGCTAAGCTGTGCTTGATGTTGTAGTTATTACTAATCATACTACTTTAGCTAGTATGTCATACATGTTATAATGTATTTCTCCCTTGTATGATGATCCTGGATTACCTGAGGTAGTAACCATCACCATAGTCCATTATCAAAAGTCTGCATGCTGAACCCAATACATAGCAACTTTTTACACTTAATAAACTGGGAAGGTAAGATAGAAAAAAAAAAGCCAAGAACCACCTATACCTACAAGACATCTTTGAGGAATATATTTCCTAGAGAAGCTTCAATACTAGTGCTAAGCTACCTATCATAAGAAATCTACAATAATCAACATAGAAAACAAAATAAAAATTTAAAAACATAGAAAATGACAAGATACAGAAGCAAAATGCAGCCTCAAACCTTCAACCCACTCAAGACAACTGCAGAGCACAATGAGACAGATGAAATCAGAAGTCATCCACTGGAATTTTCAGAAATGATAACAGAAGAGAAAAAATGAATAAAGCTATAAAAAATCATCTCGTATAAAAAAAAGAAATAATCAATGATGATCAAGAAAGACATTGTCAATGAGTGTAAAGTAGACACAGATAAAATATAAATGGAAACCATGAATGCCCAACATAGGAAAGAAATGAAAACCATGAAATATCCAAATATCCAAAGGATTAAAAATTCCATTAAATCAAATGCAAGAACAGAATATCAGATCTAGAGGACAAGATTGAGCTTAGTGATCATTACAATAAATATATCTTAAAAATAGCAAAAGACCATGAAATATCAACCTCAAAGCTGCAAAATGAAGGCAAGAAGAGCAAAATAAGATTAAGTCAATTAGAATGTTGGAGATACAGCAAATGCCATAAAAATCTCTTCACAGAAGTAATGGCAGAACGCTTCACAAACATGGACAAAAAAATTGACATACAAACAAGACATAAAGAACTCCTGATAGTCGTGACCAAAATAAATCTACATAAAGCCATATAGTAATCAAGATTCCAGAAATTCAGCACAAGAGAAAAATATTAAAAGCAGTTATAGAAAAGAAACATATCACCTAGGATGGAAAGCTCATTAAAATCACAGCAGAATTCTTAACACAAAAACAAGTCAAGGAGAATTTGGAGTAAAGTATTTGAAGCCCTAAAACAAATTCCAACCCAGATTGATATACCTTGGAAAAACTATCTTTCAAGATTAATAGAGAAATAAGATACTTCCAAGACAAACTGAAGAAATTCATGACCACCAAACTAGCTCTCCAAAATTCTCTGAAGGATAGTTAAGAAAGAGATATGAAAATCTTAATTCCAATAATATCAAGAGAAAAAAGCTGCCAGGCATGACAAGCAACTAAACAGAACTCAAAGACAGGGTACCAACAATAGGAAAATAATATTAGAAGTATAGACAAATACGTATGCTATAACCATCAATGTAAATGGTCACAGTTGACCAATGAAAAGAAATAGGTTGAAAGAATGAATCAAGAAGAAAGATTAAATAATATGCTACATAAAATAAACATTTAAATTTAAAAAATTATAGACTTAAAGTCAAAAAACAGAAAATAATACTCCATGTGACAGAAACCTGGAAAAAAACAGAGTTAACTGCAACCAATGAGAATTGCATGTCAAGATTGAACAAAAGAGACTAAGAAGGACACTGCCTATTTGTTAAAGCAAAACTCCAAGAAGTGGAGAAAACAATGATGAGTATATGTGTACCACATACTGACACACCTAACTACATAAAAAAATATTAATGGACATGAAAAATTGCATAAGCAGTAACATATTTGCAATGGGGGAACTCAATACCACATGTCACAAATAGGCAGAACAATTACAGAAAAACTCAACAAAGAAATATCAGAAATAAGCCAAACTTGTGAAGAAATGGACTTAATAGTAGTGTGCAGTGTTCCATCCCATAAGACCAGAATACATATTCTTCTCAGTTGCATCTAGCACATTCTCCAAAATAGATAATACACTAGCCAGCCCACAGGATATGCTTAAGTAAGTGCAAAGGAACTGAAATAATCCTACACATATTTATCTGACCATAGTGGAATGAAAATAAAAACCAATAGCATGAAAAATAACAAAAGCTAAATAAGCTCTGGAAGTTAACACCCAAAACCCAATGGCTCACAGAAGATATTAAAGAAATTAAACAGTATATACAATAAACAATAATACCAACAAAACATATTGGAACTTAAGGGATACAATGAAAGCACTTCTAAGAAGGAAATTTATAGTAGTGAATACTCATATCAGGCAAATGAAACAAGTTCAAATAAACAACCTTATGCTGAATCTCAAACTTCTAGAAAAAAAAGAAATCAAACCCAAAGCTTGTACAAATTATAAAGAAGTAAATTATAAAGATCGGAGCAGAAAATAATGAATTGAGACTCAGAAAATGATTCAAAGAATCAATGAATTGGAGAGTTAGTTCTTTAAAAATTAAATAAAATTCATAAACCTTTAACCAACCTTATGAAAAAGAGAAGAGACTCAAAGTCATGAAATTAGGAGTGAAAAGGGTGAAATCACAGTGGAGCCTGCAGATAATCAGAAAATCATCAGTACCATCTTCATGACCCTATAGTATAATAAAAAGCAAAGCACAGAAGAAAGGGACAGATTTCTAAACATACATGACTTACCAAACTTAATCAAGAAGATACAAAAATTCAAAATTACCCAATATTAGTGAGTGAAATTAAAACTGTAATTAAAAACTTATTAATAAGTAAAAGCCTAGGTCCTGATGGATTAACTGCTGACTTCTACAAGAAATTTAAAGATTTAATATTACTACTGCTGAAACTCTTTAATTAAACTTAAAGGGAAGCAATAATCCCAGAATCATTCCTGGAAGCAAATATTACTCTGATATCAAAACCAGAGAAGAAATCAACTGAGAAGGAAAATTACTGACCAATTTCTCTGATGAACATATTTACAAAAATTGTCAATAATATACTGGCAGACAGAATGCAGCAAGTCATCAAGATTACACAACTTGACCAAGTAGTATTCATCCCAGGGATGCAGGAGTGGGTCAACATATGTAAATCAATAAGTGTAATACATCATATCAACAGAGCCAAAGATAAAACTCACACAATCATCTCAGTAGATGCAAAAAAGCATTTGACAAAGTAAAACACCAATTTATAATGAAATCCTAACAGAAACTTGGAATAGATTTTCTTTATCTCAACCCAATAAAAGTCATCCATAAAAAAGCAGCAGCCAACATCATACTAAATATTCAAAAAATTAAAACTTTCACTCTAATATCATGAACAGGACAAGAATGTCCAATATCACCACTCCTACCCAATATAATTCTGGAAACCATAAGAGCAATTAGACAAGAAAAATAAATTAAAGGAAGAGGCGTATGAAAGAAAGAATGTAAATTATCATTATTTGCAGATGACATGATACTCTACATAGAAGACACCAAAAACTCCATTAAAAGATTATAGATTTAATAACCAAATTCTGTAGCATAGTTGGATACAGTCAACATTCAAAAATCAATACAATTGCTATACAAAAACAACAAATGCACTAAGCAAGAAATTAGGAAAACCACACCATTCACAATATCTTTGAAGAAAAAACAAAGTACTTAGGAATCAATCTAATACAGGAAGTAAAATATCAATACATTGAAAATTACAATGCTCAGAAAAAGGAGATTCACGAGGATATCAGAAACTGCAAATATGTCTCTTGTTTTTGGTTAGGAAGACCCAACACAGTGAAAATGGTGATACTCCCAAAATTGTTATACAGATTTAATGCAATCCAAATAAAAATACCAGTAGTATACTTCACAAAAATACAGAAGACATTCCTAAAATTCCATTGGAACCAGAAGGAACCTAAAACAGTGAACAAAAGTTCCAATCATCCAAAACAATGCAGGGGGCATCACAATCCATGAGTTGAAATTATATTATAAAGCTACTGTGATAAAAACAGCATGGTACTGGCAAAAAGACAGACTCAAAAATTCATGGAGCAGAATAGAAGATACAGAAACAACTTCAAACACACTCATCTACCTTATCTTTAACAAAGGAACCAAACATGTTCACTGGAAGAAAGAAAAAAGATAACTGCTTCAATAGGTGATGCTGGAAAAAATGACTTTCCACATGCTAAAGACCAAAAAAAGTCCATGACTTGCAATGTGCAGTGAACTAAAATAGAAATGGATCAAAGTTCTAATTTTTTTTTAAAAAAATCACTAAATATGCTGGGAGACAGAATAGGTAAAACTCATGAAGACATGGGTGTAGGCAAAGACTTCAAGAACAAAAACCTGAAGACATGGGAAATTCTATCAAGAATCAACAACTGGGATCTCATTCTACTAAAAAGTTTTTGAACAGCAAAAGAAATCATCAATAGAGTGAAATGAAGATCTACAAAATAGGAAATATTTTAACTGGTTGTCCCTCCAACTAAAGATTAATATCTAGAATATGTAAAGGACTGAAAAAAATCAGACTACCTAATTTAAAGATTCTATCCAAAAATGGTTATCTTAAATGAATGTACACAGGGGAAGAAATGCAAATAGCAAATGAATATATGGCAAAAATGTTCAACATTATGGTCATTCAAAAAACACAAATAAGAACAACACTGGGATTGCATCTTGCTCTAGAAAGAATGACTATTATCAAGTAATCAACCAATAACAAATGCTGCAGTGTTTGTGAGGAGAAAGGAACTCTTGTTTGTTGATGTATGTGTAGACTGGTGCAACTACTGTGGAAAACAGTGTGGATATTCCTCAAAAAACTAGGATTAGAGATTCTATTCTACCCAACAATTCCTTTTCTGGGTATCTTCCTGTATGAATTATAAACATCATCTATTTTTATAATAGCAGAGTTTGTAATAACTAGATCTTAGAAACAACCAAAGTGTAAATCAGCTGAGGAAAGGATGAAAAGGATTTTTTAAAAATATCTATACAATAGAGTACTATTCAACCATAAATAAAGATAAACTTGAGACATTTCTATGTAAATGAATGTATCTTGAGCCTATACTGTTAAGTGAAATAAATTACACACACATACATTTGTAAATATTGTATTGTATCCCTGGTGTGAGAAACTGAAAGAGTAAATAGGAAAAAAAATGTACAATGGATGTCCTGAAATAGGAAGAAATTGTTGAAAAGAAAACATTAACCAAGTGTGGGGGAGGGAGAAGAAGGAAGGAAAGAAGGAAGGAAAAATATGATAAGACTTTACAACTTTTAGTAGTATATATTACTATTTAGAGTATACACCATAGAATAAGACTTGCCTTTTTTTGATAAAACATGGTTATTTTGTAGCAATGAATTTTTTTTTATAATTTATGGTAAGATCTAGATAAAACTTCATTAACTTCCTATGAGAATGATATTGAATAGTGACTTTTTATACTTTATCTTATACTTTTGGTGCACTGATTAGTATTTTTAATAATGATGAAACACATAGCTAATAATTATTTTATTAGATATAAGTTTCAAATTTCAGGTAAGTTTTAGGTTCTTTGACAAAGCAATACATTCTTTTTAAATTTTTATTTAAAGAGAAAAAAATCAAAACAGAAAAAAGGGTAGAAATAATACAGAATTTTAAAAAATAAACAGTAAGAAATCACTAGTTGATGAATTATATATTGTCCTCTTAAAAATAGTTGTTCAAGTTATAAAATTAAAGCATAAAAAGTGGACATCAAACAGTGAGACTGCAAACAGTTCTGTTCAATGATCCAACAAAAACTTAGTAATATGGTTATCAATACTACATACTTAAACATACATGCAGCTATATCCCTTAGAGAATTTCTTTTCCATTTTTACAATAGCAATTATACATTTTGGGTTTTATTACTCCTACAGTTTTTATTATTTTTTACACTACAGACACAAGGTGATATTTATCAATATGAATCTTACTTATTTCACTTACCAGGATAGTCTTAAGTTGTCTCTATTTACCTATGAAGGGCTCAAAATCATCTTTTTATAGCTGATAATATTCCATTGTATAAAATACCACAATTTTTCAGCCACTCTGTCATTTATGGACATTTTGGTTGTTTCCAAGATTTTTTTTTAATTTTTTTTTATTTTAAAGAGAATGAAATAAAAGAGGGCAGAACAAAGCATATCAGAACAGAACAACGTAAGCAACAAAGCACTTTAAAATAAGACAACCAGACATTAACAGTAACTATCAAAATATCTCTTTCTCTGCCATAGTTGAGCATAGTTTCAAATACAATAATATCAAACATACCAAAATAGTATAAAACCATTCAAAAGAATGAAAGAATTACAGGACATTCTGAATCAAATAACAGAGAATGATCGATGGCTACTATAATATCTTATTTTCAATAAAAAATTTGTTTATACTATCACATATATTAAAATCCCAGTAAGACACAACATGATAGAACTGATGGTAATAGCAGAGTAGAAGCATGGTAGGACTTCTAAGCAAGATGATATTAAGTCAGCAATGGCTGCCATGTCTTGTTTTCTTCAAAACAGCTGTTCATTCCATCACACATAATAAAGTCAAACAAAACAGATTAAAACCATTCCAACTGATGAACTGAAAATCATTGAAAGGCTTCAAAGCAATGAAATGGGAAATCATGATTACCATAAAATCTTATATACTCTTACCAACTGTCATATTAGGGAGACTATATGGTATTTACACATGTGAGTTTACTTTATTTCGCTTATGAGTATAGTCTCAAGTTGTGTCCATTTATTTATAAATATCTCAAAGTGATCATTCTTTGTAGCTGAGTAGTACTCCATTGCATAAAAATGCCACAACTTTTTTGTCCATTCCTCAGTTGATGGACACTTAGGTTATTTCCAAGATCTGGCTATTACAAATTGTGCTTCTATAAAAATGGGTGAACATGGATCACTGTTCATGTTTCAGTTCTTCTAGGAATATGCCTAGAAGTGGAATAGCTGGGTCAAATGGGACTTCCAAACCCAGCTTTTTGAGGAATCTCCAGACTGACCTCCATAGTGGTTGCACCAGTCTACACCCCCACCAACAGTGCAGAAGAGTTCTTTTTCCCCTGCAGCCTCTCCAGCCTTTGTTGTTGGTAGGTTGTGTTTTTTTTTTTTTATCCTGGCCATTCTTTCTGGGGTGAGATGGAATCTCAGTGTGGTTGTAATTTGCATTTCTCTCATGATTAATGATGATGAACATTTTTTTTCATGTATTTATTTTCCATTTGTATTTCTTCATCTGAGAATATGTATTCAATTCAGATGCCCATTTGGACTGAGTCTTTGAATTTCAAGGATCTAATTTTTTTAAGAATTTATAAGTTCTAGACAGAAGTCCTTTGTCTGAGGGACAGTCCATTAAGATTTTTTCTCATTTTGTGGGTTTTCTTTTCACTCTTCTGGAAAACTATTTTGACATGCAGAAACTCTTTAATAAGATATAGTCCCAGTTATTGATTCTGGGAAATATTTCCTGTGTGGTTTGATTCCTGTTCCTGAATTCTATACCTACTCCTATATATTCGAGATTTTTGCCTACTTTGTTTTCCAACAGATTTAGTGTTTCTGTTTTAATATTTAGATCTTTGATCCATCTAGATTTCAGTTTAGTACATGGCAGTAGGCATGGGTCTACTTTTAGTCTTCTGCATATGGACAGCCAATTTTTTCAGCACCATTTGTTAAAGAGACTGTTGTTATTCAAGCGAGCATGTTTGGACTCTTTATCAAAGATAAGGTGGTTGAGTGAGTTTGGGTTGTGGTTGTATCTTCCAATCTATTCCATTGATCTTCAGGTCTGTTTTTATTCCAGTACCATGTTGATTTTATTACAGTAGCTTTGTAGTATAATTTCAAGTCAGGGATTGTGATGCCTTCTGACTTGCCTTTGCTGCTTAGAATTGCCTTTGCTATTCTAGGTCTCTTCTGGTTTCAGATGATTTTAAGAGTGATTTCTTTAGATCTATGAGGTATGTTAGTGGTATTTTGATTGGGATTGCATTGAATCTATGTAGTAATTTTGGGAGAATGGCCTTGTTTACAATGTTTTTTCTTCCTATCCATGACCAGGGAATGTCTTTCCATTTTTTGAGGTCCTCTTCAATTTCCTTTTTCAGGGCATTATAATTTTACTTGTATAGCTCTTTTACTTCTTTCTTGAGATTAATTCCTAAGTATTTCATTTTTTTGGGTATTAGTGTGAAGGGTGTGGCTTCTCTTATTTTTCTCTCAGTATTTTTGTTGTTGGTGTATAGCAATGCTATTGATTTTTGAATATTGACTTTGTATCCAGCTACATTGCTAAATTTATTTATTATAACCTGGAGTTTTACCATTGAGTTTTGCGGGTCTTCTATGTAAAGTATTATGTCATCTGCAAATAATGATAATTTAACTTCCTCTTTTCCTATCTTTACTCCTTTTATTTCTCTCTCTTGTCTAATTGTTCTGGCTAGTATTTCCAGTACTATGTTGAAAAGGAACAGTGATAGGGGACATCCTTGTCTTGTGCCTGATTTTAAGGTAAAGGCTTTCAATTTTTGGCCATTTAATATGATGCTGGCTGTTGGTTTGTCATAGATGGCCTTTATCATATTGAGGTAAAGACCATCTATTCCCATTCTCTGTAAGGTTCTTATCATGAATGAGTGTTGGACTTTATCAAAAGCTTTTTCTGTATCTATAGAGATGATCATGTCATTCTTACTTTTGGCTCTATTGATATGGTGGATTATATTTATTGATTTATGTATGTTGAACCATCCCTGCATACCTGGGATAAATCCCACTTGGTCGTAGTGTATAATCTTTTTGATGATTTGCTACATCCTGTTTGCTAATATTTTATTGAGAATTTTTATGTCTATGTTCATTAGGGAGATTGGTCTATAGTTCTCTTTTGTAGTTGGTTCTTTCTCAGGTTTTGGTACTAGAGTAATATTTGCTTCCAGTAATGACTTAGGAAGAATTGCTTCCCTTTCAATTTCATTGAAGAATTGAGGAGTGTCAGAATTAAGTCTTCTTGGTATTTCTTGTAGAATTCCACAGTGAATCCATCTGGGCCTGGGCTCTTCTTTGTTGGCAAGGACTCAATTAAATTTTCAATTTCATTAATAGAAATTAGGTTATTCAGAAGTTTTACATCTCCCTGATCCAGATTTGGTAATTCATATGTATCTAGGAATCTGTCTATTTCTTGTGTTATCGAACCTATGAGAGTAGAGGTTTTTGAAATAGGTGTTGATCTTCTGTATTTCTGCTGAGTCTGTGGCAATTTCATCTTTTTCATTCCTTATTGTATAAATTTGAGTTTTTTCTTTCCTTTTTAAAATAAGGTTAGCTAAGGGCTTATCAATTTTATTTATTCTTTCAAAGAACCAGTCTTTAATTCATTGATTCTTTGAATTGTTTTCTTATACTCTATTGCATTAATTTCTGCTCTGATATTTATAATTTCCTCGCTTCTTTTGGCTTTGGGCTTGGCTTGCTCTTCTTTTTCTAGATGTTTGAGTTGTAGCATCAGGTTGTTTATTTGATTGTTGATTAGTGAGTTGAGGCCATTTACATTAATGGTTGTAACTTATATATACTGGCTTATTGTTGACATGTTTGTTGTGTCTTTCTGATGTGGGAACTCAGTGCAAAAAATTTTCCTCTGTTGACTGCTTTCATTGCATCTCACAAATTCTGGTAAGTTGTGTTTGTATTTTCATTTCCATGTAGATATTGTTTAATTTATTCTTTAATTTCCTCCATGACCCACTGATTGCTCAAGAGTGTATTACTCAGTTTCCATGTGTTTGTGAGGTTTTTGCAGTTGCTTTTATCTTTAATTTCTAATTTCATGGCACTATGATCCAATAACATGCATGGGATAATTTCAATTCTTTTGCATTTACTTAAATATGTTCTGTGGGCTAGTAGGGTCTATTTTAGCGAATGTCCCATTTACTACTGAGAAGAATGTATATTCTGATGTTGTTGGGTGGAAAACTCTATATATGTCTATCAAATCTATTTGTTCACAGGTGTGATTCAGTTCTGTTATTTCTTTGCTAATTTTCTGTCTAGATGACCTGTCCCTTTGTGTCAATGGCATGTTAAGGTCTCCTGTTATAATTGTGTTATTGCTTATTTGATTTTTAATTTCTGTTAATATTTGCTTTATATAGCTTGGTGCTCTGGAATTTGGTGCACATATATTTAAGATTGTTATCTCTTTCTCTTGAAGTTCACATTGTCTGCCAACAGGATGGCTACTCCAG
>PVJX010000164.1:0-17390 GCA_004027295.1 Dolichotis patagonum | reverse complement strand
ACATACATAACTGTTTATTGTTGACATGTTATCTTTCTGCTGTTGTATCTTTATCTTTCCATTCTGTTTAATTGTCTGCCTTGCTTGGTGGTTTCATCCTATTTGTATCTGGAATATCTTTCAGTATTCTTTGTAGGGTTGGTTTGGTGTTCATGAAGTTTTTCAGCTGCTCTTTGTCATGGAAGTATCTTATTTCTGCATCCATTTTGAAGGACAATTGTGGTTTTCCTTTAGGATCTGAAATACTTCACTCCATGCTCTTCTTGACTTCAATGTTTGTGTCGAGAAGTCTGCTGTGATTCTGATAGGTTTTCCTTTATTGGAGATCTGTCTTTTCTCTCTAACAGTTTTTAGTATTCTGTTCTTATGGTGGATTTCGGGAATGGTGATTATTATGTGTCTTGGTGTAGTTTTATTTTTGTTATGGCTATTTGGAGTTCTATATGCTTCACTTATCCAAATGTCAGTTTCCATTCTCATGTTTGGGAAGTTTTCAGCTATTACTTCTGTAAATATCCTCTTGATATCATTTGGGCTGTCCCTTTCTTTTAAATTTATCCCTATTAATCTTATGTTATTTTTCTTTGCATCACCTTGTAGCTGTTGAATTGTTATTTCCTGATCCTTTGTTATTTTTAAAGGACATTTCCTTTCCTGTTCACTGCTACGATCTTATCTCTGAGGTCTGAAATTCTATCTTCATTTCTGTTGAGGCAGTTTTTACAGCTTTCAATAGAATTTTTGATTTCCTGTATAACTCTTCGAATCTACTTTATGTATTCTGTTTGTTTCTTGTAGTATTCATTCAGGGATTCTATCTCTTTGCTTTGTTCCTCTAATTTTTTAGCTGTATCTTCACTAGAATTGTTCACTATTTCTTTCACTACTTTTATCATTTCTTCTTTTACCTGGGCAATTATTTCTGATTTGAATTTCTCCATAGCTTCCCCTAGTTGCTTCTTTTTTCAGTTGATATCATTTCAGTCATTTCAGGTGTATGGCTTCTATTTTCTTCTATGTACATGGCTCCTAGGCTTTCTTGGGATGGGCTGGAGATTTAAGCCTGCCTTTTGGCCTTTCCTTATGTCAGTTTTCTTTATTTCCTTGCCTTGAGTGGTGTTCTCAGCTTCCTCTGTGTATGTGGTGAATCACCTCCTGCACCTTCAGCTCCTGGAGCATTCCCAGCTCCCCTGCATGCTCTTGGTTCCCAAAATTGAGAGGTGGAAGCTGGGCATGGAGAACTGGGGCAGACAAAGCCCTGGGGCACAATCCCCTGTCCTATGAGGGTGGATATGAACTCAACTTCTGGTATTGATGGTCTAAGCTCTCCTCAGGCAAGTCCAAATGAGCCCAGAGTCCTCCTGTGCGGTCTCTGCCTCCTGAACTGAAAGAAGGCCACTGGGCATGGTCGACTGAGGCCCTGAAATCTGCTGGGCCCAGTCCAGCATCTCCAGTAGCTCCCCAGAAACTCAAATGCTGGGAGGGAAGGTCTCCAACTTTCCCCAGCTACTGAGAATCACCTCAGGCAATCTCCACTCCCCTGCAGGCTCTTGGCTCCATTAATTGAGAGGCAGAAGCTGGGCATGGAGAATTGGGACAGGCAGAACCTGTGGGGCACAATCCCTTGTCCTAGGGGTGTGGATATGATCTCAACTGCTGGCAGTGATGGTATTAAGCTCTCCCCAGGTCAGCCCAAATGAGCCCAGAGTCCTCATGTGAGGTCTCTGCCTCCTGAACTGAAAGAAGGCCTCTGGGCATGGTCAACTGAGGCCCTGAAATCTGCTGGGCCCAGTCCAGCATCTCTGGTAGCTTCCCAGAAACTTAAATGCCAGGAGCATAGGTATCCAACTTTCCCAGTTACCTGGACTCACCTCAGGCAATCTCCACTCACCTGCAGGCTCTTGGCTCCCTTAATTGAGAGGCAGAAGCTAGGCGGTAGAACTAAGGCCAGCAGAACCTCTGGGGCACAATCCCCTGTCCTAGGGGGATGAATATGAACTCAACTGCTAGCAGTGCTGGTCTTAAGCTCTTCCCCTGTTTCCAAGATTTAGCTATTACAAATTATGCTGCTATGAACATGGGTGCACATATATCACTGTGATATGACCTTATCAGTATTTCTGGGAAAATACTCAGGAGGGGAATAGTTGGATTGAATGGAAGTTCCAATGCTACTCTTGTGAGAAATCTCCATAGGGATTTCCATAGTGGCTGTACCATTCAACACTCCCACTAATAGTGGAGCAGTGTTCCTTTTTCCATGCAGCCTAGCCAAGATTTGTTATTAGTATATTTCTTGATGGTAGCCATTCTTTCTGGAGTGAGATGAAATCTCAATACTGTTTTAATTTGCATTTCTTGAATGACGAGTGATGGTGAACATTTCTTCATGTATTTGTTTGCCATTTGTATATCTTCATCTGAGAACTGTGTGTTCATCTCAGCTGCCCATTTTTGGAGAAGTTCTTTGAATTTGGGGGGTTGATGTTTTTCAACTCTTTATATGTTCTTGATGTAAGTCTTTTGTCTGAGGGTTTGCTGGCTAAAAATCTTTCCCATTCTGTGGGTTTTCTTTTCACTGTGTTGGTTATTTTTTTGAAATGCAGAAACTTTTCAACAATATGAGATCCCAGTTGTTGATTCTCTGAAGTGTTTCCCATGCAGTTTGCATTTTGTTCATGAATTCTCTCCCCACCCCTATGTCTCCAAAACTTCTACCTCCCTTATCTTCTGGTAGATTTAGTGTTTCTGTTTTAATGTTTAGGTCTTTGATCCATTTAGACATTAGTTTTTTGCATGGTGATAAGCATGAATCTAGTTTCAGTCTTTTGCATGTGGAGAGCAAATTTTTCCAACACCATTTATTAAAGAGGCTATCCATCTTCCAGTGGACATGATTAGCCCCTTTGTCAAATATCAGGTGACTGAGTGGTTTTGTGGTTGTGTTTGCATCTTCTAATCTGTTTCATTGATCCTCAAGTTTATTTCTTTGCCAGTACCATGCTGATATTATCACTGTGGCTTTGTAGTATAGTTTCAAGTCAGGAATTGAGATGGTTCCTGCCTTGTCATTTTTGCTCAGAATGGGCTTTGCTATTCTAGAGTTCTTCTGTTTCCAAATGAATGTTAGGAGTGTTTTTCTCTAGATCTATGAGGTATGTTAATGGTATTTTGATTGGGATTGCATTAAATCTGTATAACAGTTTTGGGAATATGGCTATTTTCACAGTGTTGGCTCTTCCTAGAAGAGAGTAAGGAATATCCTTCCATTTTATAATATTGTCTTCAATCTCCTTTTTTAGTATAGCATAATTTTCAGCATGTAAGTCTTTTACATTCTTAGATTCATTAGTATTTCATTTTTTTAGATGTTATTGTGAAATGTGATATTTCCATAATTTCTCGGTAAGTTTTTGTTTGTGTACAGGAATGCTATTGATTTTTGGGTGTTGACTTTGTATCCAGATACGCTGCTGAATTTGTTTCTTACCTCTAGTAGTCTTTTAATGGAGTTTTTGGGGCCTTCTATATAGACTATCATGACACCTGCAAATAGTGATAATTTAACTTCCTTACTTCTCTTATTTCTCTTTTCTGATTGACCTGGCTAGTATTTCCAGAACTATATTGAATAGGAGTGGTGATAGTGGACATCCTCGTCTTGTTCCTGATTTTAAAGTGAAGGCTTTCAGTTTTTTTTTCCACTTAGTATAATGTTGGCTATTTGCTTTTCTTAGATGGCCTTCATGAAATTCAGGTAGATACCAACTATTTCAAGTTGCTGAAAGTTTTTTATATGAACATGTGTTGGACTTTATCAAAAAATTTTTGGCATTTATTGTTATGAACATGTGGTTTTTCTTTTTGGCTCTGTTAATGTGATGTATTACATTTATTGATTTGTGTATGTTAAACCATCCCTGCATTCCTAGATGAATCCCACTTGATTGTGATGTATAATTTTCTTGATGCTATGCTGTATTCTATTTGCCAGTATTTTATTGAGAATCTTTGCATTAATATTCATTAGTGAGATTGACTTATAGATCTCCTTTTTTTGTTGGATCTTTCTCTGGTTTTGGTATGAGAGTAGCACTTGCCTTCAGGAATAATTTAGGGAGGATTGCTTCCTTTTCCATTTCATTGAAGAGTTTAAGTAGTATTGCATCAAGTCTTCTCTAAATTTCTTGTAGAATTCAGCTGTGAATCCACCAGGACCTGGGCTTTTCTCTGCTGGTAAGTTTTTAATTATGTTTTCAATTTCAGTAGCTGATATTGGGTTATTCAAAATTGCTATATTTTCTGGTTGAGCTTTGGTAGTTCATATGTTTCTAGAAATATGTGCATTTCCTCTGTGTTTTCCACTCTATATGAGTAGAGATTTTCAAAGTAGGTATTCATGATCTTTTGAATTTCCATGGCATCTGTAGTAATTTCCCCCTTTTTGTCCTTATTGCATGAATTTGGGTTTTTTCTTTCTTGTTATTGAAAAGGTTAACTAGAGATTTGGCAATTTTGTTTATTCTCTCTAAAAACCAGCTTTTTGATGCATTAATTGTTTGTATTGGTGTTTTAGTTTCAATTGCATTGATTTCTGCTCTAATCTTTACAATTTCCTCTCTTCTATGAGCTTTGGGTTTAACTTGCTCTTCTTTTTCTAGAAGCTTGAGGTGAAGAATTAGCTTGTTTAATTGTGCTCATTCTGTTTTCTTGATATGACAAATTATTGCTATATATTTCCCTATTAATTCTGCTTTCATTACATTGCACAGATTGCAAAATATAGTTTCTGCATTTTCACTTTATTGTGGGTATTGCTTTATCTCTTCTTTAATTTCATCTGTAGCCCACTGGTTGTTCAAAATGGTGTTATTTAATTTCCATGTATGTATGCAGGTTTTGCAATTTCTTTTGCCGTTAATTTCCAATTTCAGTGCACTATGGTCAGATATAATTCATGGGATAATTTCAATACCTTTGTATTTACTTAAGAATATTTTAAAAGATAATAAATGGTCTATTTTGGAGAATGTCCCATGTGCAGCTGAGAAGAATTTGTATTGATGTGGTTCAGTGAAACACTCTGTAAACATCTACCAAGTCCAATTTCTCATAGATATGATTCAGTTCTATTATTTCTTTGCTGATTTTTTGTCTAGTTGATCTACCTCTTTGTGACAATGGGGTGTTAAGGTCCCCTGTTATCATTGTGTTCCTGTGTATTTGCTTTTTCATGTCCATTAGTATTTGCTTATATATTTAGGTTCTCCTGTATTTGGTGCATATATATTTATAATTGTTAGTTCTTCCTCTTGAATTTTTCCACCAACAAGTATGTAATGAACTTCTTTATCTGTTTTAATTATTTTAGGTTTGAAGTTCACATTGTCTGCAAATAGAAGAGTTATCTCTTCTTTTTTCTGAGTTTTTGTTGTTTGGAATACTGTTTTCCATCCTTTGTCTTTTAATTTATGAGTTTCCATTTGGGTCAGATGTGTTTGTTGTATACAGCATATTGTGGGATCATGTTTCTTGATCCATTCTGTGACCTATTTCTTTTGATAGGTGAATTGAGGTCATTTACACTTATGCATAGAACTGATATGTACTGACTCATCTTTGCCATGTTATGTTCCAGTTGTTTGCTTTCTGCTTTTCCCCCTTATTTAATTGTTTGTCCTACCTGGTGGTTTCTTTCTGTTGTTCTTGAGATTGTGGTCATTTTTATCTCTATCTAGTATGTTTTTCAATACTCTTTCTAGGGCTGGTTTGGTGGACATGAATTTCTTCAGTTTTTGTTTGTTATGGAATTATTTTGTTTCTTCATTAAATTTGAATGAAAGTTTTGTTGGGTACAACAGTCGGGGTTGAAAGTTGCTTTCTTTCAGGGCTTGAACTACCTCATTCCAAGTTTGTATTGACTTGAGGGTTTGTGCTGAAAAGTCTGCTGTGATTCTAATGGGTTTTCCATGATAGATGAGTTGTGTCTTTTCTCTAACAGCTTTTAGTATTCTATTTTTATGCTGTATGTCTGAGAACTTAATTATTATATGTCTGGGTGTAGATTTATGTTGGTTGTGACTGTTTGGTGTTCTATATGCCTCACTTATCTGCTTATCAGATTTGTCTCCCTGTTTGGGAAATTTTCTGCTATTACTTCTGTGATTAGTTTAGTTATGTCATTTACATTGACTCCTACATCTTCACAGATGCCTATTAGTCTTATATTGTTACTCTTATATTGTTATCATCTTGAAGCTGCTGTATTGTCATTTCATTCTGCTTTGTTATTTTAAGACATCTATGCTTTCATGATAGTTAATTGCAATCTTGTATTCAAAGTCCGAAATTTTATCCTCACCTTTATTTAAATGGTTTTGCCAGCTTTCATTATAATGTTTTGTTTCTTGGATGTCTCTTTGAGTTTGTATCATGAATTCTGCTTGTTTTCTATATTGTTAATTCAAGGTTTCAATCAATTTCCCATGCTCCTCTACATTTTAGTCTATTTCTTCTCTAGCTGCACTGAGCAACTCCTTTACTAAGGTTGTTATTTCTGTCTTTACATGAGAGTTTATTCAAATTTGATTTCCTCTATAGCCTCGTGGAGTTGTTTTTTTTATTTCACTTGTGTCTTTTCAGAGATATCTGGTGTGTTACTTTTTAAAAAAATTTTATTTAAAGAGAAAAAAACCAACCAAACAAAACAGAAAAATGGTAGCAACAATACAGAAAAAAATAAAAGAGCCAAAACCAAACAAACATACAAACAGACAAAAAAAAAAACCCAAAACAAAACAAACCCCCCCACACTAAGAAATCGCCACTTGATACATTACATATTCTCATCATTGGAAATAGTTGTTCAAGTTACAAAATTAAAGCATACAAAGTAGACATTCAAACAATGAGACTGTTAACAGTTTTGTTCAACAATCTAACAAAAACAGTATAGTCATCTATCTTACACACTTAAACATACGTGCAATTATATCCTTTAGAGCACTTTCTTTTCCTCTCTTTTTTACAGTAGCAATTACACATTTTGGGTTTTATTACTCCTACAGTTCTTATTACTTTTCACACTAGAGAAACAATGTGATATTTATAAATATGATTTTTATTTATTTCACTAATGAGGATGGTCTGAAGTTGACTCCATTTCCCTATGAAGGCCTCAAGATCATCTTTTTTATAGCTGAGTAGTATTCCATTGTGTAAAAATACCACATCTTTTTCATCCACTCTGCAGTTGATGGGCATCTTGGTTGTTTCCAAGATTTAGCTATCACAAATAGGGCTGTTATAAACATAGGTGCACATATATCACTGTGATATGAACTTTTCAGTTCTTCTGGGAAAATAGCCAGGAGGGGAATAGCTGGGTTGAATAGAGCTTCCACTCCTCATCTTCTGAGAATTCTTCTTATTGATTTCCATAGTGGTTGCACCAGTCTGCACTCCACCAAGAGTGAAGCAGTGTTCCTTTTTCCCCACAGTCTCACCAACATTTGTTATCAATTGATTTCTTGATGGCAGCTATTCTTTCCAGCATGAGATGATATCTCAATGTGGTTTTAATTTGCATTTCTCAAATGACCCATGATGGTGAACATTTCTTCATGTATTTGTTTACCATTTGTATATCTTCATCTGAGAACTGTGTATTCAGCTCAGCTGCCCATTTTTGGAGAAGTTCTTTGAATTTGGGGGGCTTGATGTTTTTCAATTCTTTATATGTTCTTGATATAAGTCCTTTGTCCGAGGGGTTGCTGGTTAAGATTCTTTCCCATTCTGTGGGTTTTCTTTTCTCCCTGATGGTGATTTCTTTTTAAGTGCAGAAACATTTCAATAATATGAGATCCCAGTTGTTGATTATCTGAAGTATTTCCCGTGCAGTTTGCTTTTTATTCATGAAATCTCTGCCTCCTGTCTCCAAGATTTCTACCTACCTTATCTTCTAGTAGATTTAGTGTTTCTGTTTTAATGTTTAGGTCTTTGATCCATTTAGACTTTAATTTTGTGCATGGTGTTAGGCATGGATCTAGTTTCAGTCTTCTGCATGTGGGGAGCCAATTTTTCCACTGGTGTGTTACTGTTCAAGTTCTCTATTTCAATGTCTCCTGTACTTGCTCCTGATGGACTAGATGTTTGACATTGCATTTTCCTTTTTTTTCTTTTTTGCCATTTTCCCCTTTCAAGTTAATATTTGATCCTTCAATCCCACTAGTGTCAACTGTTGTTAATGTGTATCTTGGGGTCTTACTGTAAAGTTGATGTTGTTCAACTGTTGTGTCCTGCAATGAAGAGGTGGGCCAGTTACCTCAATTTCCCCTGCAATGCTTGTAATCCTGTATTCTTCCTCAGCTGACAAGCCTAGGAGTATTAATGGAAAGCAATCCTTTGTTCCTGCTGTTAAGTTTTCAGGTTGTTCAGAGACACCAGATATCCTTGTTTATAGTGTTTGTCTCAGTTGGAACCCTACTGTGTCTCTGGGTATCTCACAGGTCCTTTTCATTTTCTCCTGGTTGGGGGAGGCCTTATTGGCACCCTCCTCAACCTACCCAATATTCTCTGTATGGGAGAAGGACTCATCTACTAACTTGCCAAGCTTGCCAAAATCTTACTCCTGGAGGGGTCTTCATTTGCTTCTTTTGCTTCTGTTTGCCTCTGTTTACCCAGTGAAGGTGGCAAACTCTATTCCTATTTTAGGGGAAACTCACCTCATTGATGGAGGCCTGCTGAATTCTTCTGTTTGAATGAGGGGTTACTGAGTCTCCCCTTGATACTGAATGGTAAATCCACTGCAGTCCACGGTTCTGGGGGGAGAAGTGGGAGCCAAATGTCAACAACAATACCAGGTCTAGGAAGGGGGAGGATCCCTGACAATAGCGTTGGGACTGTGGGGGCACTCATCGTGAGCTGGAGTTCCTAGTCCTGAGGTAGATGGCCGGGACTGTGGGGTACATGGGAGGGGTCAGGCTCTGGCCCAGCCTGTCTGCTATAGTTCTGGCTCCTGCAAGTTGGCCTGCTGGGAATGCAAGGGTAATGGGAGGAGCCTGGGTCTAGCTTGGCCCTCTGTGTGCCACTTTCTGGAGTTCCCGGTCCCATGAGGTGGTCTGCCCGGAAGGTGGGGGTTGTGGGAGGCCCAGGTCTAGCCCAGCCTTGAGCACGCTTCTGGCTGGAGTTCTAGGTCCGGTGAAGTGGTCTAAAAATTCATTCTTTGTCACTTATTTAGTACTGTTCTTTAAATAAATCAACTTCTGAGAAGTTAGAAAGATTAATTTTAAATTAAGCTTTCTTTTTTTCTGTTTTTCAAAGTTATAACAAACTGATTTTTCTCCTATACTTCATATTATTTGGAATGCCCATAAAATAATTTTTTTTTTTTTATCGGTACCAGGGATCGAACTCACGACTGCCTGCTTGCAAGGCAGGTGCTTATGCCGCTGAGCTAAATCCCCAGCCCCAGTTTTTTTTTTTTTCATAAAATAAATATTTAATATGAAAATTCTACCTTGTGTCTCCTCAGTGGAAATATGATTGATCACTTATATATTTTCAAATAACCTTCTAGGTTAAATTCATTATGTTAATATTCTGTGCATTAACAATTAATTTATAATAATTGTCTGCTTTTTATTTGCTTGCTATATGGTGATATTATTATATTGTGTTTACCAGTAAAAGTGTTTACTGGATAACTTTTAAAATTGCCAATTATTTTTCTATTGTCAATCTCTACTTGTGATTTTATATTTCTTGTGTTCTAGGAATTTTGAATTACTCTGAAACCTAATTGTGTTTTCATTGTGCCATAATTTAAAATAATATGCATTCATCAATTTATTAATAATTAATAGGAAATATTGCCTTTATGCTGACATGTGATACTTAAAATCAACTATATTCAACACAATGCATAAAAAATATTGCAAGAGGAATTCAATTAATTACCATTTCTTGTTACAATGGTTAGATTAATTCAAATTTTTAAAATATTTATAATATAACCCAAATGTACTCATTCTAATGCAAAATGTCCCATTTCAGTACTTTTTTTTTTTTGCACTAAAGAGCATTCCACAGAATAGTACCAGACAGGAAATTTCCTTAAAAATGGCCAGAAATGGTGGATGAAGTAGCAATGAGGTGATACTGAATCTTCAGAAAATTACCACAAGTTGATACAACAGTCTGCTTTGAGATTTCTTAAGAATTTAAATGTGATTTTTAAAAAAATTTCCTTTAGATTGATGTTAGAAGTTTCTGTTAGTTTATCTTTAAATATCAAATAAGTTTTATCTTAGTTTCTTCACTTTAAAACATGATTTTTATTTTAAAGGTCTAAACTTTTAGAAGAATTATTAATTTTACTATTATTAATAAAAAGCTGATTTTCAGGAACATAAAGATTGTTAAATAAGGCTAAACTTTTAATATTCTATTGCATTTATTCTTATAGCAAAGTTGTGTGTTTCTATTAAGAATTCAGATGGGGAAGTTTTTTTTCTTTAGAATATTAGATTTTGGGATAGTTGACATGTCCACCTAATTTAAATGACATTATTATGTTCACTATTACAGAATAAATTTTTTAATCTTTTTTATTAATATAAACTAAAAGACATTAAATAAAGCCTTGTCTTCTTTCTCAATACAAATTGAATAAAGACAATTTTTCATTAAAATAACTTCCTAGGTCAAGTATGAATCACAAACATACACTAGTAATTTGGCCAATGTTATTTATAAATTTCAACCTTTACAAAATTTTCAAGTTTGTAATTTGCATGTTTTGTGCAGTTAATGATATTACTCTAATGTTCTGAGTAAAGAAAATGTACCTAGTCTATATGAACAACTGTTGATTTCTTTAAGTGAACATAAATCAAGGATTAGATATAAATGCACTTACCTAGTCAGGTACGTATGAACCTACTAGACAAAATAACTATTCACCATCACTTAAGAACTCTGAGGAAAGCATGCAGGCCAATCATCAGTGAGCGATCAATTAATTGGTTATTTTCTATCTGATCTCTCCCACTTCACCTGTCTAGAGGTGTTCAGAGCAGTCAAAGCAACTGTAATGCTCATCTTATCCTTTTTTAGGCACTATGATCTGTATTTCATCTTTCATCTTAATCCCACCTTGTAGGAGTGACAAGAGACCAGGGAAGGTACTGACATTATATGTTAACATTTCAGTTTCAATCGAATATGTAGATAAAAATTCTCAAAGCTCAGTTTCATTTAAGAGCTCTAAAAGCCTCCTATGTTGCAAAGCAGGAGCTCCACATCACTGTGTGTATGAAAAGATGATAGATAATATAATGGCATTATTGATGCAAAATCTGCTCACATCCCTTTATAGCTTCTATAACCCAAATTGTGTATACTTCTGTGTGCTTTCTTTCTAGTCTTGTACCTGTGACTTTCTTGAGAGGAAAGTTATTGTGCTTCCAAAAGGTGGAAACATTTGGAGGTTTGGGAGTTTATGTCACTTTTGATTCCCCTCCTTAATCATCGACTGATTGGTAACTGAATTAGAAAATTTACTGTCTTTCTGGTAGATCAAAAATATGGTATAATTTATTCTCCAAACTTCACTGTAGTATCATACTAAATTTAAGATTTTGCCTTTTCCTCCCTTTTTCTATTTTTCTCATTTCTTAAAAATTTCTTCTGGGAGCATCACTTTTAAAAAAATCACTTAAACATACATTCCTGTCACAAGTTCAGCATTTGGGGAATTTGATCTACAGCAAGGAAACTTTCTATAGCTATTCAAAATAGTATTAATGAAAAATTACAGCCATATGGGAGAATACTTTTATATAGATAATCCGTGTGTGTGTGTGTGTGTGGTATGTAGTCTTGCTGGGAAAGAATGTATTAATTTCAAAGACTTCTGGCTTGAAAAAAAACAGCACACTGAGGTAATAAAGAAATATGCCAACATAGACAAGCAAGATGAAAAAATAAAACAGATATATATATAGATAGATAGATACATAGATATAGATATATTTGTACATAAGAGAGCAAAGTGAAAATTCCCACATGTTAGAAATATGCATATCTTGGGCTAATGTGTGGCAAGAAGTAAATATTGAATTGATCAATTCTGATTAATATTATGTGAAAATTTAAAACTTTAGAAGTTCACTATGACAAAAATCTGAGGCCAATTTTCCATTAATTTCATAGTCTAAGCATCACCTAAGAGTTTATAAAACACTAAAAAGAAATGATAATATGCATATTTAGGAAACTATCCTATAGTAACACAGGCATACCCATGTTTACAGATGCATAACTCATTGTCCTACAATTTTAAATCAATGTATATGTCCATCAATAGATAAATGAATAAAGAAAAGTTAGCACATATAAACCATAGAGTATTATTCAGCCATAAAGAAGGATAAATTAAATCATTTGTAGGAAAATGAATGCACCTTAGGCCCATAATGCTAAGTGAAATAAATGTCTCAAAGGTCAAATTCCATATGCCAAAACATAAATAATTTAAACAGTTAAAAAAAGAAAAAAAAACCCAAGAGATAGACTTTGTGAAAATGAAAATGGAATCTGGGGGTGGGGCAGACAGAAAGAAAAGAAAGGGTTTGGTAGGACTATAATTGATATCAATTCTTCTGGGTGGAAGGTAAAGGGAGAATGATAAGGCAGTGGGAAAAGTACATCTATCATGCAATCTTAAAAGAGCCCCCACCTATGGAGATTTGATACTAGGATCACAGTTTTAAGATATTCTAGTTTCAGAGAGCAAGGAAAGGATCTAAAAGACAATCAGTTATCTCATAAAAGAGAGACCAGAAGGAAATTACTTGAGTCCAGGTGGCTGTTTTCATGCATGGAATACAGATAGAACATTCACAGTTAATCTTGAGTCTTTCTGTTAGAAAGACTCAAAATACCTGGGGAAATTAGCCCTTCAGTTTTAAACAGATTTCTATCAATTACTCAAATTTTCAAGCTACATGGTACAAATCTAGAAGTATTTCTTTCAAACTAAATTATAAGTCAAATTCTGTGACTCTAGCTACTTTTGTTAGTGTTATCCTGCCAGTAGTACAAGAAATATGAATTGTAAGAAATGAAGAAGGATAATAGGCACCACTCACAAATGACAAGATGGTTCATGTATCTATGGTTTTTAATGTTTAATCTTCGACTCTCTTTATTTATTTAGTGTTCTGTAAACATAGATTTCTGCACTTGGTTTTCCATTCTCTCATTCCAATAGATATTTGTTGGCTACTAGACCTTTGTTGGCATTTGTAATGTTGCCAACTACTTCTTCTCAAAAGTTCTGCCTTTTTGACACGAGTGATCCATCTTTCCTTGTTCTCGCCCACTCATTGTGATTTTCCTTTATGGGAATCTGCTCATTTTCCTGTCTCCATAATGCCACTTTTGGTGCATTGTTCTCCCAACTTTATAACCTGCTTACAGAGGAGCTTCCATTCTCATCTATATGCTAATGACTCTCAAACCTTTCTGTCAGTCTTTGTCCTCTCTCCTCACTTTAGCACTGTTTAATCAATTGCCTTCTCATCACCTTCAGTATCCTATAGGCATCTCAAATTCAGAATGCAAGACTAGACTCATCATGTTTTAAACCTCTCTCAAACTATTATTTTTTGTTATGTGAAATTAATTATGGGAATATAAATTTAGACTAGCTACAATAGAAACTATCCATTTAACCCCATATGCTTCCATGTGTTAACTTTTTAATTTGAAATCTGACACTAATCTCATGTAAAGAGTGGATCTTCTATTGCAATTTAGGTTCAAATGAGGTAACAGGATTTGTGTAAAGAGTTTCAAAGATTTTTTAACTTACTAATTTCTGTGTCAGATATAAATGAAAGAGCACCTTTGATATTTATAATTCTTTAATTTACATATGAAAAGTAAATGCATTTTTTTTTCTGGTACTGAAGATCAAACTCACGATTTTGTGTTTGCCAAATAGGAATTTATACTGCTGAGCTAAACCCCCAGCCCTTATTTATACTTTTTAAACTTCCCAAGCACTTGTGAAATCTTTGAGTCAATAGTTATACAAATTATATTTCAAATTTCTTAAAAATCTCAGCTGATTCCTTATCATTGGAAACTGGCAATATTTCCTTGAATACAGAATTAAGAAAGGTAACCTATAGTATATATTCATGGCTAGTAGTTCTATTGCAATTATTCTCTTCTAATAAATATCTCCATTTGAGGTGATACTGGAGGTAAATCCATTGATTCAATTTCCTGAGTGGCAATCTGAGAACTGCATCAACTCAGAACTACATCAATGTCTTGCATTTTCTTTTCTCACAATGTATTATCTAGCTGATATCGTTACTTGGAGAATGTCATCAAATACCTCGGGCTTGCTTCTAGGATAAACTGATAGTTTATTGTGGCTCAGTATATTTATACTCAAGAGCTTCAGGCTTCCACTAAGCATTTATCCTGTGATCTGGTACAGTTCTCTCCATTATATCTCTTCATTGAAATCTTAGTCATCTTCAATTTCAAATCAAGTTCAATTCCGAAGTTTTTTATTGGTCCTGAAATTCTATCATTGAAGTAAAATTTTCTGAAAGATCTGCTTTATGGAGTAAATATTCTCTGTCTACTTCAACAAAATCTCTCCTGCTCTTATACAGCACTACACATAATTCATATAACTCAGTTATTCCTTAAATGTCAACCAATTTCCTGACTGTAAGTTGTATTTAAAAACAATACCTCAAAATATTCTCTCTAGATAATCTTTGTATGTCCTTAGAGGAATGCATCTTTAAAGAAAGCACTGCTGGAATTTTAGCTAACAAAAAACAGCTACAAAGAAGGGGAATGAAGGTTAAAAAACAAGTCTCATTAATATGCCTGATCACCTTTTTAAGAAGTGATTCAATCTCTCCCTAGGTAATTATATATATATATATATATATATATATATATATATATATATATATATATATATATAATGCAAGAATAGTAATTAAATATGCACCACATGAAAATGGAGAGCATCATGGTTTATCACAATCAGTTGAAGAAAAATAAAATTTAAGGATATAATTGAATTTAAATTGAACAAAGAATTTTAAATTGTTACTTCTTTAAGAAATGATATTTAGCAAACAGTGTCTTCAAATACACATGCAAGAAACTATACAAATAGAAAACAACTACAATATCAATTACTATTTTGATAGTAAAGAAATATAAGTTAACATAAATCTGAGGGGCATACTGGGAAATAAAATTGGAAGGCAAGAATCTTTCATTCTTTCACTCATATATTTGCTTAATATCTGTGACATGTCAGATAATATTATATACTCCTGGAAAAAAAAAGAATTACCAGGGCAAGGGAGTTTCTTGAACTATAATCATGGATTTCTACTCTTGTTACCATAGCCATACACATTCTCTCTCAATATATTCAAGGTTGAATTACAGTATTTTATTCAAATTCTGTCTACTTTTTAAACTTATGTAATCCCTGGAGTATGAATTATTAGCTAGAAAACAGCTGTGTTTCTTGCCTCTTATATTACCTCACATTAATTCCTGATGGTTGGTCTTAGGATGTAGGCATCATTCTATACTCTTTTGGAATACAGTGCTCAGGAATATCAGCATTTGGCCTGCAACCATGAATAATGGCCTCCAAAGTGCCTGAAATCAGCACCTGCATCAAAAAGAAAGCTGGAATTTGCTTTTAAATGCACCATGAATTCTTAAATCCATTGTCTTTTGCTCTTTTTATTTTTCAATACCAGTCTTTACTTGCTTAGGGAAATAGTGAATGAAAGGGTTTTAATTGCAACATGGAAAACTTTCATCTTGAATTGTGGCCCTCCCTGGGGTGTATGGGTTAAGAACCTGAACAAAAATTTACAAGTTCGACCAGGAGGCAAAATTTTATCAAGATCTGGTGAGGTGCTTTAGCAGAATAAGGAGAATAACTTTCAAAGGCATATATAAGCTGCACAGCCCAGTTGGAGCCCTGGAAAAATTCTGGCATTTCCCCTTACTTTTCACCTTGTACAACTGAGAGCTGAGGGCTGACAGAAGTTTCTGGGCTGTAGTTTGACCAATGATTCAAGAGAATTAAACTTCTCCTGAAGCTGACATTCAGTGAAGACTTCATGCTTCATTTTTCAACCAATATGCAACTTTTGTAGAACTCTACAGTATTTAATCAAAAGCAAAGGTTTGAGAACTTTGGGAAGAATATATTTCACTGCCTCACTCACCACAGGTTGTTGGTTATTTAGTAAAGCAGCACTATTATGCCTTTTAAAAAGAAACATTTAGACTAAATGGCTACCATTTTTAAAATATAGATTGATTTCAGAAAAACAAGAACTAGAGATAAAAAAGCAATCACTATCACACTGAAATCATGCGATTTTTATGAGTATAATGAAAGGAAAAACTATACACAAAAAAGGAAAATACACACATGATAATTTTGAATTTTAATCAAATGAAAATTATGAATGTAAATGAGAAATTGTCAATTGGGTTTTTTTCTTCCATTTTGCAAAATTTTTCATATGATATCTCTTTTCATTTTTAAAACAAGTATTGAATTGAAAAGATGTAAAGCCTCAGTAAAACTTCAAAGTTAATTGAAATATTTTATTTTACATGACCAGATGTTTTCCAATTTTTGGTTTTAAAATTATAAGTATTAAAATATATGACATAAAATGTTGAAAATATACACATAAAACTCAATATTGACTTCTGAAGGATGAGAGAGACCATCAACATTTGTACATTTGTTTTCTTTTGGAACATATCTAAATAATAGTTTCTTAGTTTCAGTCAGTATTTAGTGTAGCTTTCATACATACTATTATGCAATATTTTTGTTGAAAAGTGACAGAAATAACATCACACTGAAACTAGTAAGATCACATATTCAGGGAAATTATGTTTGTCAAATGGAGAATATAACATTTCCTTATTTGCTTGCTTACACTTTGTTGTAGCCTAAAATGTTAACCAAAGCACCGCCATTCTGTTCTGTATGCGTCGACCCCCCCCTTCCCAACAGTGACCTAAATTCAGTTTCTTACTTAAGTTTCATTTACTGGACATCAGCTTTACAAGCCCCTCTATCTATCTAGGTTAAGTTTCGATTTCCCGAAAGACCATAAACTTAAGTTTCAGTTTCTGGTAACCTCCTTCCCTGCCCAGTGGGCTATCATAAATTGTGTTAAAATGTGCTGTCCTTCCCTACCCGGTGGGCCATCGTAAAATGTGTTAAAATGCACTGTTCTGTAAAAATGCTTAACCTAGAAAAAGATTCCAAAGTTCTGTATGTCCTATCTTCAATC